>CM057718.1:11845888-11892195 GCA_030064385.1 Melaleuca quinquenervia
CACTGCTGTGTATCGCGTGCTGTTTATCAGACATTGTTGTGTATCGCATGTCATATGTAGCACTGTTGTGTATCGCGTGCTTTTTGAAAACTTTATCGCATTATTATTATGCTAATTTGAGCTAATCAGGCTGTAAGAATGAACGGGAGCGGGAGACTGCCGAGAAGAAGAGTGACATTGGGTCGCTTTGGCATGGGAGCTAAGGCTCCACCTGATTTGAGGATTGAAATCCTCATGAAAAATGTAGAAGACCTTACGAATCGATTGGACCAGCAGGCTCGGAACCAAGAAGCTGCTAATGCAGCCGTTGCAGCGGATGCTGCCGTTGCCACCGTTCTAAACATGAATGCTCCTCTCCCTACTGGAGGTGTTGCTGATCATGCGCCTAATGAAGAGGCAAAAGTTAATGCCATGACTAACCCAATTCCGGCTATTCCTGTCGCTGAAGGCGCAGAGGAAGAGGAGAGGATTCAGAGGCAAGTGGAGCAATTCTTGAAGCCGCTGCCGCCAAAATTTCAGGGAAAAGGTGACTTGGAGGCCACCGTTTCGTTGCTCGAGGGTATGGAGACTGTGTTCTCGGTACTGAGGTGTACTGACGTCAACAAGGTAGTCTTGGCTGTATTTCAGCTACAGGATAATGCCAAGAATTGGTGGAAAGCCACCAAGGACAGAATCTTTCTAGCGGGAGTGGTGCCGACTTGGGGTGCATTTATGGAGGCTTTCAACCACAAATATTTCTCTAACGCTGCAAGGGAACAAAAGATGGTGGAATTCTTGAGGCTTCGCCAAGATCAGATGACAGTGGAGGAGTATGAGGCTAAGTTTACGGAGCTGTCCAAATATAGCCGAAGGATCGTGGATGATCCTGAAGATCGAGCCATCAAATTTCAGGATGGATTGAGGCCTGATATCAAGAGTAGACTGGTGTCGTTTGAGTTGCGTGACTATGACCAAGTTTTTAGTAAGGCCTTTACCGTGGAGATGGATATCACAGAGAGAGCTCTTACACCAGTATCGCGGGATACCTATGATCGAGAACAGTGCCGGTTGGGAAAAAGACCTATGTATGGGAATATGTATCCGACCCCTCTAAGGAGGAAGGGAAATTTTGGGCAACCAGCACCATATCCAGTCAATCGATGTCGCTATTCTAATATATTTCATGGACCGGTGCCTGTCCTATGAGGACCGGAGCTTGCTTCGGGTGTGGCCAACATGGCCACCAATAGAGAAACTGCCCACATCGTCCAATTGCAGCACAACCACTATCTCGTATAGCACCCCCTGCCAGGAACATTGGCCAGGGCAACATGGAGTGACCATCAGCTCAAGGTAGGGTATATGCTATGAATCGAGCGAAGGCAGGTGGTGTGATCACAAGTACGATTTCATTAAACAACCATGCCACTTATGCGCTATTCAATACTGGAGCCACTCATTCATTTATAGCTGCCCAGTTTGTTGAATTGGCTGAGTTGAAATTAGAGCCACTATATACTTTACTTAGCGTTACTACCCCTATGAAAGATAAAGTGTTATCTGTTGTGGGGTGTAAGGGGTGTGAGATAGTGATTAGTGGGGTGAAAGGGGTTATTGATTTGGCTGCGTTGTGTATGTTTGATTTCGATATTATTGTTGGGATGGGTTGGTTGAGAGAGCAGAGAGCCATAGTGGATTGTTACAATCAAGTAATTCAGTTCCAACCAGTGGACTGCCCTAGTTATGTACTTGTGGGAAGTAGAGAAGGCCCATTAATGCCTTTGATTTCATCTCTCGAAGCTATGATGCTACTCGAGGATGGATGTTAGAGTTTATTGGCCATGGTAGTGGACACGTCGGTCGAAGGACCGACAATTGAATAAATCACCATAGTGCGAGAATTTGCAGATGTCTTTCCAAAAGAGTTACCAGGACTACCCCCGGAAAGAGAAATCGAGTTTGTGATCGAGCTAGCTCCTGGAATTGCCCCTATCTCTAAGCCTCCCTACCGGATGTCGTTATCGGAGTTGAAGGAACTTAAAGTCCATATGCAGGACTTATTAGACAAGGGATTTATTCGTCCCAGTATGTCGCCGTGGGGTGCACCCGTGCTGTTCGTGAAAAAGAAGGACGGGTCAATGAGGTTGTGCATGGATTACCGGCAGTTGAACCAGGTGATAATTTTAGAAATATCCTAATCGAGAATTAGGGTGTAGACTTACTGAGTAACTCACTGTTGTTGTTTAACCAATTTTTTCAGGTTCATGTCATGGAGTCCCTCCCCGAGGGCCTGATGAGGCTAGTGGTTCACATTGATGTTGATGTTTAATTCCATTTGATTATTTCGATTTAATAAATTTAGGAGATTGACTCTTGTTGGACTTGATGTTGAGTAAATTTTGGTTTGTCACATTTTTGTTTGCCTTTATTAGGCAAGGATCCTATTTATTTAATTTTTAATAGTATTGGATATCTCAGTATTGGTTTATAGTTAATTTATAAAATTTCATTGTGTTATTTAAGTGTTAAATATGTGATTAATGTAAGTTACTATAGTTGGGCGGTGCTTCCTGAGAGAGCTGCGAGATGTCACACCAAATAAGCCTCTTAACCATATGAGCTATTTAATTTCCTCTATAATAGTGATGTTTGTAGTAGACAAAGTGACTTATGCTGTAAAGTAGCTATCGGACCAAGATTAAAAAAAAAAATTGATTGCACAACCTCCAAGGGTAAATTGTACCCAGTGACCTCCTCTTATTAAGGTCACTAGCATAATTAGATTCAACATATCATGTAAGAGTCACCAATTTTCCCAAACTCTAAACCAAAATGAAAAGTGCCCTTCAAATATATCAAAATCCACTACGGAACTTGCTAATCAACCTCTCCAAGGCATGATAAGTATTTACTTGCTAAGCTGACAACATGTAAAATGTTGAACCGAGTGCAAACTATAGCATACATAAGGCTACTAGATGCTGACAACACGTAAAATGTTGAACCGAGTGCAAACTATAGCATACACAAGGCTATTAGATGCAATCAAGTATAGAATACATGATATATTTTTTGTATATCCTCATGTGTATGTGGATATAAGCTAGCTAATAAGAAAAAAAGAGCACTAAGAGAAGTACTTACTAGTTTGACATCTTTCATGCCAAAATGATCTAACACCTTCTAAATATAGCTCTCTCTTCTTTTATTTTCTTTTTGGAAGAAATAAAATTTTTCTATTTTCACCAAATTTCTATGCATTGGATTTTCTTGGCTACACTTGAATTATTTATTTTAAATTTGGTGCTTAATTGTAACTGGAAATTTTGTATATCATATTTGTATTTTGTTGTAATCTATATGTCATCAACATATAATGACAAATAAACAAAAGAGCTATTTGTAAGTTTGTACAAATATACACACCCATCATATTTGCTCCTATGATAACCAAGCTAGAATAATAATAAAAAAATGCATCAAACCTGAAATAATACTGTTCAGGTGATTGCTTTGAGTAATATATAGACTTTTTTCAATAGACAAACATGATCTTCCTTATCTTTAAACTGAAAATTCCCTAATTGATCTAATTTTCTCTTCGAATTCGCCATAAAAGAAAGTTATTTTCGCATCAAGTTATTCTAACTTTGAGTCATACATAGCAGCTAAAGCAAATAAAAATCCGAATGGAGCTATGCTTAACATCAAGTGAAAACACAATGCGTAGCTTATCCGAATGGATCTAATTTATCCCGATGTTGTGACCGCCACTGCCTCGATGTTGTGATCCCAAATCCCAAAGTTCATCTGGAGTGAACTTCACCATGGACAACCTCCATGGACACAAGAGCTGGTTTCCATCTATAAACTTGAGACATTACATGATTCTAATGGAGGGGCTACTGAAAATTGAATCGGCTCAAACCTACTTATAGACTGGAGTCACTTGCAGGCAAATAGTACATGATGTGGTAAAATTATGATGGTTAAGTGAAGGCTCGATTGAAAGCAAAATATAACTCCAGCCACCTAATGAAATTAGCAAATAAGGTATTCACAACGATAGGCGAAGCTGTATTGTAGTCGGGCATACAAATTATACCCTAGCATGAAGTAATCCACTTGGATAAGATTATTCATGAAAGCGTCTTTTTCTGCATGACTCTAAATGGATTATGGGGCATGATTTGTTTTCCCAGTAAATCAGAATTTGACATCTTAAAGATATTTAAACAGGATAAACCATTATGGCAGTGGTTGACTTTCGTGAGATCCACACATTCCCACCAAAGTTTCCTATTTGGGCTGCTAATCTGGACAAAAAGATTCCTCTCAGCCATCATTATGGTTCCATTAAATACTATAAATTAGTGCAATAATTTGTGTATCCAATGGGCTTTGTCTGCTCTTTTGGGGGAGAGCCCATACAACTTACTTCTTTATTTCAATATTCCCCAAATATCCCACTATATATTCACCAATCTATAGGGCGAGTGCACCTAACCAAGTCCTCATATGCAGCTCCCTCCTCAAATTCCTTGTGTCCGAACTATCTTATCTCCAGTCTTGTCTTCCTCCACGATTGTTGCTACGCGAAAAATGAAGCTTATGGTGCTAATTTTGTTGGTGATGTTGATGAGCTTTTGCTTGGTGGAGCCAAGGAAGGACGCCTTGGGTGGCATGTATGGGCAAGAGCAGAGAAACCAAATTGAGAAGAGCAAGAACCCCAACGGCAAAGAGAAAGGCGGGGATGTCGAGTACAAAGAAGCGAGCAGTACTATCGACAACCACCACAGCATTCCCAGAGACACCTACAGTAGCCAGCCTGGCGGACCCGGAAGCGGCATTGATGACGCCGGTAGCGGCTGAGTGTAGAGAGAGAGAGAGAGAGAGAGAGAGAGAGGGGGGGAGAATGGTGTGTAATGGAATATGTGAGGTTGGAGTTTGGGGAAAATAATATGTGAAATAGTTACGAAAGCTGCAACAATGTTGCCTGTGTACTTAGTTTCGAAGACGTAAGTTGTTTAGTGTCTCTCTCGGTTTGGGATCTTTGAGTCGCAATCACGCACCACTTTGTTTATGGATGGACCAGCATATGCGCTTGTATATGCGACTTTCGCTGACTAGGGTTGTATAAGTTGTGTTGCATCGTCGACCAATCCTTTAGTAAGAGTTGAATGAAGACTTATGTACTCATTCCGATGTAATGCAAAAGACTGATGCGCAATATATATGACGTGTGATCATTGTAATTCAATCACACACCGTCTCCAAGAAGACAATGATGAACCGCCTTTGATCTTGCGTCATGAAGATGGAGTTAAGTAGTTGATATATCGAGGGAGCATTTATTTTGAGAAAAATGAGTATTTAAAAAATCATCAAAATAATCACTTATATTATTTACAGAAATGAATGAATGAAAAATATTTTCACTGTCTACAAAAAAAAGTATAAATTGTTATCTATAACGAAAATATCATCATTGAATAATTATTTCAATATAACTAATTATTTTTAGCAAAATATTTTTCAAATTAATCATTTTTCACACAAAATAAACGAAGCCTTGACTAATGTTAGTAATTTGAGTACTTCAACTTTCTAACATAGCTTCAAGATAGCGTCTGAGAGTTCTCCTTTAGATAGATTAAATGAAAAAGTGACTTCCAAAATTTGATTTAGAAAGAATGCAAAATCCAAACCTTGAATGCACACTTCATTTGTCTACATCTCCTAAAGAATGTGTTTTTCTATTGAAAGAAAAATGATTTGGATGTTTAATACTATTTTGGAAACCAACTATCCATCACTAGGCATGACACTCTTTTCGACCCAACCCAACCAGACTCAGATAATTACAAAGTCACTTAGGTCCATTACTCTTTGAGGAGACCCTCAAGAAATTCAATGGAGGGTGTCATAACTCAAAACCTCTCACTTCTTGAGATAAAAGACCAAAGTGCCTAAAGCATAGCCAATCCAGAAAGAGTTATTTGATCAGAGATTGTGTTATGCAACCTCTTATATATGAATACTTTTTGTTTAAGCAAGATATTGCCTTACAAAGAGGCTATAAATATGCACTAGGTGCATACATATACACATACATGGTGCATGTTTAACTCAATAACTAGACATATAAGTAAACCTATGCTAGTGCTTCAAAGAGGCTATAAAAATGCACTAGGTACATACAGATACACATACATGGTGCATGTTTAACTCGATAACTAGACATATAAGTAAACCCTATGCTAGTGTTTCAAATATATGAAAATAACAAATAGTGATTTATAGGGATAAGGGTATTAAAAGTCTTAAAATTTGCCACGATGCAATTAAATCCTAAAACTTGCCATAAAAGTGTAGTTGAAAGTCCTAAAACTTTGAAAAAAAAATGCAATTAAGTTTTAAAACTTATCAAATCGGTCAAATCAAATCCTGATGTCGGTTGTACTTTTTGAATATTTTACAACTCAATTGTATTTTTATAATAAGTTTGAGGACTTGATTATATTTTTTAAAGGTTTTATAACTCAAATTGCACTTTATGACTAGTGACACCTAATTTTGGTGGTATGGTACGTCCTTTTATTTTTACTTTTATTTAAATTTAATTTATTGTTAATTAAAAATTAGGTTTTCTTTTAAAGGTTCATATCCAGGCTGGTTAAACCCGCCCGGGCGGGCCTTGCCGCCGCAAGCAACCGTTCCCCCCTAGGCCCATCTCTTCTCTCTCCTCTCTTTTCCTTTTTCAGCCCACCTCCTTTCCCTCGCCAGCCCATTTCCCTTCTCTTCTTCAGCCCAGCCCCTAGCCCATTTCTCTTCTGCCCTCATCTGCAATGTACGACCAGACATGACAGCTCGCTGGACACAGTCACGTGCACGAGCGATAGGAGGGAAAAGATCGGGAGGACAAGACCGAAAAGAAAGCAAAGAGGTGACAACATGGTTCGACCTGTCGGCCTTTTTCCGGGGACGACGGGGAGCCTCAAGTCAGCAGCATTCCTTTCACGGCCTCTCTCACCAGTGTTCGAACAGCCCCCAGTAATTCTCCCCTTTGGTTCCATTTTAAGTTGCGCCAAGGTGGTCTTCAGTCCACAACCGAATCTAGACGTGAGCCAATGCATGATTTGCTTTATGTGAAAGCACATTATGAGTTGCTTGAATAATGTCTAAATGTCAAAACCAACACCCGTTGAGTTATGGCCAATCACGGTCATCAAGGAGGCGGCTCAAAAGAAGTTGATGGTGTTAGGCCAATATTGATTATGGTATTTATTCTGTAATAGTTTAACATAAATTCATCATGATTATTCTAGCTTAGATGTCTTTGTATTAATTAACATATGATTTACTTAATAAAATCTATTTAGACTTAACATTGCTTCTCTCAATAAATTATTAGTACACTTTAGTTTAAGCTCCACTTGAATTAACTGATTAGATTTAGGCTCACTTTTTTATTTTATTTCAATAGCATGCTTCTAAATGATCATGTCGAGGCTCATAAGATGGCCATGTGCGATTCTTTGTTTGACGTTGTATTGGGTTTGTTTGAGTCATAGTTTGATTTGAATTCTATGATGTTTAAATATTTACTTACCACATCGCATTTCAATATTTTAAATTTTCATTATTCACATTGTCTTTTAATAAATTGTTTGTTAATTTTTTTTAGATTAGTTTAGTTTTTGCCTAAACTTTGGTGAAAAGAATCCCCACAAAAATAATCTCATGAACACTTAGTGATTTTGAAAGACTAATGAGGAGTAAAAATGCATGACTACCTTAGATTAAATAATCAAGTTGTTAGGTATTAAAATGTCGCTAATAAAAATTTTAGTTTAAGTCCTTATACCTTAGAGTCTCTAGTTCTATAGGAATTGACACAAAGTTCTCATGTTTCAATTAATTTCTAGCCAACCCCAATTGGTTAATAGCATCTCTTAGAAATATTTAAGTTGTTAAAGAGTTTTAAAAATAAAAATGCCTAAATGTCACATAAATATGGGCTTGAGAGAGCTCGCGCCACTTGTGGTTGGAGTAGGTTGTGAGAGTGACAAATTTTAAGATTTTTAATGCACTTATCCATATTTTCAACATAAAGAAAGAACAATGCTACTATAAGGGCATGCATGATTCATCATAATTTATGTTCCAGAATGAGTTTTGGAACATAAAAAATTATTTTTTCTATTTCCAAAATAGATTTATGTTCCATAAATAGGTTTGGCCAAGAAATCAGAAACAAAAAATTGATGGTTTCTGTTCTAAAATGAGAAATAAAAATATTATTTATCTTATTAAATTTCACACCATACATACAATTGATGCAACCTAAAACGAATCATGCAAAGGGAAACGACAAGGGTTACTCTTATGAATGATGTGTCTTTTGAAGAATACCAAAGGAAGACGGCATTTTTATGCCAATTGCACTGAAGTGGCCCCTTCATTTTTATTCTTGAAAAATAAGAAAAAGATAAAACAATAAAAAGATAAAAGCATGAATGATCATTCGCATTATGTTTGCCAACCATACCCTTCTTAATAATTTCTCGAGCAAAGAAGCAATACAACAAAAAAGATGTGAACATTCAAAATTAAAATGACTGTTATCAAGCATATGCAGGTGAAGGCAGGAAAGGCAAAATCAAATGAATTTGTGCAATGCAATTACATCGCTGGCGATAATTAATAGTCCAACTATTAACACAAATTCATCATCAGTTGAACTATACTTGGGGAAAAGAAATGTAGCTAAAGGATAGCTAACAAAGCAAAAATGTGAGAGTCAAAACAAGAAAATAACGTATGCATAACAAAATTATGTCACTTTTATGGATCAAAATTAGAGAGAGAGTCGTCGTTAGAGCGCCTCAGAAAGCTTTTGTTAAGGATCGTCAGATTCGTGATAATATTTTGCTAGCCAAAGAGCTAGTGCTTTTCATAATGCCCTATATCTTCCCAAGTGTGTGATAAAAGTGGATTTTAGGATGGCCTATGATATGGTTGATTGGGTTTTTCTAGAGTCTACTCTATTGGCATTTGGTTTTCCCAGTAAATTTATAGGATCGATAATGGAACGTATTCGCACTCCGATGTTCTCTATATCCATCAATGGGGAACTTAATGGATTCTTCCCTAGTTATAGGGGTATACAGCAAAGAGATCCACTTTCATCTTACTTGCTCACCTTAGTCATGGAGGTTTTCAACCAATATTATTGATAAGCATTCTTCTAAACAAAGGTTTAGTTTTTACTGGCATTGCAAGCATATCTCCATTACTCATCTCTTCTTTTGCTGATGATGTCTTACTATTCAGTGAGACTAATATGGAGTCCATAACTCTCATGAAGATGGCGACTATGACTTTTTCTGATTGGTCAAGGCTCTAATCGAACCTGAACAAAAGTGAAGTTTTCTTTTTTGGTGGCTCTCATGAACTTTAGGCATCTATATAGGAGGCACTTGGCTTTCATGTGGGCTCTCTTCCTTTCCACTATTTGGGTGTCCCTGTGGTGTCATCCAGGCTTGGCAGAGTTGATTGCTTATCTTTAGTCAATGCTATTACAAGAATGATAGAATCTTGGACAGGAGATTCTTTCTTTTGCGGGTCGCCTGCAACTGATCAAGTCGGTACTCCATTCGATCCAAGTTTACTAGTCTAGTGTTTTCATATTGCCTATATCAATACTAGACAATTCATGTGGAAATGTCTTGATATTAGGACTAGTAGAGCCAAAGTATCATGGAGTAATGTGTGTCTTCCCAAGGAGAGGGGGGATTAGGTATCAGGCGATTGAAGAAAAGCAACAAAGCTACCATGTTGAAACATATATGGATTATATTCACGGACAAGGAATCTTTATTATGCAATTGGATACATTCCACGTTCATAAAGCAAAGTAATTTTGGATCTTTCGGAAACCTACCTTTTGCTCATGATCGTGGAAGAAAATTCTAGACTTGGTTGGGAATTCTGAACTTTATTCAGTTGGCATATTGGAAGTGGAGACTCGATGTCATTATGATTTGAACCTTTATTTCTCTGATCATGATATATATCGTTCAGGTTTTTCCAAGAAAGCTAAGGTGGCTAACCTATTTAGGGTGTCAATTGGATCACCATTGCTGGATACATTGGAAACCTGAGGAGATTTGCTCCCGCTTTTATCTTCTTCCCTAGATGTGTTTCGTTGGCTTGGTAACTCTTCTTATTCCTTTTTGGCTGCGTCGGCTTGGAGTATTGTCAGGCCAAGGGGTCGAATTGTGCAATGGCATAAATTTCTTTGGAATAGGATGAATAATCCCTCGTCACCAATTTCACTTATGACTGATGACTCAAAATAGACTACTGACTTAGTGTATTCTTACTTTCTTGTCATTGTATCATGAATGCGAAATGTATTTTTTATAATCATAGGCTAGATTCGATGGGCCATCTATTTTTTGTTGTCAAATCACATCTATGTTGGCACATTTTTTGGTGGGAAGATTTAATTTACCTTGGCGTGGTGACTCATGGAGTTAGTGTCTAGATTTGACATCTCATTATCTACATGGACATTGTTTCCATCATAACATTTTTAGATTCTATTTGGATGCACTTTTCTGTATCATTTGGAAGGTTAGGAGTAATGCGTTATTTCATAGCCAAGCTGCCTATCTCTCTACGATGAAGCAAGGACAAGGCTAGAACCTTTCATCATGTGCCTAATTCTCCTAGGAATAGAAGGTTACGACAAGGTTCGGGCCTTAATCCTAATATTTTTGTGCCTTAGAGGTTCTTTGTTATTTGCTTCATATGTGTGCCAACTTCGGCTGTTTCTTGTTTATCATCCCGAGACCTTGGCACCCTTGCACTCATAATTATCTCTCTATTGTGAGTGGAAGTTTCTATAGTGCCAAGACACCTCACCTTATATTTTTTTAGTAAAAGTCTATACAATTACTTACCTTACCAAAAAAAAAAGATTAGAGAGAGAGAGAGAGAGAGAGAGAGAGAGAGAGAGAGATAGATAGATGATGATGATGATGATATCTAACCTAGTGCTTGCATATTCATAGAGCTTGCCAGTGCTGGAGAAAATGAGCCCGACCTTAGCATCACATAGAATCGAGAGCTCTCTTGCTTTCTTGAGCAACCCATTCCTCCACTTTGAAAATGTCACTTGACGGCTCATCAAGTTGTCAATCCTGCTTATCACAATATTCCTTCTCCTTATCTCGACTTTTGTAATATACTTCCATTATTTTGCATTTGAAGATTTCTTATCTCAAATGGTATTTGGTTGCCTCCTTAGGTCTCTTTCTTTTGCTAGATGAGATTGGATTTCTTATACATGAGAGATAATGGAGAGTTTTAGACAATAGATGATTTGACCAATTTTTTTTTTATTTTTTCTGATGAGGTTATTTTAGGTTGAAAATTATTCCTTTTGCACAAGAACCACTTCCAACGTGGAAATTAACGTGTCTAAAGTAAATTTGAAGTTACACAACAATTGAAAAATGCAATCAAATTTGTCAAATTTTTGCACTAAATAATAAGCATTTGAAATTTGTATGAATGAATATTTGGCAAACTCTAAAATGAAAAAAAGAGAGTCTATTTTAAAATGAAATAGAAACAAAAATAAGTTGTTTTCTTAATCAAACGGATTTTTGTTATGGAATAGTAATTGTTTGTCCTTATCAAACGCGTTTTTTTTTCTCCCCTTCTAGAACAAAAATAGAAAAATTTATTTATGTTTCGAAGCTCAATTTTATGGCAAGAAATTGAATTACATAAACAAAATTTCTCTGATTCACTGGCAGCGCTAATAATAACACACAAACACCCTTGCGCGGATATGTCATATGCATGTTTCCTGTTGGCATGCGATGGCAATTAATTTCTTTTTAAATGTACGAGTGGAGGTACGCACATCAAAGGGTCCATAGCTCAGTGGTAGAGCATTTGACTGCAGATCAAGAGGTCACCGGTTCGATCCCGGTTGGGCCCTGATGTTTCCTCTTTTTCGTGTTCCTTTTTTCACTCTTCTTACTTCTCATCCTAAAAAAACCCGCAGGAAAAACTTGACCGCAAAAATGCCCAAAATGTGGTTGAAAGACAACTTTGCTTTTCTCATTGAATAAAGTTAATTCTAAAATTTTTGGTCCACAAATAACTATAAAAGATACATGCATTTCTTTTATTAAACTACCACATTTACACATCTCATCAAATATATATTCAACGGGTGTCATTATTTATAATTCATCTTGAGGTACCTCAAACTTCAATGAAGATAAGTACTAGAAAAAGTACGATTTAGGTAACTCTCATAATCGTGTTTTGCTCATAGAATAATAAAATGAATTTCCTTTTCTCATTCAATGGATTAAGGTAATTTTGAAATTTTCAATCCATGAATAACTATGAGAGATGCATCAATTTACTCTAAACTATCAATTTCATGTCTCATAAAAAATGTCCGTGATGGGTGTCCTTATTTAAAATTCATAATGAGGCACTTCAAGGTTAGAGAAAAATAATTATGAGAGAAGAGCACGATTTATATATTATGCTTTGCTTGTGTAGCTTACATTTTGCTTAATCAAATACAAGTTCTTCTCGGTGTTATGATCCCATGTTGGATATTGCGTTGATGCAAGTCATGTGGAACCTTAAGCCTGTTTAGGACTTGAAAATTTTTACAATTTTGCTTTACGGAAAAAGTGTAAATGAGCTTAGCTCTCTTTTTGTTTTTCGTTTTTGTTATATCTTCAAATAATTAGGTGCATGGATGGGAGAACTCTCTACTAAAGTGAACTGTAGACATCTGAGATTTTCGGAATCGTCAGACAAATTTTGTGCTTTCAGTCTCGATCTTGAACGATTTCTGATTGGCAAACGCAGAGATCCCTTGCCCGAAGAGCAACAGGAAATAATTGCGCATCAGCTAAGCGCACCGGTTTGTTTTCGATTGAGTTAAAAACTTTGGTGTTTTCAATCTTCAGCTTTAAGTTTAGGATACCAGTTTCCACGTCTCCGGTAGAAAATTGTCACAACGAAACGAGTAACATCGAAAGCAGAAAATTGGAGCATTCATTTAAACCAAAGAGCACATTGTTGTCCAATCAACGCAGCAGAAAGCTGGAAGCCTTTAGTTCCTCAGAGTAATCCGACTCTTAGAGCAGTTCTCACCTTTAACCTGGTCCGGAGGCTTCAAAGAAATTTCTGGATTCAAAACCAAGACGTCCTGATACTCATCAACCTATACACAAAAGGGGGATGAAATTTTCAATCAACCAGAGCAGGATCAAAAACTGTACCTGTAGGCTGTGACTATGAAACAATAGACGTCGAGAAATGCAGGTGCAAAACTGGCAGGTTTTAGGTGACCAGATGATGGTAACTCCCACCCGGTTAACATCAAAGTCAACACGTGGACCATGACCAGTGTGAGTCACACATCTAATGGAAGAGCTCGGCTATATATAATTCATATAAACTCCCACAGCTACAGATCCAAAGTTTTCCATTCACAGAAAGTGATAAAACATTTAAGTGGGTGCAAGGAGAATTCAGACGAAAAGCTAATCCATCGGTCCTCTTCTCCCGAAACTTACAATGGAAAGGAGTAAGAGGGCATCCGCCTGCCCCATCCCCACGTTTAGCATCTATCCTGGAGCCTACGCCATCTCATGGACGAACCACCCGATACATGACATCAGAATGGAGGTTAATGTACTACTTCTGAGTCATTATTCTCCTTGGACCCTTGGTCTCCAGTTGAGTCACCATTAGATGCCAATCCTCGGATTTTGACATCATAATAAACTTCTTCAACTCTTCGGAGATCATACTTCAACCCTGTCATTTTAGGAACAAATTTTGTAAAGAGAAATGATATAAGTTTGATCAACTGATTCAAAGAAGTTTGGATTCTTTTTGGTGCTCCTCTATTGCTGCACATGCAGGCCCACAGACCTCCACATGAGGTGGCAGTGAATATCTAGTATATGTACGCAAAAGAAAAAGAGGGGAGAGGGGAAGGGGGGGGATGTGTACCACAAGTATGTCTGTGTGTAGAGAGAGAGAGAGAGAGAGAGAGATACCATCAAATTTTTTGCGCAGGAAATCATTCCTCAAATTAAGCATACGGAAAGCTGCATTAAGTTCTGTTAAGAACTTCCAGACCTTTTTTGGGCAGTCATAGTCCCCAGCTGTTACTTGGTTCACCACATACCTTGGCTGCATAATTCAGAATGCACGTCACTATGAGCCTTTGTCATAAAACTAACTAGCTCAGACAAAATTAAATGGGCAAGAACATTATACATATTTAGACCAAATATGAAAAGAAAAATGCCTGAGTTTTGGGGTTTGATTTTCTAAATCTAGCCTCACCTTTAAATTCTGCCTTAAAAAAACCTCACTTTTTGAGTTTACTTGCATTCTACCCAACAGTTAACATATAAATAGGCTGTTAACTAGCTCACATGGTGCCTACGTGACGAAACATATCATTAAAAATGTAAAAAAAAAAAACAAAATGATAATCTTAAAATCAAATCAAATCAATTTTAAATAAAATTAACAGAATGAGGAAACAGAATTGGAAGGGAAAAGAAAGAGGACAAGGAAACAGAATTGAAAGGGAAAAGAGAGAGGACTCTCTCTCTCTCTCTCTCTCTCTCTCACTAACAGAATGAGGAAACAGAATTGGAAGGGAAAAGAGAGAGGACAAGCTCTAACAGAACGAGGAAGAGAGGACGAGGAAACAGAATCGGAAGGGAAAAGAGAGAGGCCAAGCTCTAACAGAATGAGGAAGAGAGGACTAGGACTCGCTCGCTCGCACTCTCTCTCTCTCTCTCTCTCTAACAGAACGAGGAAACAGAATTGGAAGGGAAAAGAGAGAGGACAAGCTCTAACAGAACTGAGGAAGAGAGGACAAGGAAACAGAATTGGAAGGGAAAAGAGAGAGGAGTAGGACTCGCTCGCTCACACGCTTTCTCTCTCTCTCTCACACACACACACACACATATGAAGTACAGCCTTCCTTCATCTAAGGAGGTTGTCCACCATGCGAGAGAGAGGGAGAGGGTAGCTGCAGCAGTTACAAGGACACAAGCGGTGGAAAGTGATAGCAGGGTGGCTGACGGTCCAGTGACCAGAGGTGGCTGGTGGTGGTGAATGGTGAAGAAAGAATAGTGTTTTCCAGTTACATTTGTGGTGATATAGGAATCATTTTTACAACTTAAACGAATTTTTAACCAATAAATCTGATTAACATGTAAAAAGTTTTCCAAAGACACCACGTGAGCAAGTTAAAGTGAAATTAAAAGGTGAGTGACAAAAGCTAAAGGTTATGCTAGATTTTATAAATCAACCCAAAAGACAGACCTACAAATTTTAACTTGGTTTTGAAGATGGTACTCACCAATTCGTTGGACATGAAACAAACTCCTGCATCAGAAGTAAATCTTTTCAAGTTAGTGAATCCATCAAGAAATGACCCACATGGCACAAGACCCATGCTGCCAATATTAACATAAAGGAATTTCTTCTCAAGATTGCATCTTTGAACTCAATCTAATAATGTGAATATGACACGACTTGCTAACACAAATTCAACTCCTCTAGAACCATCACTATCAATCAGTCAAGCCCACTTAGGAACTGCCTCTGCGAATATCTTTTGACAATCCTACGTTTCTTCAAAGATAAGGGATCCAACATGGAGTATTTGTCAATAAATAAATTCCAAGAAAGATATATGATAGCACATGCATGTCAGCAGTGGAAGATCATAATTATTTGCAAGAAAAAATAAAGGTCACTGATCAACTAAAGAGTAAGTCCTTTAGTTGAAAATTTTCAATCAGATTGTCCATGTATTCTCCTGTCAGATTGTCCACGTAAAAATAAATTGAAGTAAGAATCCCAAGTTAAGAATGTGCACTCCCAATATTATGCGAGATATTAGATCACAAGTATTTAAGCAATAATAAGTCTCCTGCAATTCCGATTTACAATGATTAAGAAGGAGGGCCAAGTTTTACAGAGGAAAATATAAATATACGTCAACATTTGATAACCCCAAAAAATCAGCAATATATCCAAGAAAGCCAATCTTCATTCGAGTCCACTAAATAAGCAGTTTCAGTAAAAAACACATTCAACATCACAAGAAATAATTAGACTAAGGTATAGAACTTTCAAGAAATTTTGGCATTTTGTAAAGATCATTCAATTAACTTGAAGAAGAATCTATAACATAAACAAAGCACATGGTGCTCATTTTAATGCAACTTCTAAGCATACTGACTCACTGAACTCCAACTCACCAACAAGATAGTCTTCGATGTCAAGGCCAAACTGGGAATTGTTCACTGCACGGTCAATTAAAAGTACTCAGAATATCAAGAATACCATCAAAAGTCTGCTTGTATACCCCAATTATTGGTATAAAGGACATGAGATGACTATAAAGGGCAGTACACATCAATAAATAAAATAAGCATAGCTATAAATAAATAAGAACTAAGGCAAAAAGCAAAGATACACTTTTGAAATTTCCATAGCAATACATCCCAGAAAGAAGATATATAGCGAACATCAACTATTATGCATGATCATAAGTGATGAAGCAATCATCATTGACTCTATAGTCAACATAAAAGCTATACAACAGCCCATAATATGAACTTTAGTTTGCAGCAGGTCCATCATATTTCAGCAAGATCATGCAATGACTCACAGTTTGAAATGTTCACTAAACAGAGGCCAAGATCTTAGTACAAGGATATTACAGGGCTATGAACTCCTCATAAATGAGATAACCAAGGGCTGAAGGAAAGGGACCTCCCATTCCAGTGAAAACCTAGAAAAACTGGAAAGTTGAAAGAAGTCAAAGTGCCCAAGTGCTTTCATCTGATGGTTTAAAAGCAGCAACAAAGCAGCCTAGAGAAAGTGGGAAATTTTTTACTACAACAATCAGCTCGCAATCTCCTATTTGGAATGCAGAGTGCTTGATAACTTACCAGCATAAATTTCATAGAAGAATGCTAAGTTGTCCGCCCAAACTGGCCAGTGAAAAAAATGCAGAACATGGACAAGAACTCTAGACATCAACACCAACTCAAAAGCCTTCAAGGATAGCTAATTTATGGACTCCATATCATACAACTGAATCATGTCCCTAGTATCTATCTACCGACATATTTTTCATCGAATGAGGTTGACCTACCTGAAGTTTTAAATCACGTTTACTAAGCAAACAGAAAAGAATAGGGGTAGTACTATCATAATTTTCCCTGGCTATGTGGACAGATGACTTAATGGATTCCCCTCATGTAAGTTTACTACTTAAGACAAATGACAAAACGCAATGGTTAACAAAGAGAAATCGCTTTCTCCTGGCTGACTTTAGTCAGTCGCTGCATAATGATTAAGCCTTACACCAGCAGACCAAGAAAAAGGAAGGAGTATAAAGGAGCATTAAACAGTGAAGACCACAATTGACTAAAAAAGGAAGGTATTGTACTTGTGAGAAAGCAGAATGTATGCACACAAGTATGCCTTCATCAGTTCGACTAAATAAAAACTGCTTTCATGAACTATAAAAGAAATTCATAAATAATCTCCTTGATACTTTCAATTACCCAAAAGAAAAACATCAGTCTGATCTAAGTAGATTGGAAACAGAAGCATCCTATGGGACTCTAGATGATGAGATTGGTGATAAATAGGCCTTTTGAATAAGAATGATTTTGACTTAAGTCATTTCTGCTTATAAAGCCATGGTAGTTTGTTGGCCCCAGTGAAATGCCTTTAGTAGCTCCACTACAGATGGATAATCTATAAGCTTCCTGAAAACAATCAGCCAAAATCTTCACCTTACAGCCAAAACCAGAATTAATATTCTTGGAGGCCAAGGACAACCTGGTACAATTAATTATCTCCTGGTATATCAATGAGGCATATCATATTGCAATCATTGAAACAAGAGAATACACAGTGCATGTCTAGTACAAGAAGATAAGAGAAAGGTGGCATACATCCAAGTTTTTCCCCAGTCTCTTCGTGAAGCAGCAGATTTCCAGTCTCCAAATAGTGTGTGAAAGCAAGAAGGCAAACTACAGTCTGCGTTTCACTTCTCCAATCACCATGATACCTGACTCAGGAGACAATAATTACATTTAATCTCATAAGTAGAGCCAAAGGCAAAGTAAAAGAACCAAATGCTCAAGAATGTGGTTGTAGTATGACCTATAATACTGATCAGGGCATTCACTTAAAATATCAGCTAGCCGACTGTAATGATGCTTCAAGGTGCCAATGTGAGCCTTAGCCTTGTCCAGAACCTCTGCAAAAGGTTAAAAAAAAAAGAGAGAGAGAGAAATCAATTACCAGTTCTTTAAGAAACTCGTTAATTGACATACCAGAGCATCCACAAGGATATAGTCTGCTCGAGGGGATATCAAATTACCAAATAATGTTGTCACTATGAAGATGACAAAATTAAACTATTATACGGACAATGCAACTATGAGATATCACAATAAAAAATACTAAAGTCTAGACTTCCTTAGCATTCCATATTCTAGACACAAACACCTTCACATAAAACAGTTGAAGAGAAAAATAAATATACAGAAGATACAAACACCGACTCACGGTCCCGTCCATCTACACGAATTCCAATTCCTCAACTTATCACCAAATCAAATTCCAGCCACGTGAACAAAGATTTCTCCTTTTAAACCGCGCACCAACCTCCAGCGTCAAGCCTCCTCAAGATTCAAACCATTTAGGAGCAACATGACAGAACCTAACCCAAAACCGATACAAACAACAACAAACGCTTCCAACATTGAAGGCGAAATCGTAAAAATTACCAGGAAGAGGACGAGAAAGGTAAACTAGGAGCAGACTCGAGTACATGAGCCTGGTGGTGGACTCAATATCCATGACCACCGCCCTAATGCGCTCTCGCAAGCTCACGGAATCCTCCAGCTGGGCGCGGAAGTCCTCGAACTGCTTCTCCAGAGGGAGAGCAGGAACTCCGTCGCCGGACATCGCGGAGTAGCAGCGCGTCGACGGCGAGAGGACGCGAAACGGCGGCGCTCTCGTGGTGCAGCGGGAACGGAAAGAGCGCAGTGAAGGAGCGACGACGGTGGAGCGAATGCCGGGCAAGGCGGAGAGCGACGGAGGATTAGGGTTTAAGGAACGAGAAATTGTGGAGAATGCGCTGCGAAATGCTGATTTCATAACTTTGCCTTTTCTCTTTTTCTTGTCGGAGGTTACTGAAATGGCGGGACTCCAGGCTACACCAACCTGGGGGCAATTTTATTTTCGTTAAACGTGCATCCGACTAATCCCCTTTAAAAAAAAAAAGAACCTCTAATTTTAGGTACAAAACACCTCAATTTTTTTCTCAACAAAAATCATTAACTTTCACTTAATTTCAAATCTACCCATATCTCCAAAACATTCCTATTAATTTCTCCAACATGAGGAGCCTATTGCCATTTCATATGAAGCAGAGGGCACTGATGAAAACACAAATTTTGATAATGAACTTTTAATATGCTTGATATTGATAATTTTGAAGAAACTAGTAACATCTTTTAAACCGTTGAGTAGATTTAAGATTGGAATAAGAATTATGGATTTGTGGGACAAAAAGAGATTCAAGAAAAAGCTGAAATTTGATTTGAAATTATATATCTATTTTTTTAGAGAATTAGGCCTGTAGTTCATACAAGCAGCTACTTATTGTGATTTGGGACTTATCCATTTTGAATTATAGTTCTCACAATAAGTATGTCTCATAGTTACTTAGACATTGAATATCTTTAAATAGGAAAAAAGCCAACATTGAATATCTTGCGATGTGCCATGAGTAATTCACTTAACAATGCACTTTTGGAAGTGGTTGTAATATATTAAAATTGGGTGAAACAAAAAAAAAAAGACTTGATTTCGAAACGAATATGATTTATGGGCACATTGATCGACTAGACCCCATCAAGAGACCAATTGTGCTCAAAGAAGGTTAAAATAACATGTGTGGTTTTTGCGATGGACGTTTTAAATAATAATTAGGTCCAATATTTCTTTGCCATTTTGATATGTTGTGTATAACTTGTAAGTATCGTAATTTTCAAAAACGATCTATCCTTGCTTTGTATCTTATGATTTGATTCAGTTCAAGATCAAATAGTTTGTGGCTATGAATTATTATGATTTGAGCATACCTTAATTGGACAGTTGCAAAGGTCCCAAAAGGGGGGGGGGGGGGGGGGGGAGGGCAATTACTGGGTAAGCCCACGTGGTTGGTTGAGGTCCATTCCACCGTTGATCTGATCCCAATGATATGTGGATTCTACTATTAATATTTAACACGTATGCAATATAAATGGAATGTATTACGTTTTTAGGAATCATATAATTAATTCATTGTATCTTATGCAAATTAAAATAACTTATCATAATTTAGGTGTCAATGCTCTATATAGATCGACATGCCTTTTACTAAATTAAAGGAATATCAAGAAGGTCCTTGGACACTTTTAACGAAATGATGAAAGAAAACATGCTTGGTAAGCCAGTTTAACAAATGGTGCGTTTAGTTCCGCATTTAGGGAAAGTCATTGGAAAAATGTAAACGTATTTACCTTAAAGAGATATATTGTTTGGTAATATACAATTGAAAAGTTCTTTTGAAATGTAATTTTGAGGAAATACTATATATATGGAATTTTTTTCATATAACCAATTTTAAGTTGGAGTTGGGGTTGAAGTGGGGAGGCAATGGAGGGGGGAGTCATTAGAGGTGACGGTTGCCCCGAGGGGGAGTTGTCGAGAGGTGGCAATTGTGGGAGGGGTGTCGAAGTCATCAGGAGACGATGGAGGGGGGAGTCGCCGGAGGCGGAGGCAAGGCGGTTGTTTGAGGGGGAATTGGAGTTGTTAGGAAGTGGTGGAGGGGGGGAGTTGCCGAAGGTGGGAAAGTAGCATTCTGAAAATGCTACTATTGCATTCTCATAAAAAAAAAAAAGCCTTTAGAGAGTTTTGGAGATATAGTTGCATATTCCCAAAACTCTCTAGAATTTGAACCAAACACCATTTGTATGTGGCTAAGGGACTTTAGAACCCCAAAATCCATTTCAAATGCTAAACCAAAAAATCACATGTTCAGTATCAATGACCATACCAAATGTACAACATGACATGGTTTGAAAGTTATCATAAGGAAGAGCACCATCAAAAGTGGATTTGAGATCCCTGGGAAAACTAATATTTTTTATAGCTGCATTAGAAGGGAGAAATCTTACTTATACGTCAAGAGGTAATCGACATTAATACCTAAGGGAAAAAAGACACATGATTGATGAAGCTAAAAGCTAACCACTGCACCAAAAAAACTCTAAGTTTGGCCCCTAATTAAAGCAGTTAAACTGGAGTGTTGTATCAATACCGGCTTTTTCAAAGGTGGAGAGTATTTGTTCATAAGACTTCATTCTCAATTACCATTTATAAAAATCAATATGAGAAGGAGGAAATTCTCTCATGGGATTTGATGGACCACGCTTCTAGAATGGAAGACTTTTGTAAAGGAAGCTTTTCCCCCTAGATGAGGAAAACAACATTGCAGGGTCAAGGGAATTTAGAAGTTTTGCCTGAAATAGGAACCCATAATGGCCTTGTCAAGATAAGTTGTTATGTAGTTCTGAAGTTTGTAAAGACGATTGTCACAACGCGTATCTTCCTGCTGTTTGTCAAACTAAGGGATGTAATATACAACCAAGCATTTGGGAGTCCGGGGAGCCATTGAAGTAGTGAAGTTGAAGGCAAAACAAAACTTTGAAGTCGAGAGTTTAAGCAAGAAGGAAACTAGGATTTAACATTAAAGACTAACACAACCCAAATAAGTCTCACTCACCGGTATCTGAGTAAATTTTCATATTGCTTTTATAGAACTTCCCTCTTGTATCATCAAACCATCATCCATTAATACAACTCCAACATAATTTAATTCCAATTCTATTTGTTTTAAAAATCAAATCTGCCAATTCTATATGTTTTAAAACAGAGCAACAACTTAGAGAGAGAAGTAGAGCTTGAGAGGTCCTATTGACACTCAACGTCTAAATTCTCTCTTGCAAGAGAGCTCTTTACCAAATGGTAGCTCCTAGAAATCCCAAAATCACCAAAACCCGAACCCTAACCCACACTCTATCACTCTAATGTAGTTTCTTCTTACAAAGCCCAAACCCTAATTCATTGTTCTATTGAATTGATGATGCTCGATGGTAGCTGATTTCTTCCAAAGCCTTCTCTACCGAATTGTCATCTTGAAATTTCCACAAATACTGCTCCCCTAGCTGTCGCTAGCTCTCTAAAAATTTGAATGAACCAAATCAGTAGTCCCTCGAAGGTTTTCCTATAGTAAGCCATTGAGAATAAACATGGACGAGTTGTCGAGAGGTGGCAATTATGGCAAGGGAGTTGGAGTTATCAGGAGACCATGGAGGGGGGAGCCATCGGAGGCGAGTGCAAGGCGGTGATTTGGGGGGTATTGGAGTTGTTAGGAGGCGTTGAAGGGGGGGGGGTTGCCGAAGGTGGGAAAGTAGCATTTTGAAAATGCTACTATTGCATTCTCATAAAAAAGTCTTTAGAGAGTTTTGGAGATATAATTGCATATTCCCAAAACTCTTCAAAATATGAACCAAACACCATTTGTATGTGGCTAAGGGACTTTAGAACCCCAAAACCCATTTCAAATGCTTAACCAAAAAATCACATGTTTAGTATCAATGACCATACCAAATGTACGACATGACATGGTTAGGAAATTATCGTAAGGAAGAGCACCATCAAAAATGGATTTGAGATCCCTGGGAAAACTAATATATTTTTTTTATAGATGCATTAGAAGGGAGAAATCTTACTTATACATCAAGAGGTAATCGACATTGATACTTAAGGGAAAAAAGACACATGATTGATGAAGATAAAAGCTAACCACTGCACCCAAAAAACTCTAAGTCTGGCCCCTAATTAAAGCAGTTAAACTGGAGTGTTGTATCAATACCGGCTTTTTCAAAGGTGGAGAGTATTTGTTCATAAGACTTCATTCTCAATTACCATTTATAAAAATCAATATGAGAAGGAGGAGATTCTCTCATGGGATTTGATGGACCACGCTTCTAGAATGGAAGACTTTTGGAAAGGAAGCTTTTCCCCATGGATGAGGAAAACAACATTGCAAAGTCAAGGGAATTCAGAAGTTCTGCCTAAAACAGGGACCCAAAATGACCTCGTCAAGATAAGTTGTTGTGTAGTTTTGAAGTTTGTAAAGACGATTGTCACAATGCGCACCTTCCTGCAGTTTGTTGAACTAAGAGATGTAATATGCAACCAAGTATTTAGTCGTCCCAGGAGCCATTGAAATAGTGAAGTTGAAGGCAAAACGGAACTTTGAAGTCGATGATTTAAACCGGAAGGAAACTAGGATTTGACATTAAAGACTAACACGATCCAAATAAGTCTTATTCACCGGTATCTAAGCAACTCTTTCTATTGCTTTTACAGAACTTCCCTATTGTATCATCAAACCATCACCTATTAATACAACTCCAATATCATTTGAGTCCAATTCTATATGTGTTAAAAATCAAATATGCCAATTTTATACATTTTAAAATAGTGCAATAGCTTAGATAAAGAAGTAGAGCTCGAGAAGTCATATCGACACTCAACATATGAATTCTTTCTCACAAGAGAGCTCTCTTTATCAAATGGTAGCTCCCAGAAATCTCAAAATCGCCCAAACCCTAACCCTAACCCCCACTCCATCACTCTAATGTAGTTTTTTCTTACAAAGCCCAAACCCTAATTGTCGCGACCTCCCCGAAGGTACACCACCTAAGGGTTCGGCTAATGGTTTGTTAAGTATGACTTAACTTGAGTTCTCCCAAACTCGTACCAATTCGCGATTTAGGTTTCACTTTTTAGTATGCAACAAATTTTCAATTTGGAGTTGCCACTAATCTATTTTTGGTGGGTCGATTAGAAACCCATGTAAAGCATTGGGAGCTATGATTTACTCCTACGAACCAGAGATCTAGGATTCGGGGACTTGATTATACTAAACTAATCTAACACCCTTTCGGTACCTTTTCATTTATTTCCAAAAATTGGCAGGCAGGTTGGATTAATTTTAATTTTATCCCTAACATGCAATGGTGACCACACGGATACTTAAACATAAATAAAAATTCAAGAAAGGAATAAAATAATAAAAAAAATCAAATTAAATAAAATCTAACCAAAATCAAATCAAATAAATTAAAATCAAATCAAATCAAATCAAATCACATCTAATAAAATAAAATCTAATCTAATCAAATATCAACTAAAATCCAAATAAAATCTAGTCAAATAAAATCTAAATAAAATCTAATCCAATGAAATATCTAATCAAATAAAATCTAATGCAATATATGAAATGCAATTTTTTTGGAATTTTTATGAACTAATTAGCCTAATTATCCATAGCTAAATATTACCTAATCTAAATTAGGAAATCAAATATATCAATTCCTAATTTAAACTAAATCTTACTCAACCAAAGATAATATCCTACAATGCAATCTATCTAAAATCATCCTAACAAAATATCTAATATGCAATCTAAACTAATTATGCAAGTTTTACCTAAATGTGCAAATTAACCTAATCATGCAATTATTAATATAAACGTGCCATTAGTCTAAACATGTGATTTTCAATTTAAACACGGAATTAATCTAAAGATGCAATTTTAAATTCTAACATGCAAACATCCTAATTATGCAACTAACCTAAATATGCAAATATTCTAATATGCATGCAATGCAACACAATCAATTCAAA
Organism: Melaleuca quinquenervia; assembly: GCA_030064385.1. NCBI lineage: Eukaryota > Viridiplantae > Streptophyta > Magnoliopsida > Myrtales > Myrtaceae > Melaleuca > Melaleuca quinquenervia. Next base: position 11,870,792 of record CM057718.1, read on the forward strand.
CATGCAAATCTATCTAAATATGCACAAAAAGCAAATTAAACAGAAAATAAGAAATCAAACACTCAAAAATTGAATTCTAAAAAAATGATTTTTTTATTTTTTAAATTAAAAAAACGAAAATAAAAAAATAAAAAATAAAAGAAATCGGCTCGACTAAAACCACCACAATTCACTCACGCGATGCAGCATTGGAGTTTGTTTGCAAGTTCAAATCAACACGAGATCTAGGCCTAATATGCATCAAGGATAAGCAAGTAGGGACCATTAGCAAGAATAAACATCAAAGGAGTTCAAAAATTGACCATGATCAATCTCGGCTCTAAGAAATTTTGGCAAAAATCAGCAACGAAGGGAGGACAAGGAGGCGATAATAAAGTAATATATATCCCTACACGGTGCGAGGACAATGGAGATCGGGTGCGCTCAAGCGAACCTGAGCCAAACCGTACTCTTCCGCGAAGTCTCTCAACTGCGCTCCTCGGGAAAACAAAAAAAAAATCGACACTCACCAGTGAATGAAGGGGCAAGAGAGTCCATGACCACGTCACTGGAAAAGTCCTCTCCTCGTCTGAAGAAATCACCCCTATGCGTGCGTAAAGTAGACGTCCACTCTCCCCGTCGCCGAAAAAAAATCTGCCCGTCCAAAGAAGTCCCCCCTTTTGCGAAGAAGAAGGCCACCTCTCTCTCTCTCTCTCTCTCTCTGCGCGTCCACTTTTCTCTTCCCCCCTCTCTCTCTCTCTCTCTCTCTCTCTCTCTCTCTCTCTCTCTCCGCACGTCCAATTTTCTTCCCCAAAAGCGTCCCCTCTCTGTCCCCTTTCTTTTTTTTTTCTCTCCTTTTCTTTTTTATTTCTCTCTCCCTCACTGTTCTTTCTGCCGAAAAAGTCTTCTTCCCCTTTTTCTCTCCACTCTCACCTTCCCACAATCTCTCGCCCCCTCCTCCCTTGCGTCCACTTCTCCTTTTATAAGAAGTGAAACCGAATATTTCCTGCCAAATTTTATTTCCTCTTCTCTTTTTCAAATATTTCCTCTTTGTCCTTATTTCTTGTTTTGAAACAAAATATATTCAGCCCAATATATGCCCAAGATATGCTCAATGTATGCCCAAGATTTCTTTGACACGCAAAATATTCTTACGAACTATATGCTAATAATAAAATAAATAAAGATGCAAAATAAGGTGCGAAAAATTAGGTGTCAACACTAATTCATTGTTCTATTGAACTGATGATGCTCGATGGTAGCTAATTTCTGCCAAACCCTTCTCTGCCGAATTTTCATCTTGAAATCTTCACAAATACAGCTCCCCTAGCTATCGATGGCTTTATGAAAGTGTGAATGAACCAAATCAGGAGTCCCTTGTAAGTTTCCTACAGTAAGCCACTGAGAATAAACATGGAGGAATTGGGGGAAGCTACTGCTTGTATTGCTGCACTTTGCAAGAAGATGGGGGGCTTATGGTCTCCAAGACAAATGTAGCACTGGACAATGAAATTTCTACAGAAAAGATTAGGAAATGTAAGTTATCTCTGATTGGTAAACTTTATCAAAACCCTAATATCAATGTCCATGCATTTCAAAATACAATGTTTAAAGCATGGAAGTTAGAAAATGTGGAGATATCTCTAATAGCCCAGGGTACTTTTGAGTTTAATTTCTGAAATGAAAATAACAGAAATGGAGTTCTAGAACAGGGCCCTTGGTTTTTTGCAAATAACTTGCTGATACTAAAAGAATGGGAGCCAAACACACCTCCGGAATGTTATAATTTTACCGCCTACGAATTTTGGATCCAAATATGTGGGTTGCCAACATAAATGGGCTATGGAAAGTGTGGTGGCAAGAGTGGCAAAAGAGATTGGGAGGGTCTCTCATATTAAAATTGAAACTAGAGGCTATACTTCATATAAGATAGCAAAAGCTATGGTAGAGATAGATGTGTCAGTCCCCTTGATCCAAGGATCAATCTACAGTATTAAGGGGAAAATATGTGGCTTGAGTTCAGATATGAAAGATTACCCTATTATTGTTATACATGTTGGAGATTAGGGCATTATGCTCAGTACTGTAAAGAAGAAACCTGCCCAAATACATGTTTTGAGGATATGGGGAAATTGATTTATGGATCGTGGTTAAAAGTAGAAGCTAATGAGAATAGCCCTTATTGGGATGTTTTGTTTTTATGGGAAAGGAATTAAAGAACTCATAGGGGAATAAAAGATACTTGAAACTCCAGATAATTTGGGGAAAATGTTGTGCATAAAGGCAAAGAAGTTACCATTGAAGAAGAAATGCAAGTAGTGTCAGAAAGGATGTTGCCGGATCCTAAGCTAAAGTCAAAGAGTGGTGTAGGACTTGTTGTGGCTCAAGGAAATGCTACACATTCTCGATTGGAAGTTTCAAAAATGGGTAAAAGCCATAGAACTATGTTCAACAAGAGGAAGAATAGATTAGGCCCCGTTTGGTTCAGCATTCTCAAAGACACTCTGGCCTTTAAACCTCATTTGGCCAAATATTTGGTGTTTGGTTCAGCATTTGAGCCAACTTTGTAGAGATGCAATTACATCTTGGATGCCCTCCAAAGGCCTTTGGGCCAAGGGAGCTCCGAAGCTGCCTTCTCAACTTGCATTCTCAGCGTGCAACTCCAAGGGTTTAATGAAATATACAGTCTTTCCCATTTTACCCTCTTTTATTCAGCAAATTCCAACTTTTGCCCCTGCCACTTAAGAAACCCTAAATTTTCCTCAACCCTCATTCTCCATCGCCTCATTTCCTCTATCTTCTCATTTTCAACTCACTAACGATGCTCTACAACGCTCTTGCTTCCCTCCTCCTTCCCCATCACCTCCCATCCTCTCTCTTCTTCTCTTCGACTTGTGAACAGCTTTTCCCCTCTTCCGCTTCCCTCCTCCCATCACTTTTCCCTCCCGTCACATCGGCTCTTCATTAGTCCCCTCTCCCGTTTCTTTTCTCCTTGGATCCATTGCTCTCTCGTCCTGCCACCAACTAGAGCAAAGTAGTGGAGGACTTGGTGTTCGCGGGTGAAGTGTTCTCGACCATCTCCTTCCTCAAGTCCCTCATCTCCAAGCTCGAATTGCGGCTTTCCTATTGCTCTTCCTTCCTCAGGTAGCAATGTTTCTTGAAAACCCATCTATATATTCGTGGTTTTTCTAGTTCTTTGCACTTGATTGTTTCTTGCCATAATTGTGCCATGGGTGTCTTGAGAGAGGGGCTTAGGAGAGTAATGTTGACTTTGATATGATTATCGTAGCTACTATGATAGACAAAATAAGAATTGTTACTATGCATAGCTAGTTTGTTGAGGCTAATAGGAAAAAACTCTGCCAACCTCAAACTTTAGAGCCGTTTGTTTTGTTGCGCTACGTTCGTTAGTTGGTTGGATGAGATAAGAAGTCATTGAGTGTGTTAGACTATCTAGAAATGTCTGGTCAGATGTTGATAAGAACCTCCTTGAAGAGACCTTTCTTATTGTTTCTTTGTATGCATACAAATTTTATGATGGGGGTATAGCTTTATTCATTTTTTACTGCACTTTAGTGGATATTTTTGATCTATTTGCTGGTCGTATGTGTTTGCTGCACTTTATGTTGATCATATGAACTCCTTGTGTCGAGTTTCCTATTTTTTGACATCTATTAACAATTTGAAATTCTTGTGTTGTATATCCACTTTCATTAGAGAAAAAACCAAGCTGCACACAGCACCTTGTACCTTATACCTTTTGGTAAATCCTTATGTTGAGATGCAACTTTCTCTTTTTTGTTGGGCAAGGGAAACAATATGCTTAGTTATCTCATGGTAGTATCTTGTTCCACTATTACTAGATCTAGATGGCAAGTTCATCAAAGGAAAAGGCTATTTGGATTGCTGAAGATGTGGAAACTTTTTGTAAGTTGTATGTTGAGGTAATCGATAAGGGCAATCGTGTTACAACTAACAAGAGGGATGGATGGAACAAAATAATTACTAAGTTCGAAGAGTTGAGGGGGAAAACGTATGATAAAACGCAAATGGAATGTAAATGGGATAATCTTAAGGAAGAATGGAAAAGATGGAGGACATTGGTTTTAAATGAAACAGGATTTGGATGGAACGCAAGAAAGAAAATCATTGATGCTAGCGATGAATGGTGGGAGGCCAAAATTAAGGTTTTTATCTATTCTTTTACTTTTCCATTAAATTTATATTCAATAATACAACTTACTTAAATACTATATTATGACAGGCTATTCTTAAGGTTAAGGTTTTTAGGATGAAAGGCATATCTCCCAATCTTCAAATGCTGTTAGATATGATGTTTAGGGATACAGTCGCTACTGGAGGAGTCACATGAAATCATGGACAAGGTTTAACTGTTGATGAGGATCTTGAGCTTACACAAGTTGAGCGAGTTGAAGGCATTAAGGTTGCAGCTTCTACTGGTGATGAGGTGGCTAAAAATGTTGATGGTTCAATTGGAACTCAGACTCATAAAAGCAAAACACATACTTCATCTAGGTAATCTCGAGGAAAGAAAGAAAAGAGATTGACCCCGCAACAGCAGCTTAGAAGTCAAATTGATAGGCTATGCTCTGGGGTTGAAAGTAGGAGCGCCACCCAAGTAGCTCTAGCAAATGATGGATTTGGTCCATTCAAGGATATCATGCATATGTTGGATACCATACTTGAGATTGAGGAAGATGAATCCTTATTTTTTTTTTTTTGCAATCAATCATTTTAGGGAAAAGAAAGAGAATAAACAAATCTTCATGAGCTTGAAGAATGATGCACTGAGGGTCAAGTATCTCAAGCGCGAATTAAGGAAACTTGGTGATAGCTAGGATATTATTGTATCATCTATTTGTACTCTTTGATGTACTAGTTGCATCATTTGTGAGACCCAATTGCTATTTATGCCTTAATGTAAGAATTGTTTTTTGTTCGTCTTTCTTTATGTGTTTGAGTTTGCCTAAATATGATGGTTGATATTATTATTACTTTTGATGGATGACCAAGATTGTTCATTATTTCTTTTACATGATGAAATATGTTGGTCTTTTTGTTATGCAATTATGGATGATTCTCCTGAAAGACAAAATTGTAAACAGGAGGAAGATGAATTATCGAACTTGCTCTCAATCGCTCAAACTTCAATTGCTTATCAAGCAACGTACTTATATAAGCAACCTTGCATGACCTCATCGTATACATGTTTTGCATGGTTAAGGGAATTGATGGGTGAAGATGCCAATTCGACAAGGTGCTATAATATGTTTAGAATGCATAAGGTTGTGTTTAGTAATTTAATATATGATTTAATAACACATTATGGTCTTAAAGAATCTAGGAATATTGATATTGCATAAATAGTTAGAATGTTTCTTTATATGTTAGGACATAGTGTAGGTAATAGGTTAGCTCAAGAACGCTTTCAGCACTCGAGGGAAACCATAAGTAGGCACTTTAACTTAGTTTTAGATAAAGTTTGTGATATGACAAAAGATTTGATCCAACCAACCAATCAATAATATAGAGAAATTCCAAAGAAGATCAACAAAGATCGACGATTTAATCCATATTTTAAGGTTAGTATTATCATATAATAAAAATGAAAAACTAAAGGAAAAATTAGTAACATTTGTATTGTTTGTTTTAGGATTGCATTAGAGTTATGAATGATACACATATTCCAACGATAGTTCCTGCATCTAATAAAATTCATTTTATTGATCAAAAAGGAACTATGATACAAAACAAGCTGGCCATGTGAATTTTAACATAGAATTTATTTATGCTTGTGCGGGTTGGGAAGGCCAAGCTCATGATACCCATATCTTCTAAAGAAATTATGCATAATTTTCCCATCCTCCTCCAGGTCCGTTAATTAATGGTTTATATACATTCATATTTATCTATACAACATATGATAATTAAATTAATATTATACTTGTATAGGTAAATATTATTTGGTAGATGCCGAATATCCAAATCCTACAGGTTACCAAAGAAGTAAGATATAATTTACCAAAGTTTCGTTAAGGCCATGTACCTACTAGTTATTGAGAAGTGTTCAACCATGCATATTCCTCACTACGATCGGAAATTGAGCGAGCATTTGGCGTATTAAAAAAGAAGTATAAGATTTTAACTAACATGCCAAGCTATCCGTATGCAAAGCAAGTGCAAGTTATCATAGCTACAATGGCTTTGCACAATTATATACAAAGAAATGTCATGATCGATAGTGATTTTGAAATAGCAAATTTGGATCCGGAATATGGATATTCAATTGAAGTTGATGTTGTAAATGAGGGAGTAAGTGGTTTAAATGATAATGCATCACTTGATATGAAATGTGTACGTGATGAAATAGTTATGAGTTTAACAAATTGTTGAGGATGTTTGTAATATTTAAAAACAATGTACTCATTTACTTGAATTATGTTCGACTCACGTTTATTATAATGAAATGACTCTCTTCTTTAATTGAAAAGATCTTTTTTAATATGAATTTATTATTTATAAATTTGGTAATATGCTTCTTTTAAACGTGAAAATAAATATATTAATGTCATTATTCTTTCCAATTTCAAACAAATTAAAGTTAAAATTTTTTTAAAAAAATTGGTTAAAGTAAATAACTTTCTAAATATAAGTTTACCAAACATCATTTCCTAAACTGCAAAAATAGGAGGGAACTTGATCTGAATGGTGGAAGGACTTGATCTCACGATGGATGAAGACTTCGGAAAATTTTTATCTGCTAGTTGAGGATTCTCGGCTCCATCACTAAGATATTTCTTTGACACTTGATTAGGGTTTTCTGGGTTTGTTCGATTGCAACCTTCTTGGCAACTCTTCTATTGTTTGTTGCTGGGTGGAGTGTCTTCTTTCTTTCCTTCATACAGTCGAGCTTCGGAATCGTCCTACAACGGTGTCATCTTCGAGCTCTATAGAAGTTTCTGGGTTTTATGTCAATATTCATTGAAGCTTGTTGTTCCGGATTTCATAAAATCAAACGATCGGGTCCTTTGGCTTTGATATCGCTCTTGGCTCCCTTATAATAGTACTTCGTTTGTCCTTACTGTGGCTCATCATAAGGCTATAGGCAGATAGGCTAAGCTTGGCTGATTTCTAGGCTCTTGTTATCTTTGAAATGGTGTTTGGCTTTGTTGATTGTCTGATAGTGACTGGTTATCAATAGCAACTCTCTTGTAGGCTCTATGCCTTAAAAATTGGCCCGCTCGGATCTCTGGAGTTTAAGCAAAACGAGTATACTGGTGCCGTGTGAAATGGAACATGATAACACGGTTGAGTTACAACATATGACTTCATTTGGGGGAATGGATAGAACAGCAGGTGCGGCGGGAGATGTGCCTACCACTACCCCCTCTCATTCTTCTCGAAGGAATAGGAGGGTATGTAGCAGAAGTCGATTTGCACTGTGTAATGCCATGGATAATTCTAGAACCCTTTTGGATTATCCTAGCCCGTCAATCCACCACCTAGGAGTGCCTAATCGTTTTGGTCATCAATGTTCGGCTGTAATCCTTATTTAGGAATGGTTGGAGTAGGCATTGCAAGTTTCTAAGGTGGTTGATGAAGGGAAGAAGGTGGCTGATCCTACTCCCCTAGTTGAGGGTAAGTTACCTTCTACTGTAAATATGGTGCCTAAGGTGTCCAATACTTCTCCGATACAACCTAAATCTTACTTTAGAAGCCGATTAAATAAGGGCCGTGGCAGTAGTTGTTTGAGGGGCACAAACCTACCCCCACAGCCAATGAGTATACCATCAGGTGACCAGAAACAAGCCAACAATTCTAGCCAAGTTAGGACTTGGGCGAGCGTGGCACATTCCACAGCAGCTATTGGGTATAATCTGAATTACATTCCACCTTCCACTAAGGACGGAAGTCCGTGTGTCATCGTTCTGATGAGATTTTGGAAGCTACGAATAGGGTGTGGCATCAATCCTTAGTTGGCTACTTCATTGGAAAACAACTTTCATTCAAACTCATAGAAGCTTCCATAAAATAGCTTTGAGGCATCTAGATGGAGGACATGAGGGCAAATGATAATGGGTTTTACTTCTTCCATGTACCAGATGCAGAGTTCAAGCTTAAGATCCTTGAGAAAAAGCCGATCACGATTGCTAGAATCCCACTTATTCTTCAGCAATGGCATCCGAAGCTTGAATTAAAGAAGCAGAAACATGTGAAGATACCGGTATGGGTCAGGCTCAAAGACATGCCTTATGATGCATGGTCTTCCAAAGGAATTAGTGCGATCGCAAGCGTAATTGGGAAACCACTCTATGTGGATGAAGACACTAAGAAGAGGAGGATGATTTATTTTGCTCAGGTTGCATAGAAATAGATGCAAAGAAGCCGTTATACGACTCAGTCTCTGTCTTCCATGATGAGGAGGAGAGAATAGTGGTTGTGGAGTATGAATGGAAGCCCTTGTTATGCTTTAAATTTGGTGTCTTTGGACATAGATGTCATGATCCAATTCAGGCCTCCTTAGTGCCTACTGGGGACCAACGAACTAGTTTTGCTTCACAATCCTTGAACTCGGTGTCTTAATCTATCTCGCCGGATAAGGGTAATCCTTTGACTAATGGTAATCCTCAACAGCCACAGTGGACGGTAGTCCAGCCTAAAAGCAAGGCAAAACTTAAGAGTGTTCAGGCAATAGTGCAAGAGCAGGTGGAGAGGAGAGTCTTACCTCAGGTGAACTTGGATATTAAGGACCCTCTTTCATTATCTCATGGGTTAGTGACAACATCCTCTATCTCAAAAGAAGAACGACTTGAACAGGACAATCTACTAGTCTCCTCGAATGACGAGAGCTCTTTAGTCAACTCTTCGCATAAATTGTTTCAGGGAGAATCCGATGCTCCCTAGAATTCCCCAGCTCAGGGCTCTACTCTAGTGGAAGTCATTAGCAATGTGTAGGTGGCTGTTACACAATTTGCACATCCTTTGAGAATTTTGCCCAAAAAATAGGGGCTAAAAAAGAAGGCACATAAGGCCAAGAGGCCTTAATTCATTATTTTGTATCCTCCCCATCTATGTATATTGGTGTCTAGAATATCAGGGGGCTAGTTAACCCTATGAGACAAGCAAAAGTTAGATATCTTGTTCATACTAACAATCTTTGTTGCGTTGGTCGGCTTGAAACAAAAGCATCTAGAGCTGTGTTTTCTCGCATTTCTCCTAGCCTCATTTTAGGCTGGACCTGGTTTTCCAACTATGATCATAATGTAGGAGGAAGGATTTGGTTCGGGTGGGATTCAAACTATGCCATTTTTGAGCTGTATGGTGCCTCAAATTATACATGGTTTCATTAGGCAAGTGAACTTGTCCACATCTTTTACCATCTCGGTTTTATATGTGGCTCATACTTATATGGATAGACGTAGCTTGTGGTCGGACCTTATGGCAAGGAGTAGGTGCTCATGGATGTTCCATGGGTAGTGGCTGGCAATTTCAACACTATACGATATATCACGGATCATATTGGTGGGTCCAACGCATGGTCCTCTTCTCTTGATGAGCTGAATAATTGTGTGATTAACTCAGGATTGGATGATTTGAGATTCGTTGGCTGCAGGTTTACCTGGTCTACTTCGGAAGGCATAAACAGGAAAATCCGCAAGATAGACAGGGTACTTGTTAATGCGAAATGGGTCATGGAGTTCTCTTATTCGAAGGCTAACTTCCTTCCTCCAGGAATCTCGGATCACTCTCCCATGGTGATTCGGATTTTGTCTCCTATACAGACCTGGCGACCATTTAAGTTCTTCAATTTATGGATGTCCCATCTTGACTTCTTCAAGGTAGTGGAGAGCGTGCGAGTTGAGCAAATTGAGGGCACCTCTATGTTCCAACTTTGTTCGAAATTGAGGAAGTTAAAATTCAAACTTAAGCAATTGAACTTGGAGTCGTTCTTGGATATTTCCAAGACGACAAAATTGGCAAGGCAACGACTTAAAGCGATACAAGAGGACATTCTTCGGGACTCGTTCAATCTGTCGTTGGCCCAAAATGAAAGGGATGCCAAGGAGGCCTTCTCTATCTTACGTCTGCAAGAAGAATCATTCTATATGCAGTGTTGACACCTAAATTTTTGCGCCTTTTGTTTTCTTTATTTATTTTTTATCTTTATTACTTGCATATAGTTAATAGGAGTATCTTGCATTTTAGGTAGGACCATTGGCGGTGAATAGAATTTTGGATGAGATCAGGCTGAAGATTTTGAGCTACAAGAGGCATGATTTATTTATGAAAATCTAATTTCCTTTGAGAGAGTGTGCAAAGTCACAGATAAGAACAAGAGAGGAAATAAGTTTTTAAGGGCTTATCTGGGTAGATTAGATTTCATTTAAAAGGGGTGAGAAAGACCAAATATTCCTTTATCCCAGCGAGAAGTGCCCAGGAGATGTACATGCAAGGGGGACGTATGCTAATCAAAGGGAAATGGGATCTCTTGTTTTTTAAATAATTCTCGGTCAAATCTTCCCCAAGATTTGACCGAATCTTCACTATTCCTTTATGAGGGCGTCCATGGGCATAGTGAAAGGGGGACTCTTTCTTCGAAAAAAAGAGGGCAGAACGCACGCAGAGAGAGAGAGAGAGAGAGAGAGAGAGAGAGAGAGAGAGAACTTTGACCTCTCTTAGCAAAGGAGGACTTTTGACTTTTTTCTGAAACTTTTTTCGACTGCACAGAACGTAAGGAAGTGAAAGAAGGAGACACACACGAAGAAAGGAGGCGAACGCAAAGGCTGTGGTGATTTGAGACTACGACTCCGGTGCTTCCCCTTGTCGGAAATTTCCAACTCCGGCGACGTGTCCTCGGTTTCTTGTGTTCGTCTTCACGGGTGAGTTTTCGTTATTGCCGGTGTGTCCTTGGCTTCTTGAGGATCGCGAACGAAAGGCCTTGTGGACGAGCTGTGGAGAAGCTCGACTTTGCTCGAGCATGCTCGTCTTCCGCAATCTTTGAATCGTGTAGGGAGAGTCATCGTTTTTACTCTTCTTCTTGTGACTTCCCTTTATCACTTGGTTTTTTGTGTTTTTCGGACTTGAATGGGTCATGGCCGATTTAGCCGGTTTCAAAGCTTCAAAAGATTGATATTTTGATTGCGCGTGCTAATTTTTGGTCCCTAATGCATTACAAAGTTAGAATTTGTGCCTTTTTGGTCTTGCGATTCAATGTTTCCACTGCATATCACCTGTTTGCTGAATTGTCCGAATGAGTTGCCTCCGATTTCTTTTCTTTTCTTTTCTTTTTTTATTTTCGTTCATTTAAAAAAATAAACAAATTAAAAAAATCATTTTTTTAGAATTCAATTTTTGAATGTTTGATTTCTTATTTTCTGTTTAATTTCTTTTTTGTGCATATTTAGAATAATTTTGCATGTTTGAATTGATTGCGTTGCATTACGTGCATATTAGAATATTTGCATATTTAGGTTAGTTGCATGTTTAAATTGAAAATCGCATGTTTAGATTAATTGCATGTTTATTTTAACAATTGCATGACTAGTTTAATTTGCACGTGTAGGTAAAATTTGCATAATTAGTTTAGATTGCATTTTAGATATTTTTGTTAGGATAATTTTAGCTAGATTGCATTCTAGGATATTATTCTTGGTTGAGTAGATTTTAGTTTAAATTATGAATTAATATATATTGTTTCCTAATTTAGATTATATGATTAGCCATGGATAATTAGGTTAATTAATTCATAAAAAATTCCAAAAAAATTGCATTTCATATATTGCATTAGATTTTATTTGATTAGATTAGATTAGATTAGATTTTATTTGATATTTGATTTTATTAGATTTGATTGGATTTGATTTGATGCATGATTTGATTTTGTGATTTGTTTTGGATTTTCATTCCTTTTTGTTATTGATTGAGTTTACGTATGGTCACCATTGCATGTTAGAAATAGATTTAAAATTAATCCAAACTGCCTGCTATTTTTGGAAATAATGAGAAGGTACTGAAAGGGTGTTATATTAGTCTAGCATAACCAAGTCCCCGATCCCTTAGATCTCTAGTTCGTAGGAGTAAAGCATAGCTCCCGATGCTTTACATGGGTTCCTAATCGACCCACCAAAAATAGATTAGTGGCGACTCCAAATTGAAAACTTGTTACATGTCAAAAAGTGAAACCTAAGTCGTGAATTGGTATGGGCTTGGGAGAGCTAGAGCTAGGTTTAATCTTAGCAATCCATTAGCCGAACCCTTAGATGGTGCACCTTCAGGAAGGTTGCGACAGCTTGGCGACTCCACTGGGGACTTGAAAAATTCTTAGTGGACTTATGCCATTTTTCATTATTTTCAAATTTTTGTTTGGCAGCGAGGATTCTAGGTAAGTTCCTACCACATGAGTTGAATATTTTTGCAGGTTGTTTAAATTAAATGTTTAAGTGCTTTTATTACTGCTTAATATAAATTGTTGTGCATGTCATGATTACTTTTTGCACTACACCTTAGCACACATAACCCGCCGCCGGACCTATGCCGCATAGGATCACTTAGGATGGTATTAAGTTTGGATACAACTTCGACCGCGAGGCTGCGTAGTAGAGGTTGCCCAAACTTAATCCCGAAACTTTCTTTCTAGGTGTCGAGAGTGTTTGGCTCTGCCCGCGAGTCAGCGTCGCATCGGGGCATCATTCTTGACTGAGTCGGAGTTACGAGGGCTTGACTTTGTACGCGAGGCTGCGACTAGTCATCCCACCCTCGTGGCACCACTTTGTTAAGCCTTTTAGAGTAAAAATCGAGCTGCACTTATCATGCGCATGTCTATGTGATTGTCCCTGATCTACTTGCGAAGTAAGCCTTTTATTGTCTATTCTTTGAATTTCATTTTTGTATTTTGAGTCGGTCCATGATAAGTTAGGTCAATAGCGTCATCTTAGTAATTTTTGAGTCAAAATAATAATTCTCATTAAGATTTTAAAAAAAAGAAACAGAAAAAAAAGCAAAAAAAAAAAACAGTTTCCATGAAACTTTCAATTATATGCTTTTTCTTTAAAGTGTGTCAAAGGTTGTCATTTTCCATTCATCCTTAAAAAAAAAGAACCAAAAAAAAGGAAAATTGGTTAAGTCATGGACCGAACATTCTCCCGATCACATATTCATGTCTAGTTTTGTCTTTTTAGGTGATCACAGATCGTCCACGTTCACCCATTATCACAAGATCAAGAGCAAAAGCAACAATGGCTGACCAAAACAAGCAAACTCGTGTTGCTGCTCTTGAAACAGCGATGAAGACAGTCCTGAATGTCCTCGAAAACCTCTCGAAGTAAGTTGTTTCTCTAAACACAAGCATTTCCACTTTGGTCGTGTCTGCTCAACCAAGAGTCGAAGTTGTACTGCCCAATGACCCTGCTCCAACTGAGGTAAAAGACAAAGGAAAGAATGCTAGCATTAGCACTTCCTCGACCGAGAATGGAGCAATCTCGATTGATAATGTTCCTCCGACCTTGACTGATAAGGCCGGGGCATCTTCTGAACTGCCAATGAGTGACGAGGCTAAACGCATTGCTAAGCTAGAAGAGTAAATTCGTCAAATGCAAGGCTTTCAAGATCAGTTCTCGCGAGGTCTTGCTCATATTGCTAGGGTTCAAGTCCCAAAGAAGTTCAAGGCACCTGAGTTCAACAAGTATGAAGGCCTCTCATGTCTAAAGGTCCACTTGCAATACTACACTATGAGGATAGCACCGTATGCTGACAATGTGCCGCTCATGATCCATACTTTCCAAGATAGCTTAACTGAACCTGCTCTACAATGGTTCATTGTGAAGAAGATTAATCTGCTTGAGACGTGGGAGGAGTTATCCGATGCTTTCATTTGTCAATATAAATTCAACATGGACGTGGCCCCGTCACGTGAGGATTTGATTGGCTTTGAGAAAAAGAAGACCGAGACTTTCAAGTCTTATGCCATGAGATGGAGAGCTGTGGCTGCTCAGATCACCCCTGAGCTGACTGAAAAGGAAATGTTGGACATGTTTATGAAGTCTTTGCCATTTGAGTACCGCAATCGAGTGTTAGGATCTCGTTTTGAATCTTTGGCTGAGTTGATTCCCGTGGGAGAACGCATTGAGATCGCTTTGCGCGATGGTTGGGCTGTGGAGCAAAATACCTCTGCCAATAAATTTACTTTCAAGAAAGAGGAGTTTGCATCTGAAGTGAATGTGGCCTACTCTCAACCAACTCATGACACTAGCGGACAGAAAGGTGGAAATCGATCTTCCGCACGTCATCAATTCAATACAAGGCAATTCACTCCTCTTCCTAGGTCGTTATCCAAGGTTTTGCTAGTCCTCCAGAAGAAAGGACTACTTTCAACTGAACCCAAGCGTCCGAACCCTCAGAGGTTCAATAGTTATGACCCATCAAAAAAATGTGATTATCAAATGGGCAAGGCTGGACATTCCACTGATGATTGCTACGTGTTGAAGCACAAAGTTCAAGACCTCCTGGATACAAATGCACTCTCTTTCACCACTGGTCAACCAAATGTCCAGCATAATCCCCTGCCCAACCATGCTAAAGGAGTTAAAGGAGACACCGAGTAGAAGAATTTTCGTACTTCTCTGCGAAGGGGTCTTTTGTTGCTTTTCAGGATTTCCTACTTTCTGAATTTCAGTTATTGTTTGAACTTTGGTTATTAGGGTTTGAGTATTTGCATTTTCCATTCCAATAAATGTAATTCATTTGATTCAATGAAGTTGCAAGTTTTTCTTTATTTTGAGAACATGTTGAAATATGCTAAACTAGCTCGGTGATGATATCCAACAATTGAAAAAAAATCATCCAAGGAGAATTTTGAGGGCTAGGTTTCTTCATGTTTTCTTGTTCAAAAAAAATAAAAAAAATTGAAAAAAGAAAATTTCAAAAAAAAAGAGTATGTGGTGCATAAACTTTGTTTGTTTTTCTAAACCCCTTTGATTCATGTGTCTGAGCCTAACTCCTTTTGGTCGATCAAGAGTTGGCACTTTCCAAGGAAAATAATTTGCAAAGATGATCATTGAAAACTATGGGGCATTTTCCAATCTGGCGGAGACACTGTATTGATGGGTGATGAAAATTTCTCCAAATTTGGATTACATTTATTTAGAGCCATATTCATGCACGTTCTTTTGATGTAGGGGTAAAAAAAATGTGGCATCAAAGACCGAGCTTCCGTGGTGATAATTCGTGTGTTCGTATCCAAGAGCAGCCAATGGACTTTCATTTTAGTAACTTTCTCTTGCGTCTGATATCATGTTCATGATATACATGGGTGGTACTTCTGAGTGAGATGAATTATTTTGAAATAAGCTTAAAGTGCCTATATCTGAAAAAAAAAAAGATTTTGCATGATGGTTCTGTTTGTTCATGAGTCCCACTGAAGATTGCAAAACTTAAACCATTTGATAATGATGCGGAACTAATTGAGAATGCTAAATGAGATGCATCAGGATAACGAAAGGCAAGCCATATCCATACACAGTCCTATTTTTATACACTTATGAGTTGAGAGTGCAAAATTCCATGTCCGCAAGGTAAATAGTTCTCTCGCAAAAAATACGATAGCCGAAATGATGAGGGGCAGTTCATTTCTCTATCCCAAACACTACATTTGATCCATTGGTTACCCAATTTGAGCTGAAACAGTTGTGAAGTTTCATTTCATATTACCCCTGTTAAGAACCACCCCACATTGGGGTAAGTTGGAGGTACATTTGCTTAATTGGTGTGGAAGGATGAGAAAGGTAGATAGAAATTTTTATGCTTTCACTTGCATCAATCTTCGTGTGTTGCTATTACATGAGAAATCAAACGGTGAATCAAGTGCCTTAGGAATGATGAAGAGTATTCATTTCTCTATCCTAAACACTTTTATCATTTGCTAGCCATTTTGAGCCTGCAATTTCATTTCATTAAACCCACATTGGTGATCATCTCTTACATTAGGGCATGGCAAAAATCAAAGCCATTGGAAGCAGCAGAATACAAGTGACACATCAAGGGACATCAGGCCAAGTTGTCATATTGCACACACTTGTTGAGTCTAGTCCATAAATTAAGTGAAGAAAAAATGCGAAAGTGGGGCATGAAAAAGCAGTGTGCCTGGTAAAAGCAAGGCCAATGCTCGGGAAAAAATGAATGAAAAAGCTTAGGGGCAAAGAAAAAGCAATGTGCCTGATAAAAGCAAGGCCAATGCCCATAGAAGTCAGAGCCAAAGGCTCAAGTATGTTAAAGTCAACCCTCGGTATGTTAGGGTTTTTCAAAAAATGACAAATGGGGCAGTCCTGTAAATGACCCTCTAAAGGATTTGACATCATGTAATATCTCTAGTAGAGCAAAGTCAGAATCTTGAAAGTTGATCTTGGGATACAAGTCCTCAGTGAAGAGAAGTCCAGTGACAGTTTTGAGATGATCATCAATTTATCATTCCATACACACTTTTTGAGCCTAATCAATCATTTCATTTCTCAACCCTTGAGCCAAGCCTACGTTACAACCCTCAA
The DNA here is from genome assembly GCA_030064385.1 of Melaleuca quinquenervia. Lineage (NCBI taxonomy): Eukaryota > Viridiplantae > Streptophyta > Magnoliopsida > Myrtales > Myrtaceae > Melaleuca > Melaleuca quinquenervia. The sequence goes on from CM057718.1 coordinate 11,887,330, forward strand.
AAGTCTCTTTTGATTATGGCACTTGAATTAACGTAGGATTCAAATGTTTTAAGCTTAGCTCGAAGGAGTGCAAGCAGGATTATTTCTATCTCATTTTGCAGGGTTCTTGACTTGTAAACCCGAAGTTGTTCATTGAAGAAATTTCCTTCTAAGCCTTGACTCAAAGAGTCCCCTTTGCTTAATCGTTGACCAAGCCCGAATTATAGTCTTGTTAAAGACCTCTCTGATTGGTAAATTTGTACCGCTTGCGAGAATAATTGGACCTTTGTTGACATGATGATGGTGAGATCGAGGGATACAGTTATTCCCGCATTAATGGCCGGGACAAAAGCCTTCCAATGAGAGTGAGTGAAAGTCCTTTCTAACTGAAAGTATCTCATTTGTCATTCTTAAGAAATTCATACTGTGAGCGAAAGTGATCTTGATCGATCATAATTTGGTGATGCAAACATGGTAAACAAATACTTGATTGACATGTATGCCTTGATGAATGCATATGTTGCCTTGCTCTAATCATGTTTGATAGGTAATGTTTCCTTGAAGACTAAAGAGTTCTGAGTGCTCGAACTGATATTTAAAGCATCATATTTGTCCCAACATACCCGATTGGAATTTTAGGCAGCTTGTTCGAGAATCTGCAGGAATTAAGTTACCTGATTAGAGTTTCAAAAAATCCGAAGGGAATTTTCAAAACAATTCAGGCCGTTCAAGTTCTTTTACCGTTGGTTTCTTTTGTGTAAGAAGGCGGTTCAAACCCTTTCACCGTTTGGCTTCTTTTGTGACTGAAGTGACTTCGGGCCTAAGAGGGCAGTTCAAGTTCTTTTACCGTTGGCTTCTTTTGTCAAGAAAGCGGTTCAAATCCTTTCACCGTAGGCTTATTCTGTGTAAGAAGGCGGTTTAAACCCTTTCATCGTTTGGCTTCTTTTGTGACCGAAGTGAGTTTGGGCCTAAGAGGGCGGTTCAAGTTCTTTTACCGTTGGCTTCTTTTGTCAAGAAGGCGGTTCAAATCCTTTCACCGTAGGCTTCTTTTGTGTAAGAAGGCGGTTCAAACCCTTTCACCGTTTGGCTTCTTTTGTGACCAAAGTGAGTTCAGGCCTAAGAGGGCGGTTCAAGTTCTTTTACCGTTGGCTTCTTTTGTCAAGAAGGTGGTTCAAATCCTTTCACCGTAGGCTTCTTTTGTGTAAGAAGACGGTTCAAACCCTTTCACCGTTTGGCTTCTTTTGTGACCGGAGTTAGTTCGGGTCTAAGAGGGCGGTTCAAATTCTTTTACCGTTGGCTTCTTTTGTGTAAGAAGGCGGTTCAAATCCTTTCACCGTAGGCTTCTTTTGTCAAGAAGGCGGTTCAAATCCTTTCACCGTAGGCTTCTTTTGTGTAAGAAGGCGGTTAAAACCTTTTTACCATTTGGCTTCTTTTGTGACCGAAGCAAGAGCTCGCGGTTTCCAAAATTCATTCAATACATGCCTCAATCTACCAAGGTAAGTATGCAGGTATGTTTCTCTTTCTCTTCATTTGCATTCATCATGCCATAATTACATTTGAAAAAAAAATGAGAATTAGTCTCAACAAAAATATCATGCATAACATTTGCATTTAATCAACCTGGATGTCTCCCTCTTAGATAATGTTCCGTTCTAGATGTGATTGCTATTTGCTGACTTATTTAATTGTGTTAATTCAGTTTGCCAAATAAGCATTTTATTCTAGAATGACCACTTTTTTTGGAGGATTTGGATATGAACTGAACAAGTAAAGATCAATCTCAATCCGACAGGTAAGTGACTTCAGGTATTTTTTTTTCTCTTTTCTGCATTTACATCCTCATAACATTGCATTTAGAATAAGATTCACATTGATTTCAAAAAAAAAAATTCATGACTTTGCATTTGCATAGCCAAAATTTAGGTTTCTATGGTCTTTCAATGCAACCTCTGTGAGCTCACCTTCAAAGAGGGGCAGCTGTTGACACCTAAATTTTTGCGCCTTTTGTTTTCTTTATTTATTTTTTATCTTTATTATTTGCATATAGTTAATAGGATTATCTTGCATTTTAGGTAGGACCATTGGCGGTGAATAGAATTTTGGATGAGATCAGGTTGAAGATTTTGAGCTACAAGAGGCATGATTTATTTATGAAAATCTAATTTCCTTTGAGAGAGTGTGCAAAGTCACATATAAGAACAAGAGAGGAAATAAGTTTTTAAGGGCTTATCTGGGTAGATTAGATTTCATTTAAAAGGGGTGAGAAAGACCAAATATTCCTTTATCCCAGCGAGAAGTGCCCAGGAGATGTACATGCAAGGGGGACGTATGCTAATCAAAGGGAAAGGGGATCTCTTGTTTTTTAAATAATTCTCGGTCAAATCTTCCCCAAGATTTGACCGAATCTTCATTATTCCTTTATGAGGGCGTCCATGGGCATAGTGAAAGGGGGACTCTTTCTTTGGAAAAAAGAGGGCAGAACGCACGCAGAGAGAGAGAGAGAGAGAGAGTAAAAAAAGGAAAGAAAGAACTTTGACCTCTCTTAGCAAAGGAGGACTTTTGACTTTTTTTTTTTGAAACTTTCTTCGACTGCAGAGAACGTAAGAAAGTGAAAGAAGGAGACGCACACGAAGAAAGGAGGCGAACGCAAAGGCCGTGGTGATTTGAGACTACGACTCCGGCGCTTCCCCTTGTCGGAAATTTCCAACTCCGGTGACGTGTCCTCGGTTTCTTGTGTTCGTCTTCACGGGTGAGTTTTCGTTATTGCCGGTGTGTCCTTGGCTTCCCAAGGATTGCGAACGAACGGCCTTGCGGACGAGCCGTGGAGAAGCTCGACTTTGCTCGAGCACGCTTGTCTTCCGCAATCTTCGAATCGTGTAGGGAGAGTCATCGTTTTTACTCTTCTTCTTGTGACTTCCCTTTATCACTTGGTTTATTGTGTTTTTTGGACTTGAATGGGTCATGGCCAATTTAGCCGGTTTCAATGCTTCAAAAGATTGATATTTTGATTGCGTGTGCTAATTTTTGGTCCCTAATGCATTACGGAGTTAGAATTTGTGCCTTTTTAGTCTTGCGATTCAATGTTTCCACTGCATATCACTCGTTTGCTGAATTGTCCGAATGAGTTGCCTTCAATTTCTTTTCTTTTCTTTTCTTTTTTTATTTTCGTTCATTTTAAAAAAATAAACAAATTTAAAAAATCATTTTTTTAGAATTCAATTTTTGAGTGTTTGATTTCTTATTTTCTGTTTAATTTCCTTTTTGTGCATATTTAGAATAATTTTGCATGTTTGAATTGATTGCGTTGCATTACGTGCATATTAGAATATTTGCATATTTAGGTTAGTTGCATGTTTAAATTGAAAATCGCATGTTTATTTTAACAATTGCATGACTAGTTTAATTTGCACGTGTAGGTAAAATTTGCATAATTAGTTTAGATTGCATTTTAGATATTTTTGTTAGGATAATTTTAGCTAGATTGCATTCTAGTATATTATTCTGCATTCTAGTATATTATCTTAATTGAGTAGATTTTAGTTTAAATTAGGAATTAATATATATTGTTTCCTAATTTAGATTATATGATATTTAGCCATGGATAATTAGGTTAATTAATTCATAAAAAAAATTCCAAAAAAATTGCATTTCATATATTGCATTAGATTTTATTTGATTAGATTAGATTAGATTAGATTTTATTTGATATTTAATTTTATTAGATTTGATTGGATTTGATTTGATGCATGATTTGATTTTGTGATTTGTTTTGGATTTTCATTCCTTTTTGTTATTGATTGAGTTTACGTATGGTCACCATTGCATGTTAGGGATAGATTTAAAATTAATCCAAACTGCCTGCTATTTTTGGAAATAATGAAAAGGTACCGAAAGGCTGTTAGATTAGTCTAGCATAACCAAGTCCCCGATCCCTTAGATCTCGGGTTCGTAGGAGTAAAGCATAGCTCCCAATGCTTTATATGGGTTCCTAATCGACCCACCAAAAATAGATTAGTGGCGATTCTTAATTGAAAATTTGTTACATGTAAAAAAGTGAAACCTAAGTCGTGAATTGGTATAGGCTTGGGAGAGCTCGAGCTAGGTTTAATCTTAGTAATCCATTAGCCGAACCCTTATGTGGTGCACCTTCGGGGAGGTCGCGACATGTAGAAGTCCAGAATTGGATAGCTCAAGGAAGCGGATTTGAACACTAAATACTTTCACCATTCGATGAATAAGCACCACTTGCACAACAGGATCCTTTCGGTGATGGATGGTAATGGTGTTCTGTTCTCTTCTCCGAATGAAGTAGGTGATGTTTTTGTGGATCATTATGTGAGTTTATACACCTCTCCAACTCAGGCAGAGAGGCCTTGGAGGGAGGACATTGAGCCTTTCCTTCAACGCAAATTGACCGATAGTTAGGTACAGGATCTTTCTGGCCCTTTCTCTAAAGTTGAGATTCATGACACTTTATTTTCACTAACTACTAGGAAGGTGCTGAGTCCAGATGGATATAATGTTGACTTTTTTAGGAAATGTTGGCATATAGTCGGACCCCTGGTAGTATTAGCTATCGCTGAATTTTGTCGGACAGGGAAACTGTTGCGCCAAGTGAATACTACAAGTGTTACTCTAGTTCCTCAAATCCCCAATCCTGTTTCGTTTGATGACTTAGACCCATTGCCTACTGTAATACAATTTATAACTGCATTACTAAACTTCTAGCCAAACATATTGCTGCGGTGCTGCCCTCACTGATCAGTCCTTCATAGACTACCTTTGTCAAAGGAAGGAGGATTAGTGACAATATATTATTGGCTTAGGAACTCTTTTCTGGGTTTCACATTGATGCTTACTCACCAAAGTGTGCAGTGAAAGTTGATA
>CM057718.1:12492695-12892695 GCA_030064385.1 Melaleuca quinquenervia
ATCGTAAAAGCACTTGTGATAGCTTGTGGAGTAGTGAATTTCCTTGGGTCCTGTTTGTCTCTTCTCGAGGAGGCGAATGAGTAGAGCGAGTGAACCCTATATCTGGGAGAGAGAAAGAGCTCAAGCAGCTGTTATGTCAGGCAATATGGTTTGAAAGATCAGCAATACTTAAACAATTTACCTTTTCGTTCTTGAGCTGAGTAATCTTCCGTTTGCGTCGAATTTTCGGACTTGCATTCTATCGCCCTTCATTTTGCTTTGGTTCTTCCGCAAAATTGTAAATGTTTGTTCTTGAAGTTGATATCTGATGTGCATGCAATGAAAGCTTGTTCCTAATTCAAAATATTGATATCTCTCTTGACTTAGCATTCTCAACGGAAATAGTGAAATGCTATGAGGTTGGATTAGTTTTGTGACACTAGAGACACAGGGAGATGGCGAAGAACTTAGACACATGAATATTGTTTACACAAGGAGACTGCAGTGTGGATGACCAAGGAGCTATCTCATAGAATGAGATGTTAAAATCAAAATGCCTTTGATTTGTTGTTAGATGGTATTTTGATGTGCTTGGATTCTTTTACCTACCTTCACTCATTCTTCTTCTCTAGGAAATTTCCAAGTCAAGATGTGCTCTTGATGCAAAAGCTCTCTTCAATAGCTTAATTTTGAAATCTGAAAATCAAAGACTGGCAGTTGCTTTTGGCTCTTTCTTCCCCTTCAAAATCAAATGTGTGTTAATGTTGCTTGATCACCAATAAAGCTATTACGGTGAATTTTGTGAACAATATTCTTCATTCTAATATTAATACTATGATTCCAAAATCGAAGCCAATTCCTTTCGTGGGTTGGATCTAGGATATTCCCTGTGACTTTCATGGGTTGGACCTCCAAGATCTTTCTCAAGAAAAAGGAAGTCTGGCAAATAGGCCACCTAGCTGGCAATTATTGTTTGCTTGAAGCTTGATTTTGTTCTCACGAAATCTGGCATGAGTTGATACTAGTTGATCAATTCTTAGCCTTTTGCTTCTTATCTTTAATGATCTTCTGGATTTGTATGATTGTCCGTGGCTCAGTAACTGTCATGGGTTGGATGCATGACCTTCCCCAAATTGCAAATAGGCCATCTAACTGGCAATCTTTGGATGCTTGAAGCTCAGTCACTTTCGCATTATTAATAATATTGAATGACGTTGAGCTATATGCTTCTTTTCTTTTGATGATCCTCTCAGATATATGAGTATTCTTGGCCCATCTGGGAGAAGAGACTTTCCATAATCATATAGACTTGAATTGAAGCAACTCTGTCTACCTGATGAAAATGATCGTCTCTGTAATTCAGAACAGAGTGTTAGCAGCTTTCTTGCATAGCCACAAATGCCTATATAAATTGTTGCTATGCTCATTGTGGTACTCTTGTTAAAAGGAACATGAGAATGCTATGAATAAGGTGGTTATCTTCCCTCTTCTAATCTATTTATATGGAAATAATTTAAACTATGTTATGTAGGGAAATGCGGCTGCAGATGCTGGAGGTTTGAACCCGGGATTGATCGTGCTGCTGCTGGTAGTTGGGATTCTATCGATATTTCTTGTTGGGAACTACATACTTTACGTGTATGCACAGAAGACCCTTCCTCCTAAGAAAAAGAAGCCAGTCTCTAAAAAGAAGATGAAGAGGGAAAAACTGAAGCAAGGGGTTTCTGCACCAGGAGAGTAGAACTTATGGTTCCTATTTAACGTGGCCCATAATTTTTCCTTTTATCTGGCATTAAAGACACTATTGGATTGCCTTAAAGAATGTTTTACCTTGTTCGTGTCGGGTGCAGCTGGTAAAATAAGTTGCTGAAATGTTCTTTAGCCCTAGGATTAATCAAGGAATGTCACTTAGACATCATTTATGTCTTTCCAGCTCTAGTCACAGCCGCTGACATTATCAGTTTCGACCATTACATCGTCCAACTGCTTGCTGACCTGCATTGCATCATATTCTCTCCCTGATGTGGTTCATCTCACTGAGAGAAGAATAAATATGCAAAGCTTGAAACAAGATTTGACCTACGGATAGATTATTCAATTAAATTCTAAACTTATACAGAAAGTGTAATATAAGGATGTCATGTAGGTAGCTTTTGAGTGCCGCGTGCATAATATTATGTGTTGTTTTGAATGCTCTTTTTAGAATAGAGTTATATTTTCCCTCCATCCTTAATTGGAGAATATCCTTCAACCATGTCTCTTGTCATTGCGTTATAATTTATGAACAGCACCGATATTTAAGCTTAACTGTTAACAAAAGTGGGCAATGTCCATATTAATCCTATAATCAAAGGAATGGTTGGAGGAAGTATTTTTTTGTAACAACGAATTGGGGGAAACATGGTCCTTTTGAAAACTGTGTATGATTTGATTAGACAGATTCGAATTTTAGATTTCTAGTCGCATCTCATGCATAAAATTTAGCACTTGCGATATACTTATTCTTTTAAGCAAATTAACGTTTGTGTGAATTGCTAAAAGCCTTTTAAGGTTTGGGACGAGTTCCCGATGTCCTCACTTGATATGTATTGATTGCTAAGTCATCCTTGTCTTCTTTGTAATCCAGATTGTATTTAGTAAATGTACATAATCATTATATCCCTGCTGGACTTTGCGACGTTAGTACTTACTTGATGGTTAAACTCAAAATTTGAACTTAAAACGATCACAACCATACTTCAAGCCTGGCTTCTTATTTCAGGATTTTGGATTGTAGACTTTTATGATCTTTGATCTTGATTTTTCTTCAATCTTGTGTTGTGCAATTATTTAATTTTTCGGACTGAAGAACTACAATGCATTAAGTTTTGAAAAAACATTAGTATTCGTAAATCATATTATATAATATTCTTGTACCGTTGCGCATTTATTTACTTAAAAAGTAAAGGTATCTGGCTACTTTAGTGAGTTAAGGATTCGAATGAGATCACCCGTCTCAAACGTATCCCACGTCCATCCCTCATTATCTCAGACATTACTTCTCTACCGTTATAGATGTACAGAGTCAATGCGTTCAACTCGTAGGGAGTTCTAGAAAGGAAGTTCCAAAATATTGTTGAGCTGTCCAAGCTTATTATTCCTCAAATTCTTTGATACAATCAATGATAACAGCATAAGAATTTGTTGCACCAATTAGAAGTGATCAGTTTCCCGAGTAGTCTGGTTCTTCTCTGGAACTTGGAACTGGATGATGGGATTGGTTCCCAATCTCTAGGATCGGCAACTAGACTGATTAGTCTTGGGACCGGACTAGACTGATTAGTCCGATTATCAAGCGATCAAATGAGACCAGAAAAAATTCAAACAAAAATTAAATCTGGAGAGAGAGAGAGAGAGAGAGAGAGAGAGAGAGAGAGAGAGAGAGAGAGAGAGAGAGGAACGATGAAATTGAAGAGCACAGAGGGAGAGAGATAGAGAGGGGAGGCGGGACATTGGTTTAGGTGTTGGGTAAGAGGAATTAAAAAAGTAAGTTGGATAAGATGAAAATTAAATATTAGAAAATTATATAAAATAAAATTGATATGGTCTCGCCTCCCAAGAACTTGGAACTTGTTCCATTTTTAGGAACCTAGGACCGGACCAATACTCTCGAGAACTGGACCAATTTGGCCAGTTCGGTCCGATCCGGGCAGATCTTGGGCTGGTTGATCCGGCGTGCTCAAAGCTTGAAAATATTTATACCCTCTCCTGTGCTATATCAGTCAATAGTAAAGATACTCCGGCTCATACTACTCTTAGACTAGGTTATCCCATACAAAGGGTGCGCATGGTAACGTTCCAGTTTCTCCCAATTTCTGTTCTTTTGTTCCCCGGAATGAAAACGGAATAGAAACTCGTTTGGTAACGCCAATTTGTTTTTTTGTTCCTGGGAATGGAAAGTTGTTCCCGGGAATAGGTTTGGGCTAGAAACAAGAAACAAAAAAAAGTTGCTTCTTGTTCCCGGGAATAATTTGAGAAATAAGTTTTTTTTTTCTTTTTTTCGTTTTATCTCTTGCCGCCGCTACCGGTCACTAGCCGCCGCCTCCCGCCGCCGACGGTTGCCAACCGCCCACCGCCGTCGGCCGCTGCTTCCTCCCCTTGCCTGCCGCCGCCTCCCGCTGCCGGTGGTTGCCCACCGCCCACCGCCGTCGGCAGCCGCTTCCTCCCCCCGCCCGCCGCCCCCTCCCACCGCCGATGGTTGCCGACCGCCCACCACCATTGGCGGTTGCCGACCGCCCACCGTCGTCGGCCGCCGCTTCCTCCCCTCGTCCGCCGTCGCCTCCCGTTGCCGGCGGTTGCCGACCACCCACCGCCGGTGACCGGCGGCCGGCCGCCTCCTGCCAGCCGATCGCCGGCCACTGCCCATCGCTATTGGCCGCCGCTTCCTCCCCCCGCCCGCTACCGCCTCCCGCCGCCGGCGGTTGCCGACCGCCACCCCTGGCGATCGGCGGCCGGCTGCCTCCCACCACCGGTCACCGGCCGCCTCCCGTTGCCGGCCATCGCTCACTGCCGTTGGCCGCCGCTTCCTCCCCCCACCCGCCGCAGCCTCCCATCTCTTGCTACCGGCCACCTCCCGCCACTGGTCGCCGGCCGCCTCCCGCCGCGGCGGCGGCAATTCATCATTATTATTTTTTTTTGGTAAATATGCAATTCGTCGTTATTGAGCATCAAAAAAATAAAAAAAATTATAAATTGTACCAAACGCGTTTCTATTCTTTTTCTAGTTAAAGAATAGAAATTGTGTGTAATTACCAAACACCTTATTTTACTCAGAAATAGTTCCGAGGACTAGAAATGGAAAATGAATGTTTCTAAAAAGAAACTCTTCCCGGGAAGAGAAGTGTTACCATGCGCACCCAAAGAGTCCCGCTCATGATTGATCTTCGTAAATTTACACCAAACGAGTTGAAGATTACATGTAGAACCCAATTGAGTTTCAATTTTTTTATAAGGGTGCAATCCCACACAATTATAATCAAATTCTATACCTTTCAACTGGCATAGCCAAATTTCGAACACTTATTTGAGTCACAAACCTATATCTAAAAGTACAATTGGATACTTGCTGATCTCTTAGGCCTTTTCAACATTAGCTAGTCCTGATCCAATTTATATAAAAAGGACTTGATTGTATTAAAAGAGACGTTCATGGCTCGATTGTGTTCCGTGATGAAGTTTAGGAATTTTAATGAACTTTCTCGTGCAGTTTCAAAGTAGTCACCTCATTTTTGGGCAGTCCAACACACACAACAGTAAGCAAGCACACCAAAATTTTCTCCTTGATTTCCACCGAGAGAGAAGCAAAGCAGAAGCTAAGACAAAGTGAACAACCTTAACTGTGTAACCGTATATTTATAAAGAGGTATTACTGTAAAAAACAAGACATAAGAGCATTTATTTATACCTGGTTAAGACCAAGCACTACATTTCATCACCATATCTTTAGTACAATAAACGGTCTGTTAAGTCTGTAAGTGGAGAAATCACACGGACAGTTTGCATATAGGCAGGTTGGTTTTCATAAAGATGTAGAACGCTCAAGCCCCACGAGCCATAGTCTGCTCACCTGGGGGAATCATCACCAAGACTGGATTTGCATTGAATCCAGGATGAGGTAGCCTACGGCGGAGCTCACGTCCTTCCTGGCAGAGAGCACAGGGGTGGCATAGAACATGAGTTAGCACATCGCACCCTGATTCGCACCGCTCTCGCTGCACCTCGTCCTCCACACAACTTCCACAGCATCCACATGACCTGTGAAGTGCCTCACAGCTACCCTATTTAGGTAGCAATGACCCATGAAGCATATAGTCAGTCATCACTTTATTCTGTACAGTTCAGTATAAGGACAAGGAAGAGCTCAAGTAAACCACGCTCCCATGTGTAGCCGCACCCAAGAGTTAGATCCATTTCTGCATTACAACGTGGTCTGCTCTTACTACCTCAACCTCAAGCCAATCATGTTTGGAGCTGCAATCTATAGATTCATTCCATATGGTTTGAATAATAAACGAACCCAGCCAAAAATTTTGGTAAGCTTTCTTCCAAACTTCCCCAAAAGAATGAACCAAGTTACTCTCATAAACCAAACCGTTCCCCAATTTGATTTGAAGCAATTTTATTGGACTATGTTTCTGCATAAACCTCAATTACCCATTTACACTAATTTCAGAAAAGACACATTAGGCAATTTTATTCAAATTTATGGCTATCTTATCTCTCAGTTTCATATTCGACAAGCCAGACCAAATAACTGATCAAGGAAGTTCTTTAACTGTTCTAAAATCTCCAGATTAGGCTCTTGCACAAAGAAAAATCTACAATTCAACACTATCAGGTCCTGACCATCACTTTACAATCCGTTCACATGTTTAAAATGCTTAAAATAAATAATAACCTTCGACATTCCACTATAGTTATTCCAGGCCCTCTTTTCATGCATGAGCGGTACAAGAAATGCATACGTAAAATGCTCAAGTAGGTAGATGTCACATAAATACAAAGCTTCTCTCAACAACATATTACATATACTTTTTTACTTTAATCTGACATCAAAAGAAATGCTTTAGTTAAGTGAATCCAACTTGAAGTGCCCCACCTTCCCCCCATGCGGGCAAGCCCAGCCCAAAAAAGAACACAAAAGAAAAGGACAAAAAAAAGAGGCAGAACTTCAGAACACAAAACTCTAGAAAGCATAAACTCATTGACAAAGAGGCCATTTTGTTTTATTTATGTAATTTATTTTTTGTTGGGATGATGGTTAAATATAAAATCCATTATTTAAAAAAAATAAAAAATCAACACAACCTATTATCCTGAAAGCAAATAATTATATTTGTCCATAATCAGAAAAGTAGTTTTGCTTACCTGTAATTTCAGATTAGAGGGAAATTTCAACACCACTAGTTGGCAAATCTCTTCTATTTTAAAAAAACAATATGCATTTTCTTCTTCTTCGTAACAAAATCAGTCATCATTCCTTGAACATATCCTCAAGATTACTCAGAAGAAAATGCTGTCTTAGAGGTGCCAATTGTTTAAGTACAAAGCTGGTCTTGTAAATGACATAATTTATATAACTACCAAAGTTCATCCAATTTCTAATATGCGTTGTGTTAAACTTCACACATTTGTACTACTCCATTAAATCTTTTCCTTTTCTAGTTGTCCTTAAATTATATAAATAAGGAACCTGTTGTATACCCATGGCACTTTTTCATTAGATATTAATATTCTGGTTTGGGTGGTTAATCATTTCTTCCAAACTATAAGACAAGCTGAAGACAATTAAGTTTATTTTAGTATATCAGATTCCGTCTTATTGCCAGAGTGACGAAAACGAACCAAGAGTACATGAGGGAAAAATATCACGAGGCAATAAAAAATAAAATAGTGTAACTGGTTGTAATACATGCATAATGTTGTTTAATGGAAATGATGTCCAACAAACATTATCAGTACATGTAACCTTATATTGTTTTTCCATAACAAGACGTTTAAACAAACTAAAAACAAGTAAAATGATTTTATTGTTCATCAATTAAAACATACTTAGATGTAAGCAACCTTCCTAAGTTGTTGTCTAGAATATTAGTTACTTTTGGAAAGTCATGGAAGCTCCAATGGAGCATCTTGTGACATTTTAAATATATGTACAGTTGAACAAGGGAAAGCTGATATTTACCAAAAAAAAAAAAAAAGGTAAAGCTGATTTTCAGGGAATAACTAAGGCATATTTATACAATTTTGTCATCCCAGGTCTTCAAAATCAGAAGTTTCCTTCAACTGTTAAATGAAAATTTACTTGAGGATATTACTTTTTACTGTTGGAGATTTAAACTCATACCTAAACCATATAAAACAAATCTATTCTATAACACATTACACTAATTTAACCTATTCCAGTCATATTTACAGGACAACAATCATAAAAAATAAGGCAAGAAAGTTCAAGCCAAAATGTGAAGAAGAAAGTAACTATCGGCCATTGAGGGGAAAATGGCTTAACACGAACCAGCATTTGCCCATTCCAAGTGGTATATATTGGCACTAGACAATTTGTTGGACAAGGATCACAACCAATTGCATAATTAGCTCACAATTGCAAGGGTGGTGAAGAGATGGATGGTAAAGAACCTGTAGGGCCAGCATCAGGAAATTCCATGACTGACTGACAGGATGGTCCAGAGAAAGGTGTACAGATCCTCATGATGACTATAATTTCTATTGATGGTGATATCCGCGGATCCTCACTTAATCTACTTACTAGCTGCTATGGTATAAAATGCACAGAAAAATGAGTCTGTTTTTTTCAATGGGTTGGAGTGATAGAATGGGCCAAATACAGAATGTATTTGACATGCAAGGGGAGGACGGAAGGCATGGGTGAGGTGCAGCGCACGGTCTAAGCCCTGCCCACCCATTGCTAACTCTAACAGTCCACCCATTGCTAACTCTAACAGTCATAGATGGATCAACTGTATTTTGAAAAATCATGGGCACTCATCAGACTAATCTGTTGAGATTGACTACTTTAACCAAACATGAAGTGAGATGTTAGTTCACATCATAAACTCGAGATTTCCTGATTCAACTAAACTACAACATGAGTACCTTGTGAATCTAACATTACATCTTCTGTTAAAAATGAAAAATAAAGAAACAAGCATCAATTACACATCTTTCCATGGAGAAAAGAAATGAGATGTTGGCACAATTGCCTTTTGAAAGGATGGAAGTTATACCACTAGCTGCAACAGAATGTGTGCCTTATGGTTTACTCAGTCAACAAACTTATCTCATGATAATGGGAGAAGAGTGCCAGTCAATAATGGACAGGTTAGAATTTTACTTGCCTCTAGATTAAACTTGCGACGAATAGCTGTGCGGCTAAGAAATGAAAACATGGGTGCAATGCAGTTGACACCATAGAAGGAATTTCCAATCAGATAAAGGCCAGCATAAGACAAGCAGTGAGTCGCAAAAGTGCCAGTGGCATTTCCAAGTCTCTCAACATTACTTCCATAGAGCACACAAGGAGCAACGCTTCCAAGAAGACCTAAACACGTCATGATAGAGAAAATATGATCAGAAAGGATCTATTGTATCAAAAGCGTATGGAAAAGGAATACAAGCAGAATGACCTTTGATTTAACAAAAATAAATTAATGTTGACAGCAATATCTAAATGCCTAACACAGTTAATCTGAGGAATCCCTTACTAACATATTCAACTGGATAACTCCCATTTGTGCTTTCTTTGAAAGCACTTGTATATTTTGATCTAGAAATCAGCAAACATAGTATACTTAACAGCATTTTTAGCAAGCATAATCCCCACCACTTAAACACTGAAAATTTCAAAACTAACAAAATAGAAGTTGATTTCTTTTTAAAAAGATAGTAAAATTCCTTTCCTTCCATTTTAGTTTTCCTGAAGTCAACAATGAAATCTATCACAACAAGATTACCATGTCAGAAGTTCAGAACAACCTCAATAAAGCACAAACTAAAAAGCTTGCCCAGAAAAGGGAAAAAAAATGTCAACAGGTTGTACGTGACCTACAATGCATTGGGTCCCTTGATAGGTACTCATTAAATCAACAAAACACTTCACATACAAAGGCAAGGAATTATAGCATGGATGTGGCTTGCATTCTGGTTGCATAGTGATTGTTGTGGAAGTTGGGGAGGGACAGACATTATTTAAAGGTTTGCAGACATGGTGGTGTGAATTTTATGATGCTTGCACATCATGTTTGAAAAATGAAACTTGATTGGTTTATTAAAAATCACAAAATCCTAACTGTATAACTTACACACACATACATCCGTCATAGATAAATTAAATACTAATGATGTTCTTCCTAAGCTTAATTAAAGTGGAATAGAAAATTCATAAGTCCCACTGCTTCTCTCTCCTCTCTCCTTAGTTGTTCCTGATGGAGAGAACACAGCTAAGGAAACAGAGATCCATGGCCACGTGACGTTTGACCCGCCAAACTGAGACCAAAATCCAATTGATCATATCACCAGACCTAGTTTGAAGAATACAAATACTCAGATCTGACATCTGACTCTGTGAGAGCTCCATTCACCTGTTTTTTTCCTAAATCTTGAGTTTGTTTAAGCAAGACTAGCCACTTGAAGAAAGAATCCAAGGTGAAATGCCTTGGAAAAGTCTAGATATTCTCTGCATCTTCGTTGATAACGGGAGCTACGACCCTTTCAGGCGGTTACGACACTGTTACATAAGAGACTACAGTGGTGAATCAAATTAGCACAGCGACTGTGGTCCGCAATCAGATGCAGCAACTGCCGATACTGTTACTTCATGGGCCTTAGGACCGCCTTCTAATAGCTAGCCATGGACCTCCCAGTTAACAAAGCCAATTCGATCTGATTTTTAGCAATAACCACACCACCTAGACAAAAATCCCCGCTGCCGAAGCTGATAGCTTAGAATGCACAACCAACCAAATCACCAAACCAATAATATAATGACCGAATTCATCCACAGATACCGCAAAACAATACACGGCCAAAACGCAGCGATCACAGAAAAACCCCAATTCAGAAATCGAGATAGACTCACAAACTTCGAGATCGCTGCTGCAGAACTCGTCGTTGCGACCGAGGCAAGCGAAGAGGCTTGAGTTCCACTGAGTCCGCTCCACCGGCTCGCCCATCACGCTGCCGTGAGCCAGCGGCAAGCCATCAGCGGTCCAGCCGAATCCGCCGCTGACCGGGACCAGAAGCGCACCGTTCGCAGCTGGCGAGGGCGCGGCGGCGTCGGTCACCTGGCTGGGCTTCTTGGCATCGGCCGCGACCTTGTCGGTCGCATGGCTGGGTTTCTTGGCATCGTCTGCGACCTCCTTGTCCAAAAGAGGGCTGGATTCCTCGTGACTAGGGCAGTTCTTTTCGTCGATGCTCGCCATTTTCAGGGACAAAAGGATTATGGAGAGAGGAAAGAGGGGGATGGCTGTCCAGGGGATCCGGGGGAAGCGCAGAGGAGAAGAGGTTAAGAAGTCGTTTTCCCTTGTTCTTCGAGCAAACCGCGTGACTCTACTCGAGACAATGACAAAAGCCAGCCTAGAGATCGACGCTGGTTACGCAGCGGAGACCTTGACCACTATTAAAGGATCAATTTTTCTCTTCACTTTATTTTAATTTTTGTAGAAATCTCTCTTTTTAACTTTGATGATTGTGAATAGCCCAAAATAAAATAAAACTATGCCGATAAAAAAGTGTTAATTTTTTTTTATGGAAATATCAATAGAAACGTTATGACATTCTTATTAGAGAAAGGTTGCGACAACGGAAACATTGAAATGATACCGATGGTTAATTAGTAAAAACTAATTGATCATTAAAAGAATATTCAAAAGAAAATCGCCCTTAAATGACTAATCGTTTTGATGACATTTTTCCCTTTTATAATAGTTTCAAGTACTATTGTTAATCAATCAATACTCTTATTAATTAACCCTTTAGATATACATAATAAGTGACCCAATTTTGGTACTTTCACATTTTTGTTATTAGTGGCTTTTTATTTTATTATATTTTATTTAATCTGTGTTCATTCTCTTCCTAAATATTCTTATTTAGTTTAATTTTGTGGATGTACGTTTCAACAAACTATTATTTCAAATATAATTCTTAATATTTTTTCTATTGTAGTATTTCAGTTAATTCTTTTTTCATATCTTCCTATAGTTTTCATTTTTACAGAAATTAAAGAAAAAAAACAGATTTCATTAATTTATTAAAGTTCAAGGTGTGCTGTGCAATAGTTAAAAAAGTTCAAGGGCAAATTCCAAAATTTAGGGAGTTTTTGTGTAATTTTAGATTTTTCTTCTTTTTCATTGTCTAAAAAAAGTTAAATTTTCTGTAACTTTTTCACTTCAACTTTCATTCTTGCCATCATTATCGATTTCCAAACATAGCATAAACAAGAATTTCATAAAACTTTGCACTTTTGTTTAACTTTCAAATTGGGACCCGGATCCCTTGACATGGGGAAACCACGTTTGGGGATCCGGTCCGTCAAATCTTCTCCATTGTACTGGGGGGATTTGACGGTTTGGATATGCTAACGTGGTTCCTTCCATGTTAACATATCCAAACGCTTCAAATTGACCCTAAAAAATATTCAATTTATTTATGCCGATATAAATACTCACAATGCATATTTGAATACCTCAATATTTGTCTTTTCTTCTTACCAAGAATATCAGTATGTCGACTTTGTGAACCTAAGTATGCATGATGGGTTATGTGAAAAACATTAGACATGTGAATATATTTCACTATAAAAGGAACTAAAAGTTTATCATAAAAACTTAAGATTTTATAGGAAATCAAATCAACTATGGCTTTTAAATTATGGCGAACAGAAATTCTTCAATGGCCATTCGACTTAGGTAAGGTTGGCTTCTTTCCACAAGTATTGAATAACAAATATTCATCCCAGAAAAAGTTCCGGTATCTTATGAACCCTACGTGAGAGTTACCCATGGAAACCCCCAAGCAAAATCTCTCGTATCTTTCGTAAAAAAAAATCCCTCGATGCTTATAGTACCTCTCCTTCTCTAGGCCTAGCTCTAACCAACCCTAAAGGGGAAGAGTGAAAGTGAGGCCAGAATGAACTCTTTGTTCGTTTTTTGCGGTCATCAAAGAAATGCGTAAACAAAGAACATCAGGGTATAATGCCTCAGGTTAGATCACTTGCTCAAAAAGAAGAGCTGTCACCACGTCTTTAAGCAAAAGATGCCTCAAACTATCACGTACAGTAGGTATCGAACAAAATAAGTGATAATTATTAAAAAGGTCATAAATTTATCGCAATTATGCCAATTTAGTCCTAAACCATTTACATTTGTATTAATTCAATCAATTTGATATGTTTTGATAGGAACTTATTGATATGGATATTGATTGTCCTACAAGGCATGACTAGCACTTATATAAATAAGTTTTCATAAAGCTTTAATTGTTTTAAATTTTTATTATTTTCTTTTCCTTTTTTGCCCCTATTTCCCCCCTTCTCTCCTTTATTCCTTTGGCTAGTTGTTGGACCTCAACAATAGGCTAGAGGTATGTCCCAACAAGGTCGACCTTGCCCACACCTAGCATTGACCTTGCTATCACTAGGGGAGGCTCAATCTTACCGGATTTGTCAAGGCCAAGCCTCACCCAATGATGGTGAGGGCTTGACCTCGCCCATTAATGGTGAGGTAGAGCCTCACTAGTGGCTGGGCGAGCTCAACCTCGTCCAACATGGTGAGTTCAAGCCTCACAATGAGGTTGAGCCTCGCTCAGCCATGATGAGGCTCACTTCTCCTAACGACGATGAGGTCGACCTCGTTGGCCCTTGCCTTTGACTGATCGTTAAAGGGAAAGGAAATAAAAAAGAAAGAGAAAGAAAAAATAATATTAAAATTGTCAATTTTAGTGTTGATCGGTGTTGATGTAAGCGGTTTTCGATCAAAATTGATTGGATGAATTGAATTGACACAAATGCAAAATATTTAGAATTGAGATGATCAAAAAAATTTAGGAATGAATTGTTACAGTTAAAATAGAATTAATATTTTTTTTTGCTAATTTTCTCAAAAATAGTACATACTTAGTCTTCGCCATATATTCCTATGCATCAGCACAAGAATTAGCTTCCTGCACCACGTGCCCTGTCCGGTGCTCCTGCAGCCCGCCTTGCAGCAATCTCTTGCGATAATCAAAGACAGGGTTAAATAACACATTATTTTCATTAGTGTAGCCAACAACTTGTATGACAGAGTTTGCAGCCATCTCTGTACATAAATGAGTCACTCTCTTATCAATTGCTTATTGTGGTCCACCTCCACGAGCCCGGACTTCTGCAGCAGAGGCATTAGTCTTGCCATTTCGCTTAGCACACCCCATTGTCCAGTTGCCGAGGTGTTTTCTTAATGGACCACCCCTCCAGCGACTCCATTCGGGGTTGAAGCCACTGATTCCGTGTTAGTCTAATCCACTTATGATCTCCTTAGACTTCCTCTCAGTTCATACATCGTCGTGGTATAAGATTCCCCTGCTTTTGATAGACAAAAATGGGGCTAAGTTAGAGATGTTAGAAGAACTAGTGAAGACATGGGTATTCGCAATCCATGGTAATGCGCTATTCTGGGGAATCTCTAGCCTGGGATACCAACTCTCACGGTGATAATTTGTACATAGCCACTCCCAAACAGGTCTTTCAAAGGAGGGTCTCCCTTTAGGATGGGATCTGGAGATCATTCCATAAAGTTTTCTCAAACTCTTTTATTACCCGGGTGATTTCCTGAGCATTGAAGGCTAACATTAATTCGACAAGTTGCCAAGATGTGCTTCATTGTGTGTGCAAGCATTGCTAGATAAAATGTTTAATGCGAAGTGGTGGTGGAAAAATGCTTTTTCTCTCCCTCGAAGTGGAGCTCTTCTCTGCCGAATGGCAGCCTCCAGAAATCCAACCTGAACCATAACCCTACTCCCAAAAATTCCCACAAATCATCAAAAACATCCATTTCTTCTCCCTTTACACTAAACTGAAGGCCTGTGTTTTTCTCCACTTTTCGTCAAAAACCCACATTCCCCAAAATCCGAAAACCCCCCAAACCCTACTCTCAACAAAATCCCATACCCGACAAACACCTCACCTTCGATGGCCCATACTTGATTGACACCTCAAAGTGCTGAAGCTACTAAGTCATCTTCAGTAGTCGACTATCAGAATGGAGGATTCGGACGAAGCTACAACTCGATTAACCGCTCTTTGTAAGAAATTGGGTAGTTTGTGGAAGAACAAGGAGATAACCGCACTCGATGACGAAATCTCTGAGGAGAAGGTAAAAGAATGTAAGCTATCTCTTATTGGTCATCTCTACCAAAATCCGAAAATCAATTTTCAAGCTTTCCAAAACACAATGCGAAAAGCTTGGAAACTTGAAAACGTGGAGATTACCTTAATAGCTCCGGGTATCTTCGAGTTCAAATTCTGGAATGAGGATGATAGAAGCAGAGTGTTAGACCTAGGTCCATGGTCCTTCACAAATCATTTGTTAATCCTTAAAACTTGGAAACCGAACACCTCCCCCGTGAGTTACAACTTCAATACGTGCGAATTCTGGATGCATATATGGGGTTTACCTACAGAATGGTTCTCAGATAGTGTTGTCTCCATGGTAGCAAAAGCAGCTGGAAGGGTGACCTCTACCAAAATAGAAACTAGAGGGTATGCAGCTCACAAGGTGGCCAGAGCAAAAATTGAAATAGATATATCAGCCTCTTTGACACAAGGATCTCTCTTTAGCAATAAGGGGAAAGTCATTTGGCTAGATTTGAAGTATGAGACATTTCCATTTTATTGCTATGTCTGTGGTAGGCTAGGGCATTATGCCCAGAACTGCAAAGAATTACCTCACCTTGAGGTGAACTTTGAAAGAATGAAGAACTTTGCTTTTGGATCATGGCTGAAAATAGAAGCAAATGAAGTTAGCCCTTATTGGAAAACTTACTATGATAATAAAGGGGATGAAGCCACCGAGGAAGATGTTATACCTAAGACTCCTAGTGATTCAGGTCAACTGTTGTTATGTGATAGCCAACCAGAAGATACTTCCGGAAATGCAGGAAAGGAGCTCACTATGAGAAATGTAGCTGAAAATATGAGTCTAGACTCCATTGCAAAAAAACAGAACTTATGGGTTGCTGAAGGGGAGATCAGTAAAATCGCAACACCAGCTAGTGAAAGCAGCAAGAAAGGCAAGAGCCCAATCTCAGCTTCTAACAAAAGAAAGAAAAGATACTCCCCCTATGAGATGCAATCTTTGAACAGAAATGGTTTCGATGAAACACATCTTCTGGAAACTCAAATTCAGACAATAGATGAATTCAATTATCGGGCTCTGGTGGCTAGCCCTAATAAGCCACCGGGAAACAAATGAAACTTATAGCTTGGAATTGTCAAGGGATGGGCTCTCCCTTGACAATCCAAGCTCTCCATGCCCTAGTGGCACGAGAAAAGCCCTATGTTTTGTGCCTAATGGAAACAAAAAACAGAGAAGAGGTGGTGAAAAGAATGCAGAGAAGAATGCAATTCAGCGATAGCTTTTTTGTGAATCCGAATGGCTTAGCCGGGGGAATGGTACTTTTTTGGCAGGAACAAGTAAATGTGCAGGTGTTGTCCAGCTCAACTGAGTTTATAGACGTCAATTGTGAATTGAAGGAGACAGAGCAAATAATGCATGCTACCTTTATACATGCTCCAACTGATTTCAGGCAATGGTTGAGGCTTTGGGAGAGAATCCAGCATATTGGTCAGGCAAACCAGAATCCCTGGATGTGTATATGAGATTTTAATAAAATGTTATATCACTGGGAGAAAATGGGAAAAAGAGGAGTGGAAAATTATAGAACTACAGCTTTCCATGATTTCTTAAACAAATGCCAGCTGATGGATGTGGAAAGTAAAGGGTGCTCCTTTACTTGGGCTAATAATCGTGAGGGTGCAGAGCTAGTAAAAGAAAGACTAGACAGATTAGTATGCACCTCTAACTGGAGAGTAGAATTTCCTGCTGCTGACATTTACGCACTACCTGCAATCGGGTCTGACCATAGCCCATTGTTGGTAGACTTTTTCCCAGAAAACAAGAGAAGAAAGAAGGAATTCAAGTTTGAAGTGTTTTGGTTAGAAGATGAAGACTACAACAAAACTGTCATTGACCTTTGGCAATCTCTCCTTGGGCAACCTCTCAGTCTATCAGAAAAGCTGAAAATTGTGGCAGATGAATTATTATCCTGAAGTAAAAAGAGATACTCAAATGGAGAAAAAAAGATATGCAGATTAAAAAGGGAGATCCAGACAATAACCAATGGACAGATTCATGAAGGAGACAAAAGCAGGCTTGAAAGGCTGAAAAGTGAAGTGGAAAAGTTATGGAGACGGGAGGAGATATACTGGAGCACGAGGTCCCAGATACAATGGATGAAACTGGGGGATAAGAACACGAAGTTCTTCCATGCAACAACAGTTCAGCGTAGACAGCGCAATAGAATAATTATGCTGAAAAATGACAGGGAAGAATGGTGTAGAAACGCAAACCAGTTAAAGTCGATGACTAAAAACTTCTTCCAGGAGTTATATACATCAGCTGGGCCAAGGGATCTTGCTCCTGTTATAAACCAAATCCCCTGCATAATAAATGAAGAAATCAATGGAGCCTTAACTAAGGAGGTTACTGAAGATGAAGTGAGACAGGCTACCTTTCAGCTAGGCACTTTAAAAGCACCAGGACCAGATGGATTGAGCGGCAAGTTTTTTCAACACCACTGGGCAGAAGTTAAAGAAGACGTCATGCAAGAGGTGAGGGAATTCTTCAATTCGGGAAACCTAAATCCTGAACTGAATAAGACCTTCATCACACTTGTTCCAAAAGGTCCAAACCCAGAAAAGCTGGACCAGTTTAGACCCATCAGCCTTTGCAATTTTATCTACAGAATCATTTTCAAGATTATGGCTAACAGGCTAAAACAGTGGCTTCCAAGCATTATTAATGAAGAATAGAGTGCTTTCCTCAGTGATAGACATATTCAAGACAATATCTTCATAGTTCAGGAAGTCTTACATCAATTGAGAACTAAAAAAAGAAAGCGCAAGTCTCAAGCAATTCTCAAGATAGACATGAAGAAAGCCTATGTTAGGGTGGAGTGGGACTTCCTGGAAGCAAGCATGTTGAAAATGGGTTTTGATACTGTCTGGGTCTCACGCATCATGAAGTGCATTTCAACCGTCTCCTATTCAGTCAGAATGAACGGAGACAATCTGCCTTACTTTCAGCCAACTCGAGGGCTCAGACAAGGTGATCCTATATCATCCTATTTGTTCATTATTGTAGCAAACATACTGTCCATTCTTATGAAAAAAGCTGTAGAAGATGCGAAGATAAAAGGAATCAAACTGAATCCTCGATGTCCAGTACTATCGCACTTGTTATTTGCAGATGATTTAGTACTTTTTCTGGAAGGGAAAGTTACCGAGTGTCGAAATGTAGCAGTTGTCTTGCATCAATATTGCTCTGCATCTGGACAAGAGGTAAATTTAAACAAGTCAGGCATATTTTTCAGTAAAAACTGCCCTCATGAGCTAAGAAGAAGTATGGCCTATGAACTGAGGGTGTCAGAAATTCAAAAAATGGGCAAGTACCTGGACATTCCTTCAGACTGGGGAGACTCCAAGAAGCACATGTTCACCTGGATAATAGACAGAGTAAATAGAAAGATTAAGGGCTGGAAGGAAAACATGCTCTCAAAGGCAGTGAAGAAACTCTTAATGAAGGCTGTGGTGCAGGCATTACCTCAATATGCAATGTCAATTTTTAAAATCCCCATTTCGATATGTCATGCAGTGGAAAGGAAAATTGCAGATTTTTGGTGGAAAACTAACGATGCCAAAAAAGGGATGCATTGGAGAAAGTGGGAAGTACTGAAGCAGAGGAAAGATAGTGGAGGATTGGGCTTTAGAGACCTCATAACTTTTAATCAGTCTCTACTAGGAAAGCAAGCTTGGAGACTAATTCAAACTCCTACTTCTCTATGGGGTAAAATATTCAAAGAACTATATTTTCCTCATACAGACCTACTATATGCACAAAAGGGAGCAAGACCATCATGGGGCTGGCTAAGTCTACTCACTGGACGAGACTCTATAAGAAACTCAATTAGATGGGTAGTCGAAAATGGTCAAAAAATTCTTATCAGATCAGACAAATGGCTGAACCGAGGGGTTATTGGAGGGCCAGCTAACAAAGAAGACCCAGTCAGAGTTTCAGAGCTAATGATAAGGGGAGAGCAAAAATAAAATGAGGCTCTTATATCTAATAAATTCGATGAAGACATAAAGAAGGATATTCTGGCCATTCATTTAAATCCCAATAATACAGAAGACCTGAGGGTATGGGAGCATACGAAAGATGGGAAATTCACTGTCAAAAGTGCCTACAACATATTTAGGGCACGACAGGCATCTGAACCCCCTCAACAGGCATCAACTTCATACAACATTCCTAGGGAACTATGGCGGAGGATATGGAAAACAAACGTTCCACCAAAAATTCATTTTTTTCTATGGCAACTGACACAAAATGCCCTGGCCACCAAGGAAAATTTGTTTCGAAGAGGAATAACAAGCGACGATATATGCCCAGTATGTCTGCAGCAGCCTGAAACCATGGAGCATCTCTTCCTATTCTGTTCGTGGGTGCAAGAAATATGGAAAGATCCGACTATCCAAGTGGTGATAAACAGGTATGATCTGAATCGCATAGAAGAATGGTTATCTACCTTCCGACATACCTTGATATCCTTTGACTTGCTCGCTCTGCTTCTGTGGGGAATATGGAAAGCCAGAAATGACACAATTTTTCGAGCCCATCGTCCGAATCCCTATAAGATAATCACCATTGCAAGAGCATCAATGGAAAATTAGAAGCGGTGGGTAAAAAAGGGGCAAACTCCTGCTCAAGGTCAGAACGACTTACTCAGAAATTGGATCCCTCCTCCGCCGGGTGTGTTAAAGCTGAACGTCGATGGATCTTTTGATCCTGAGACCGAAGATGGAGCAATCGCATGCATATGTAGAGACAGCAGAGGCATGCTGAGAGGCGGCTTTGCTTAGATGATGCGCACTTCTTCCCTGATCCAAATTGAGGCAGGAGCAATTTTGGAAACCCTAAAGAGGTTTGAAGAGAAGCGAGATCTACCTATGGTTCTCGAGTCGGACAGAGCCGATCTAGTAAGCCTGATTCACGAGGGTGAAAACCAAACCAGCTAGGAAGCATACTCTCTTATCAAGGAAGCCCAGGCCCGCGTCAAACTTTTCCGCAACCTATAACTGTTCTACTGTCCACGAGATGCAAACCGGGTAGCTGACTGGGTTGCCAAAGCCCAACGCCTGAAGCAACTTCCACAAAATTGGATATCATTCCCTCCAAATAGTCTTATGGATTTAGTATGTGCTGATATTAAAGAACTTTGTTATGGCTCTGCAGATGATATTAATATATGATGAAAGCACTTTCGACAAAAAAAAATGTTTAATGCGAGGGAGAGAGTCAAAATTTTCAAATCCATCTCCGTATCCTGCCTTACGTCGGTATAAGACAACCAGTCATTCACCAGGTCATAAGCCGAAAGATGACAATAGTGTTGTCTCAAATACATAGAAAATGTATCCCAATGACATGTATTTAGGCACAAATATGAGTTATGCAAATTATCAAATACGTGGCATGCTTATAAATTAAAGAGGGGGATTGAAAATACTTAAACTGGTTTATTGGTAGATCAGCTACAACATGGTGCCTACTCCGCTTTTGACAACATTCGTAAGTTACGCCCAATTCACTGACCTTAAAACATCACACAACTGTTGATTTTTAATGGAAACACCTCTCCTTTATTAATAGGATGCCATCTCTTACAAAATTTTGTCACATTATCTCAGTCTCTCTAGAGTTTTGATTGCAAAGTGTGCACAAATTTTTTCAGCAAGTGTATGTGGTATTCTCTAAATCCTTAAGGCAATGAGCAGCCCGTTTATGGAAATACAAGTTTAACTAGCGGTAAGATGCATATCAGATGGCCAGGTCGTAGAACTTTCTGGTGTCCGGCCACAAAAGGCCAAGACACACTAACCTGTGCGGACAAAATTAGGTTTGAACCGTGAGACGTGAGAATTGAGATAGTCTTTTTACCCATTCAAGATCCCCCCAACCAAAAAAAAAAAAAACAAGTAGTTCCCATAGAAAACATTATTGTTAAGGTACATTTATTTCGTGGAAAATGAGTCAACAAAAAATATTTTCCTAATCAATGAAAAGTGTTATCTTGCCAAAGCTTACATTTTAGAAATTAATTTCCACTTTAAAACAATTAGAAAACATTTCCCAAAACATGATTATATATTAGCACTTTGATTTGATGTTCTACGCTTGAGCACAGAAACCCTAATGTTGTTTCCCAAATCCCAACATTTAGGATACTTTACAGATGTCTAAAAAATTAAAAATTCTTTTTTTTAAAAATTTCTTTCCATTTCTTGGGGTTTATTGGTCATGGCAACAGGTGAAGCTTGGTGAGGCCAAGGCTTGAGCCTCATTGGCTCAGGAAGCTCGAGCTTAGCAAGGCTCTAGCCTTGCCGATCTATTGAGACTTGGATTCGTTGGCCTCTGGTGAGCTCATACTGGCCTTGTGGTTGGGTGTCGACCATTGCCAAGCCATCAGGCAAGGAAAAAGGAAAAAAATCACATTAAAGAAAAGAAAAAAAAAGTGTACCAAATTTGAGATTCCAAGCTGGAGTCAAATTTGCCCAATTTTAGTGCCAATTAGTCATCCTGATAGATGTTTCATGAGTAATACAATTTGGCTTACTTTGAGTGCTATTAAGTCCAAACAACTCAATTTCAATGTCAATTTTGACATAATCATATTGGTTTCATTTGACCAAAATTGAGAATTAAAGAATAAGAAAATCAAGACAAGTTAATTAGATTGATCCAATTTGTTAAGATCCATATTAGGCTAAGACCCAACTTGACCAATTGAACCTTAATTGTGTATCATGACCTATTTCATAATACAATTTGGAGGAGATAAGGAAAAATTGAGGTGCCATTAGTCGGCCTGGTTGAATTGAGCTAACCCGATTAGGCTGACTTGGTTAGATAAATTCAACTTGAAAATTAGGCCATGTTGTAAAGTAAACGGTGATATTCAAAATCAACTCAGAAATATAAATTCTACTTGAAATATAAAATGAGAGAAATGAGAGGAAATGGAGATAATAGAGAAGTGGAGAGAAGATGTTAACTGCTCTTTACTATCTTCAACAAAGCCTCTACTTATAGACTAGAGGGTACATGAACAACATAGGTACATTGTACATGAATGTATATGTTCATGCATACTATTAATGGATGAGGTGATCATGTACATTGGAAGGAGGAATTTGCAAAACCATTCATGGAATGATGACATCTATATCATAAAATGTATTTACAACACTCTCCCTTGGATGTACACCTTTTATTATATGCTATTTAGACAACCTCATTAAAAATCTTGCCAAGAAAAATCTAGTAGGACAAAAACTTGGTGAATGGAAAATGAGTTACAGCCATAAACCTTTTGGGTTCCATTCTTCAAGAATGATTAATTCGCTCCCCTGATTGAAGAAGAATTATTGATCGTTCATTAATGGACCAATTGCAATTTTTGAGAAATTGAGGGACTTCTTTGAAATTTCCCAAAGTTCAGGGACCGCCCCGAAATAAATTTTCACAATTTTGTCCATGGGATTCCCAGGGCCCACGGGCTACAAATGGAAGTAAAAAATTCAAAGTATTGGGCCCCGAATTGACAAAAAAACGGGCTGTTACAACAACATTAGATGTTATCAGAAGTAATTTCTAACATGGGTTTTTTTTAAGATACACATAATATCATTAGATCTTAGTCAATCTGTTATCTCGGAATCCAATTGAACTTTAGCCTAGAAGGCTAAGGCTCTTATCTCCATCCGTCACCATTTACATGAAGATTTAAAGGTTAAGTATCTAATTGAGGAGGACCCTGCAATTCTATGGCAATTCCTAAAGGATCATTTTGACCATCAATAAGAAGTAGTCCTTCCTCATGCTAGATTTGAATGAATCAATTTACACTTTCAAGATTAGCATAATACAATTCTGTTATTCATTGCATTGTGTTACAATTAAGATTATGTGGTCAGCAAATCACAGAGATAAAAAATGTTGGAACAAACATTATCCATTTTCTATGCTAATAACCTTGTACTCCGGTGGCAATATATGGCAAAGAATTACTCTAAGCATTTAGAGAAAATTATGCATTACTTGTAGTTGAAAAGCACAATCAATTGTCGATGCAAAACCATAGTTCTCATCCTACTAAATTTGCACATGTGTCTGAAATACATGTCGCACGTCATAAAAACAAAAGTAACAGGTGTTGGAAGGGCAAATGGCGTAACTTGAAAAATCAGCCTTGTAAGAGATGAGATAGATGTTTACAAGGACCTAAACGTGATCCATAAAGAAAAGAAGGTCCATAAATACCGAATCAGGTTGGTACCAATATTTGTCATATATATGGTTCTATTAAGGCATTGGTCTCGCACTTGTCACACCTTAAATAACATGGTTGACCTCTATCAAAGAAAACAAGATGAGAGAAAAATGGAAGCCGATGTTGCAATCAAGCCCTCAATAGAGAATGAAGAATTATCTATCGACCATACATCTTTTGATATTGATCATTTTGGTAATTTAGTTTAAATAATATATATGTTTTATTCATATGTATCATCTTAGTTTTGACTAATATAGATAATTCATATTATAATTTATTCCCTTTGTATTTTGTATTAGGGATCAATGACTCTGTCATGTAGATAGTGGTACTACATGCACTATCTTCTAGCAAATGAAGTTGTTTGAGACATTGAAAAAATGTGAAGGGAATATTATCACTATTTTAGGCAATAAAAACATAATTATAGGAAGAGCTCGTGTAATACTATCGATGAATTCTCATTAATTATGCTTTATTTTTGTTCATAGTCTAAAAAGAATTTACTTAGATTTAAAGATATATGTTCCAATGGGTTTCACGTTGATTACGAGATCTAAGGCGGTAAAAAATATTTGTATCTAACCTAAATTAGTAGATATAGAAAATAAATTATGAAAAAGCTACCGTCACTCTCGTCTGGGTTATACTATACTCTCATACATGTAAGTAATAAACATGTTGCCATCAGCATGAAGTTCACAAATTCAAAAGATTTTCAAATCTGGCATGATTGTTTGGGTCACCTATGGTCGAATATTATGCGTTGAATACTAACACATTTAGTTGGGCATTCATTAACAAATCATAGGGTCTATTCACCCACTGATTATGAATGCGATGTGTGCGCTAAGAGTAAATTAATTATACGCCCATCTCGTACCAAAGTAAGGGTGGAATCCCCTATATTTTTGCATAGAATTCAAGGAGATATCTGTGAGCCTATCCACCTGGCATGTGATCCTTTTAGGTACTTTTGATTGATGCTTCAACACGTTGGATGTCCATTGACCTATTATCAACACGTAATATGGCCTTTGCAAAATTATTTACTAAATTATTTAAATTACATGCACAATTTCCTAATTATCTTATCCAAAAGATTCGGATAGATAATACTAGTGAGTTTATGTCTAAGGCTTTTGATGACGATTGTATGGCCATTAGAATAGATGAGAAGCATCTGGTACCACATGGTCATACACAAAATGGCATGGAAAATTTTTAATTGAACGCTTGAAAATGACTGCTAGGCCGTTGCTATTGAGAGCCAAATTACCTTTAATTAATGGGAACATGCGATATTGCACGTTGCAATACTGATTAAAATTTGACCCACTGCATATCATGAGTACTCCTCAATTTGACTTGTGCGTGGATATGAACCTAATTTTTCCCATATACGAATATTTGGTTGTGTTGTATATATTCCTATACCACCTCCACAACATCCTAAAATGGGGGCCTCAATGTCGACTTTGCATTTATGTGGGATATGAGTCCCTACATATTATAAAATACTTAGAGTCTCAAACTTGTTTATTGCTTGGTTTATTGATTGTATATTTAATAAGGCACATTTCCTGGCATTAGGGGTAGAAAATTTGAAGTTTAGAGAATGACGTGAGATTTTTCGGAATGAAGATCAATTGAATTATCTTGATTTACATACAAACACTACTGAGCTTAAAGTCGAGAAGATTATTAACTTGCAAAATTTAGCAAGTGAACTGCCAGATTCATTTATTGATCATAAATGAGTGATTGAGTCTCATATTCATAATAGAAAACACACTATTTAGAGTGGAGATCCCCTTGGGACAAGAAATGTGTGATGAGCTTTGTTAATGCTGGTAGTGTGGATGACCCATAGAAGCTAAAGACATAATAAATTCACGGAAAAGAAAAATCATTCAATTGCCCTATGGACCTTAGGTAGAAGTTAATCCTGAAGAAAGCAATCCTAGTGAAATCAGTGCAGCAACCCGAGGAATACAAAACAGCCAAATCCCATTGATCTGGGAAACAAAAATGATTTGATTGATGTTAGTATAAAAGTTGCTGTAAATCATATAAATACGGGAGTAATATATGATAAAATTACAATTGTCGGCAATGACTTCTTTGCCTCCTCAGTAGTGCGTACTGTCTCAACAAATAATATGGATCTAGAACCAAAACCCATTCTTGAATGCTTGAATTGTTTAAATTGGAATAAATGGAAGGAGACAATTAAGACGAAACTAGACTCACTTAATAGATGTTGTGTTTTTGAATCCGTTGTTCGAACACCCAAATATGTTATCCTTGTTGGATATAAATGGGTGTTTGTAAGAAAATATAATAAAAAAATGAGGTGGTAAGATATAAAGCGGGATTAGTCGCCCAAGGGTTTTTGCAGAGACCTAACATAGACTTTGATGTTACTTATTCTCCCGTAATGGATAGTCTTGCATTTCAGTATCTAATCAATATGGCAAGGCATTTGATGTATGTTGTGACTGCATACTTATATGGATCACTTGATGCTGATACATACATACTTGATCCGTATATAGTTCTCCTTTTCTCAGATCTGAAACTCCAGATCCCTAATATATATATGTATATGAAAGTCCTTGAAGGATTTCCAATTAAAGTGAAAATTGCAACATGTACAATATTAAATTGCAAAGATCATTATGTGGTCTCAAACAATTTGATTGCATGCGGTACAACCGTTTAAGTGATTACCTCATGAAACATGGATATCTAAAAAATGTAATATGTTCTTTTGTGTCCATTAAAAAAAGTCATCATGCCTTTACCATTATATCTATATATATTGATGACTTGAATATAATTGGAACTCCAAAAGAACTTGAAGAAGCTCGTTATTGCCTGAAGAAAGAATTTGAGATGAAAGAGTTTGGTCAAACCAAACTAATTATTCAAAAAAGGATGTTAGAGACATTTTATATGGGTAAATCTCATCCTCTCAGCATACAATAATGGTCCATTCACTTGAAGTGGATAAATACTCATTTAGATCTAAAAAAGAAAACGAGTATAGGTTAGGATATGAAGTTCCTTATATTAGTGCTATAGGAGCACTGTTATGTCTTGCAAACTACACTAGGCCCGACATTGCATTTGCAGTAAATGTTATAGCTAAACATAGTATAAACCCAACCTAAAGACATTGGAATGGCATTAAACATATCCTATGTTACCTCAAAGGACTCGATGATCTTGGTTTATTTTACAAAAGAGATAGAGATTTAACATTGGTGGCATATTTATATGATGGCTATATGTCTGATCCTCATAATGCAAGTCGCGGACTATTTATGTATTACTCTATGGAGGCATGATAATTCCATGGAAGTCAGTAAAACAAAATATGCTCGCTACTTCCTTAAACCACTATGAGATTATTGCAATAATTGAAATTACCAAATAATGTGTTTGGTTGAGAAATTTGATACACCACATTTAAGATTCATATTGCTTATCCTCAATTCATAATGTCCAGACTTTATTTTTTGAGGATAATGTAACTTGCATTATACAAATGTGTAAATATATTTCATCTAAGTTATTTTACTCACATAAGCTCCTAGAAAAAGGTGAAATAGATATCCATCAAATTCGCTCTAGTGACAATCTTGTAGATTTGTCATTAAATTCGTACCTATTTCCACATTTGAAAAATTATATATAGAATAATAGCAATAAGTAAGCTTGGACAACTATTTCAATCAGAGGGAGCAAATTAATCATTCTTGAAGGATGTAGCCCATAAGGTTTATAATTGTACTCATTTTTCCTTCACCAAGTTTTTGTCCCACTAGGTATTTCTAGGCAAAAGTTTTTTGATGAGGCAGTTTAAATAGCCTAAAATAAAGGGTGTACATCCAAGGGTGTGATATCCTGAAATTCAAGGATCTGACGAGATGACACTTGACACACGTGAACAATCGAAATGGAAAGAATTGAGCTTGGATCAGATTGAGCTAGTCACAAATGGACAATTGAAACAAACCAAAGGGAAAGAAATGGAAGAAATAATGGAAACCCCGAAGACCCCGTCGTGAATCCATTGTCGCCTCGAGCTTTGTCCATCCATCTGAGGCATTTGATTTTGAGACAACGGTGAAGTTTTCTAAACTATTCTTTTGATTTAGAAAACAGTGAGACCAAGATTTCGACATTTGAACTTTGATTTTGAAATTCCTAGATAATTTATTTTTCTAGTTGATTCTAAACTCGATCTAATTTTGAGACTTAACCTTGAGACCATTTAGATGACCTTTTGATCTTTAGATGGAGACGAGTAGACACGACATCGAGACCGATGAATCATTGCCATCGGCCAACCAACGCCGATCAGCCACGCCCACTCGCCCCCTCTCTTTGCCACTTGTCCATCCACTTGTCCTCTTGCATTTATGAATTTAAAAAGGGATAAAGAAACATCTTTTAGAAGGTTTGTGACACTTGTTACACATGCAAAAATGGATATTATAATTTAAAAAGAAAATAATATTTTAATGAGGGGAAATCTTATTATATTATATTTTAATCAAGGATTCTTATTAAATGAATTTTTATCATTTTTGACAAATGTCAAACATGCACCACCTTTCTTCCTTTTCTTTCTTTCTTTCTTTCCTCTCTTCTCCTTGCTTGGCCGAACTTACCCCTTATTCCTCTTGAATTTCGGCTACTTCAAAGAAGGAAGCATAGATTGACTTTTCTTTGACCAACCAATTGCCACTTGGCAAGCATGCAAAAAAGGTTTCCAAATAAAAAGGTTTAAGAATTTTAGAAGGAAAACTTGCTCCCTACTTTTCTTGGTTTGTCCTTTACTTCTTGTCTTGATTTTATTTGAAAGCAAATGATGGTGAATGGCCAAACCATACTTCCACTTCTTTCCCAAGTTTCGGCCACCTTAAATAAAAGAGAAAGGACAAGCTTTTGACCCTCTTTGACACTTGTCTTTCTTGCAAAAATAAGCATTTGACTTTGATTTAAAAACTTGGACATCTTGGAAAGAAACTTGGCCGAACCACTCTCTCTCTCCCTCAAACCATTCGGCCACTTCTTTTTAATTGAAAGGAAAGTCAAGTTTTGAAAACCAATTGACTTTTGGCATCCATGCAAAGAAATTTTGGACTTTGAAAATGGCATTTTGACAACTTGGATAGCTCTTAACCGACCACCTCTTCTCCTTTCCTCTTGGTTGTCATCTTCTTGCTTGTTTCTTGTAATTGATAGTCTTAAACTTCCAAGGGAAGTCATGATACCATCCTTGGAAAGACAAGAACCAATCCAAGCTCCCTCTCTTCCCTCTTTGTTTATTCTAGCCAAGACAAAGCTTTGAAGAGTCCAAGAGATGCATGAACTGAACCCATCTCTCTCCCTCTTCTCCTCTATTTGGTTGTCCTCTTCTTCATTGACCTATTTGGTGTTCTAATCAAGAAAGGGAAGCTATCATGAAGACCTAGGGAAGGCAAGGCCGAATCCTTATTCTTCTCTTTCTCTTGTCTCTTCCTCCTTGTCTTCTCTTCTTTGGAATCAAGCCATGATGACTCTTGGAATTGGATGAGCCGAACCAACTATCTCCATCTCTTCCTCTTGTCCTCTTCTTCTTGTTCTTTGTTCATTTAGAGTTTCAAAGGCCATCATGAAGATTCTTTCTT
Source organism: Melaleuca quinquenervia (assembly GCA_030064385.1). Lineage (NCBI taxonomy): Eukaryota > Viridiplantae > Streptophyta > Magnoliopsida > Myrtales > Myrtaceae > Melaleuca > Melaleuca quinquenervia. Next base: position 12,521,564 of record CM057718.1, read on the forward strand.
GAAGATGGAGAAGCATGCAAGGAAACCTTCTCTCTTTTCTCTTCTTTTCTCTCTTCTGTCCCTTGAATTGCGCTGGCCACCTCTTCTCTTCCCTCTCACACCGAGCCCTCTCTCTTTCCCTCTTCTCCTCTTCTCTTCTTCTCTTGTTCATCATGACCTTCATCTTGAGAAGAAGGATGAAGCCACTTGGCTTCCATGCATCCAAAAGGAGAAGAATTAGCCATCATTGCCTATGGAAAAGATTTCTTCTTCCTCTCTTCAAGGTGATAGCTTGGATAGCTCCACCACCTCCTCTCTTGGCCAATGGTTGCCGCCGCCCACCTCCTCTAATCCATGGATATGCAAGGGTGGCCAAGACTTCTATTTAAGCTACACATTCTTCCTTCTATCTCCCACTTTGCTTCTCATTTGAATTACCAAGAGAGTGAGAGATTGAGACTGAGAAGAAGCCAAGCTGCCGAACCAAGCTGCTGTCGTCGTTCACCGTTTAAGCCTCCACGGCCTTCACTCTTCTTCTTATACTCCTTCTTTGTTTGTCATCTTTGATCGTGATTCGAAGGACTGCCATTCGTCGAGCCGAGACTAACGAACCACCAACACCTTCTTTGAGTTCGAATTGAAACCGGTTTAGGCAAGTGAGCTCTTGTACATGGGCTAGGAGAGTCATCGTCTCCTAGGATTTTCTTTTCTTTGCTTTGAAACAAAAAATGGGTCACGTTTTAACTAGATGGCATGCATTTGATGATGGTGTGTTTTATGCATCGTAGGGCCGCTTAGTATTTGAAAAAGCTCTAGGATTGCATTAGCTTTCAAACTAATAGGTTGCATGGATCAATATTTAGCCGAGTTGGCATGGAATGAGACATGTTCGCCGAGGCCGGATATTGATCTCGCTAGTGATCCAAATGTGAATGTGATGCTTGTGATGATAATGGTCACTTTCCCCAAAGAGGTTGGGATGCTTCGGATGATGGTATGTTGGATCACATGAGAGGTGTTGCGAATGCTAGTTGAACGGATTGTCGTGAGATGTACGACGCCCTCGGAGTGAGGATGCCTGGGTAGTTAGACCCGGTGGATCCCACGTGACAGGTCAGATTGAGTTGTCTCCGATAGTAAGACGTCATATGTATGGAGGGTTCCTCCTTGGAGTGGGGGAGCCTCGAGAGAAGGAGGGTCAGATTCTCTTGAAGAGAGATTACGCGATGCCTCTGGACGACTAGCCTAAACTGAGCACCAGAAGCCTTCGGAGTGAAGGAGGATGTGGTAGATGGATCACGATTTTCATGCATTTGAAATGCGTTTTCTCATGATGAAATATTTTTGCAGGTTTTGATGATAAACTTGCATCCGTGTGTTATGGTGTGACTTCATGAGATTGCGAGCATTTGCATGAGCCATGTGATCATCTTAGTTTGTGTGCTTGAGTGTTGCTTGTCTAAGCTTATGCTTACCCCGTGGATTACAATTTTTCCAAATTAAGCATGCCTCCAATCATACGACCACCAAGGTATTGTGGCGAGTTCGTAGAAATGAGAACCGAGGAGATTGAATTTACCTATACCAGTTATCCAGAAACGAGATTTAAGCGAGTCATGACCACGATAGTCTTTTATTCAGGACTCTTGCATGGTTGTACTAATTTCCATTTTAGGGCTAACTATATGTGGACAGGAAGTTCATGGTGGGAACCTTTGTCATCTGTTGTGTATAATGACTTAACCGACAGCTAAAGCGAGACCGATGAAGACTAGTGCCATGTATCACTTTAAGGAGTGGCTTGTTGGGTTTGATTCCATGTTTGTTATTATTTAAAGTGTTGAAGTGTCATTTTATAACTCCTATACCATTTTGCTACAATTTACATCGTGCTAGGAGTTGTGTTATGATGAATTTTATCTTTCATTTTCATGTAATCGGGGAAGAATGAAAGTAGCCCTTCTTTGAAGTATTATTTTAATTTCTATGTGTACTAGCTCCATCTTATGTTATTATGTACGGGTCGGTGATTGATTTTAGCTTTTGAAAGGCTAAACTTGAATTTTAACCGCTTCTGCCATACTCTGATTTGAAATTGATTTAAACGGTTTCTTAAAGGACGTCAACGTGGGTTGTTTATTTTATTAAATGAAATGAAATGTGATTATATTTTTAGGAATCGCGAGATCTCTTCTATTTGAGAAAGGAAATTGGTTTTATGGTAGAATGAGAGATCTCGACTCCACATGACGTTACAACCCAACTTTGGTATCAAAATCTTCTATCTTTCAAAAAGCTTTCAATAAGAAGCCATTTATGTGTTGGTTTATGGAAAACCCTAGGCCAGGGGGGACGTTACAAAGGGGAAGTATTGTAAATACATTGTATGATGTGGATGTATCACATTTTACCTTCCATGATAAATCTGTACATTCTCTCTCACAATGTATATGATCACCTCCTTCATTAACAATATAAATGGATATATACATCACATATAATGTACCTATACTATTCACATACCCTCTAGTTTATAAATAGAGGTTTTGTTGAAGAAAGAAAACAAGAGTTAACATTTGCTCTCTAGTTCTCTCTTATCTCTTATGTATCTCTCCTATCTAGTTCTCTCTTATCTCTTATGTATCTCTCCTATCTCATTTTATATTTAAGAATTAATTCTAAATAATACTGTTTACTTTTACAACAAATACACCATACAAATCAAATTACCTAATAACATGATAAGTGATCACATACATCACGATATGACAAATTGAGCGTGGCGATTACACTAGTCGTCTTCATTTAATTTATGCCATCTGTATGTTGAACCAATCACGAAGCACAAAACGAAAAACACCTAAAAATCTAAAAGAGACAGCTTTGCTGGCCCAGTGCCCAATCTTTTGGCAACCATAAAGAAGCCATGACGATAGCTATATTTATTTTTGCATCTGGATTTATAGAACAAGATGGCTACATCTATTAAGCAATAATTAAGCACTTGAAGAGACTAATTAAGGACGGGAAGTAGCACTCGAATTATAATGCAGACTTTCTTTAGGGAAATGATTCCTTGAACCTATAGCTTCCGCAGTATAAAATCTATAACCACACTAAAAGTCGCTCATTTAAACATTAAACAATTCTTCAGATACTATATTCCATCTGTCTTTACATCTCTTAAGAATAAGACCTGGAGAGAGGGAAGGGAGGGAACTTTTTGGATCTCCACGTCTCCGAACAAACCGCTGCCTTTGCATACCCATAATCAAGACTTCCTGACACTCGTCACATGCTGAAAATCCATGAACTTGTTTTAAGGCTGCAACGGAAATGCGGCGAGAATTTAATAAGCGAGCACAACCGTACGCGGTATGGCAAATAATGGATTCGAAAATCGGTAGATGATGAAGCTATAAATTTTTGAATATTTTTAAAGACATTACTGAAATTCACGAGGGTACTGCTTTGCATACATATCATTTAAAGCTCCGGTTAGTTTATTGACATCGACATAATGTTCAGAACTTTTCAAAATTCCAATTAATCTGGTAGGAGACTGGCGGCCCCCCTCCCACATAAACTGACTAATTACTAGAGACAGATTTATCTATCCTAAGAGTGGTCCTAAGAGATTACACCATGTGTGTTGTTCGAACTTCATGTGAGGAGGAAGAACTTACTGCCTAAGATAACCTTTCGTGGTAAAGCTCCACATTTGCATCTTTGACTAGCGCTTTTTGTCTTTACAATCTTAGAGTAGCTTACATGAACAAATTACTTGTCCTTCAATTACAAAACTGAAAGCGTTAGAACATGGTAGGCATTTGGGGAAGAAAGTACAGTTTGTCCAATATGAAGTGTAATTCAAAACTCTAAGTTAAAATTATATTTTAAAATGAAGTGTGAATAAAAGTTGAGGGACTACTTTATACTTTTCCTAATTTCTTTGGTACCTTCGCTATGATGATCAAATCATCTTGGTCGACATGATTTATAAAGACAATCAAAATTTTTAGAGTGTTCTTTGCTAATGGAAAAATTATCTTTCCACAAGGGGAGCCGTAATCACGCCAAGTGGGCATTTTCAATGTAGGTGACTTCTTAGGTGCATATAGATCATGATCTGAAGCCCGCATGTGAAATGGAAACTTTTTCAGTGGAGATCATCCTTATAAATATCGTAAGAGATACCGATTGCATGCATTACTGAGGAAAGTTGATGCTTCGCACAGTTTTGATTATTAACTTAATACAACTATTGGAACTTTCCAAATTATTCGAACATTGACATATATATTGGAACTTTGTTTATCTCATATGCTGGATGAAAATAATAAGCAGAAGACGAAATTCATCTATACGTGCAGACAAACGGGCAACTTTTACTATGCTTGTTAATATCCTTTAACCGACTTGGCAAAAAAAAATAAGAAAAGGTCATTTAGAAGAGCCAAAAGGAGCAAAAGTTTTCTTTAGAGGATGTTAGACTCGTCAGATCTGGTTTACGAAATTGAGTATAAAGTAAGTGATGCGTCAAATGCTCTTTAAACAAGTGGACATATTAAAGAACAAATAACAATTTGACATATCTCTTAATAAATAAATTTAGTAAAATAATATTTTTGTTAGTCTAGCATAATTCTGCATAGAAGATCTTGAGTTATGGTATCACGAAACAGCGAATGCTCCGAATATCAGTTGTACAGATTGAAAGATGATTTCTGGTTCAACTCAACGAATATCGAACCAAAGTAAGATTCCGTTTATGTCACGGAAAATATAGTATTTTTGGAAAATAATTTTTGAGAAATCATTTTCATGAAAATTATTTTTGGGGAAATCATTTTCTAGGAAATTATTTTTTAGTGTTCGTTTTGTCAAAAGCCGCTGGTTCATTGGCCTCGAGTGAGGTCAATGCATGTTGTTAGAGGTTGTGATACTTAAAAGTAAACAACAAGGATGTAAAATGTTTTCCGCTTTTCTGAAAGTGGAAAATATTTTTCTCACTTTTAAAGGTGTTTTTTTCATTGGTAGAAAAAATTTTCCTTGACTATTTTATTTTTCGTGAAACGAATGCCGGAAAATTCTGAAAATGTTTTCCTGAAAATTATTTTTCGTGAAACGAACGGAGCCTAATACTCCATTTATTTCGTGAAAAATAAATGATTTAAATAATATTTTTTAAAGAATGATCGATTTTGTCACTTACAAAAATTAATAAACAACTAGTATTTTGATTGTCTAATAAAATATTTAGACCTGAAATGTTGTTGATGAGAAAAATTGATTGACTAATCATTAAAAGTGATACAAGTAACTAATTTTATGGAAATATTATTCAAAATATTCATTTTTCGTGAAACAACTAGAGTGTAAGAACACCAAGAATCCCATTTCTTGATGACATTCTAATTGCCGCAATTCCTCGTTTAACAGAATGACTTTTACATGAAACGCAGAAAAGCTGATTAGCATTGGTAATCAGATGTAGGCGTACTTACTCGTTGATTTGTGTCGGCACTCTTCAAGTTCTTGAATTCAGGTGGTGGCATGGTGCTTCTTTGGTGGCTCCACGGCCTCCGGCGGAAATGAGTGGGCGGAGGGATCGAGGAAGAGTGCGTCTCGGGACCTCTGTAGTCTATGTCGTATACCTCCGAGTCGTCCGATCCATTCAAATTCCCTATAGCATCACAATGAAATTAACGCTACCATTCTTGATAAGGACCATCGCTAAATCAATTGCAAGGTCACCGCTCGATATCGTGGTCTCTTAGGACGTGGATTAATCCAGATCCGAGAACTATTTGATGGGGGCGAACTTCATCACTGGATATACAGTGAACTTCATCACCGGCCGCACCCAAAAACTTAAATGAGTCATTGTCATCGAACGCCATCATAAAGTCATGCTTTCAATTTGGAAAGAACTCAAAGACCGTGAATTGGAAGTTTCTACCGATGACCTAAAAACCAATTGAAATGCGCTTTCTCTTTTTTCTTGGGAAAACTTCATAGAGAATATCTCCTGCCGAAATTTGCGCAGGGATTCATTGTAGGCATTGCCCCTGCCCCCATTTTCTTCCTGGGTAAGCAAGAAATTTTCTTTCGTTGGTATTGACGAAGACTCTAATGGGACCGCCGGAGGATATCCGACCTAGTTTCAATGCAAATTCCTTTCTCTGTAACTACGTTTTCCGGTCTTCAATGACTACCATGTGCATATGAATTTGTGATGTTAGAGAGAGAGAGAGAGAGAGAGAGAGAGAGAGAGAGAGAGAGAGAGACCTGTGGAAAAGTGAGGCGAAGAGAGGAGGAGGAGGAGGAGAAGGAAGACAGCTGCGACGGTAGATTTGACCTCCATGGGCATTTTTGAGGCCTTTGATGGATCTCGAGACTTGCTATACTGCACTGTTCATGCTGGACTGGTTAGATGGCACATAAATATGGATTGGGCGAAGGAAGAAGAAAGGATGGACGCGATATTAAAGGCATTGGGGCCACGGAAAGAAGCACAGTTTGAGGTTGAATATCACCTTCTGTGGCAAGTGAAACCGTCGCCATCAAGTACAGCAGGGAGTTGCAAGGTGTGTTGATAGGAACTTGCTGGGCTGGAAACATTAATTGGATGCAACTGCACCATTGTCATGGACGCCAAGTTTTATGACCTTAATAATATTATGAGTTTCATGCGATATATACATTTTTTTTAATTATATGAATGTCACATATTTGATGTACATTACTTGAGTGTTATAATTTTTACAAATGTTCACCACAAGTGTTATTTCACTTCGGCTTTTTGGCACATGGGTGAAAAAAGTTACGGCACTTGGGTGCCGAAAAGTTATGTCATTCTAGTGATTAATTGAAAATTTATGACACTCAAATAAATGTTTTTTTAGAAGTCATGATTTCAAGTGATTGAAAAAAAAATTATGACACACAAGTGAGTATAGCACAAAAATTATGGTGCTTGTAGAGTTCTTATCCCAACAAAACGTATTTTCATCAATAACAGTAATATGCCCGAGCATTTTTATTAATTATGAAAATAGTTCCGTTAATCTATTTTTCTAAAATTTTCTCCCTCTGATTTAGTATTTTTCTGGAAACGACAGCGTTTTGAGTGTGCAAATGGAGAGTCCTTTTAACGGTTCGAGCCAAAGGCACATAATGCTGAGTAGGTGGGGGAAGCAAGGTGAGGCGGGACCGACACATTCCTTTCTTCTCTGCCATCGTCATCTACCAACCGTTTCATCTAAATAAAGAGAGAGTAGCTTTTGATTTTAATTATAACGAAAAGAAAGACAAGCCCAAACATGTCCGACGGAGAATTTCCCCATATCTAACCGTGGTTGTTTTGTGGAAATGAAAGTTTAGCAAAATACTTCCCTCGAAACGATTGTATCACTTACAATAATGAATAAATATAAAATATTTTCATTGTCCATAAAAACATTTGGATATAAATTATTGTCGTTAATGAAATTGATGATAAAGTGTTGGTGTGCCTGTGTACATACGTATATAAATTTGTTGACGCATAAATGTTTACTTGTAAATCTCTCATGAATTAAGAATCTAGAGGCATTATAATATAGATGACTATTTTATTATTAATTTTATGACTGATGAACCCACCACGGGCCTCCCGTATCTGGACGGCACCAAAGGGTTGGGCCCTTATACCTCGAGGAAGACTAGCACAGGTCCTAACATCATGGCTTCCCATTTAATACGCTAGTAATTGCGAGTTTCGAACCATCGACTTTGGCGATGAAGGAGAAATTCTCAATTAATATAGTTACCCACTATTGGGTTATAGATGACTAGTTTCCACCTCATATAAATATTCTATGTATTCCACAAAAAATAAGAGTTTTTTTTTTGTCGAAACAAAAAAAAATAAGAGTTTGATTGATCGATAATAATGTAGTTTAGCCCCTAACAAAATTATCATACGAGTTTCGATTTGCGTCTCTTATTTTTATGCATCCTTAACTGTTAATTTTAAATTCCCTTTGAATTAATGGCCACCCTCTAATTGCTTATTAATTGTGTACATCTAGACATGATTAGTACTTGGGAAAGACTAGAGCAAAAGTCAATAGTCTTAACAAGAACTTCCCATTGTAAGAAAGGTAGGCTCATATTTGGTCAAATGCTTGATCTTGAGGTTTTCCAAGCTTCTAGATGGTAACATCCCATCCAACTTGCAATGTCATAGTATAGATCGGCAATGATTTCCTTCGTTTATTCATTGGTTGTCTCAATAGATGCATTGTCAAGACCCGCAACGCCTCGCCCTTGAGTACGCGATGGTCCTTGATTTCTTTCTCCTCTGGCTAATTAATTTACGACGTCCCATGTAGGTCACTAACCTTCTCAAACATTAGAGTTACCACTAAGCGGAAGCAATATTAAAAATCAACTCTTACAACCCTTCAAAATCAAACCATCAAATATCACATGCCTTTACTAGTATGCACAGATACCAGTTCATGTACAACTATAATCAATCAACATTAAGGACCTCAATACGAGCCTAGGAGGGGTTCACGACTCCCATCGTTTCTCCTTTATCAGTCCTGTCTTGATCTATTTTTGATCAATCGGCTTCTTCTCTAGCTCCAGGCTTGATTCCTACAATGGATCTGTGGTGAGGTGAGATATAGAGATATTTCAGTGAGGGAACCTTAACCCAAAACTAGGAACACCACCGTCCTAGGGTTCTTATTGCATCTCACCCTTCCATGATTGTCTCTAATTTCTCTTCAATTGTTCAATTCTCATTTAGAGTTTAACCATCTCTAATCTTTCCAACGAATCATAAACCTTCGCCAGTTCTCATTCTCTATTATCTAACTATGAGTTGACCGGCTCATGACCGGGACTTGGCACTAAGCCCAATAAGCTGGTTAGTTAGAAGCAGTCAAAATCATCTAACATACAGTATTAAAAAATTAATAATAAATAAATAAATAAATAAGTAAATAAATAAATAAATATTAAATAATGCATCATTAAGTAAATAAATTACATAAATAAAGGCTTAAGACCACCCATGTCACGTCCCGAACCTCAAGAGCGTGCACATCCCTCAATGGTCGACTAAATTGCGACGTTCCCACGACACGTTGCCGACCTAATCGATTATGCACATGCGGAAGCGAATTAGACAATCCCCTGACAACAATCAAACATATGATAGAAAAGTAGGATAACCAATTTTCACAAACAATCTTGAGTTTAAATACACAAAAGACTAAACCAAAAATGGTTTACAAAACTATCTAAACTCCGAAATATATAGCCACATGCTCCAGGTCCATCCAAAGGTGTGCTCCAAAATCATCACCTACGGTACTTCCTATCACATGGGATGTACCTCCAACTAGGGACCTGCAAAATAATGTTAAGTTGAGACAACGTCTCAACGAGTCTACCCCTTACGCCCCAATTAGGAAGAAAATTCACCTAGAGGTGGCCTAACACACATCAAACAATCCTTACCTCGTCTTGGCACCTTCCTGCACATCATACAGTTCATAAACATATGCAGATAGCAAGCATGTCCAACGATTGGAACGCTGCACATCAATCATCAACATTCACAGAGGTCTCGATTATAAGGCCAAATCGTTATGACATGTCCCATTCCATGTCACACAATTTCGTCCCATAATAAGGCGTAACAAATTAATGGTTCAATTCATAATCAAGCTGAGTTTCAATGTTTCTCGACTCGCGTAAACATGCCTCAGGTCCTCGCCACATCCCGCGTAAAGTTCACGCCTCAGGTATGCGACAGTTGACCTCGTCAGGCTCAACTAAACCCTGCGTAAACACGCATCAGGGTAGCCTGCATTAGTTCACGCCTCAGGCTTATCTCTCTTTACCACAACCTTGCATAGAGTTCACACCTTAGGGTAATAAAACCAATCAATGTCATAAATATAACATGCTCATGCCTCAACAAGCATGCGATCAATGATTCAAGCCATGCGATTTAAAATCGAACCACTTGTTAGACAAATGTATCACATGATTCTCACTCATGGCCACGTGATTAATAATCGGACCACACGATTAAATAATGTACCACATGATTAATCATACATGCCCACACGATTAATAATCGGACCACACAATTAATTAACATACCACACGATTAATCAATCACGGCCACACGATTAATAATCGGACCACACAATTAATTAACGTACCACACGATTAATCAATCACGACCACATGATTTATAATTGGACCACACAATCAATAGTTATCACTTAATCACATATCATCACATATACACTGTTAAGCAAGCACGACATCAAGAACAACCGCAAAATCAATATTGGTCTCGATAAGCAGAAATAGGGCCACTTACGTGTCTCCAAGTTTAAATCCAGAAACTCAATCAAACGATTTCAGAAAATTTCCAAAATTTAATATGTCATAAAGGACACTTAAATGAACATTTTTCATGAAGACACCTTGACCCAGATCCTTCTAGATCAAGAGCAATAAATCGCTCAAAATGATACAAGAATTGTGCCCGTTTCCAGAAGTCACGTCTTTCAAAACCAGCTTGGTTCGAGATACAAAACTTATTCGTTTGTCTAAAATTTTACTATGTTAAACTAGAAACTGTAATAAACAACTTTTGTGAGGAAATCTTTCGAAATTCGGACCTTAGGAGTTGATAAAAATCCATTGAACACCAAAAAATCACAAGTTCCAGCAAAAATGGGGGTTCTGTTTTCTTTCAAACGAAGTTGAAATATTATTATTTTAAATCTATAAAATCTTGGGTAAAATATATGTTATAGCTGAAGATGTCTACAACATTTCTTAAAAAGAAATTGATCTCAAAATCTTAGTGAATCTCATTCCACAAAATTGGCAAACGGAGAGGGTCCAATAAACAGATTCAAGAGAAATCTGCCAAACTCAACTAAATCAACTTCCCTAGTGTTTATCTATCCCAAAACCACTCTAATCAAGCTAATCAACACTAATCTTACCCCTAGGTGTAATCAACATCCTAAGAGAAGATTAGGAAGTAGACTCACCGGTTTAGTGAATAAATCGGTTCACGGCGATGGCGGCGTAAAGGCGAGCGTTAGGGCATGGCTAGCCGAGCTTGGGCTGGCTGGTTCAGCAGTGGAGTTTGAGCAGCAAGGGAGTGGGCGTGAGCAGCAGATGGAGGAAAGAAAATGAGAAAAGAGGAGGAGAAGAAGAAGTTGTCTTGTCTTAAGAGGGAAGCTACGTATGAGAAGATGGAGAAAGGGAGAAAACTTCCCCAACAAGTATATGAAGACAACTTGCTCAACAAGTTTAGGAGAAGACAACTTGCCCAACAAGTTTATCTTGTGGCCAATGGTGGTCTTCTACAAATATCTCTTGCGCTCAAGTGCAATGCCATAAAGTCTTCTACCCCTAAAGTCAAAGGATCACCCAATAGCTAATTTCTTCTCATTTCTTCACAAAATAAAGTCTTTTTAGAGGTCAAATAAATCCCTTGACCAGCCCCTACGAATTTTCACTATTTTTCCACCTATTAATTCAATTTGGTAGCCCAAAAATCCAACTAAAGATGCCTCTCAGAATTTCTTGATTCAAATTTGCTGAATTTGAATTTTTCCCGCAAAATTTCTAGATTGATGGAATTTTCCCAAAAGATGAGACGGGGTCCTAAAAATAAATTATGATACACTTGAATGTTCGATTCCCGAATCCAAGTTCAATTTCATGGTTAAAATCAACCGAACCTGATTCTAATACAATCCAACTTATCGAGTAGCTTTTAGGGATTTTATCGCGATTATATCCCTTAACGGCTTTACTGGATAGATTAGTTAATTCAAGAGTGATCAGCTCCGAGAAAAAGGACTATAGGCGTGTCCGTGAAAAGCCCATTTCATTTTATTTTGAATGGGGTCAAAATTCAGGATGTTACAACCCATAACCGACCTAAGACCCTAACTAAACCTTCTCGGTTCGTCGTTGTTGTCCACGTTCAATGGTCTCCATTGCCATCTTACCATCAAATTGGCTCATTGACCAAACCATCCATTCACATACCATCACCAAATCCATGTCATATTATTCATCCTATCCACCGATCCGTTCACACGCTAAATCCATAGAATGTTATCCAAGCCACAATTGGCCTAAATCATCTATATAATTTATTCATTCTAATCGAGCCTCCCATGGAATTCCCTTAATGTCCAATCAGCGATTAGGGCACACAAGCCACCTAATCGGTCCTTTCCAATGACCACTTCATCTGTGCTACCTACACAACCATAAATCGGTCCCAATCGTCCGATCATGTACTAATGCTATCCAACTACGCATCCAACTCATCCAATCATTCCTAATATGTCTACTAAAATAATAGCATGCCTAATAGAGGTTTAGAGTCCACTCACTTTTGGCATTTCTCTCGTGAATTGGTGGTTTACGGTGACGCGCTTCTCGCACTTTCGATTGCGCTTAGGCTTGGCACGGCTTTCCAAACTTCAATCCGACACCACAGGAGGGATGGTCCAGCTTCACGGTAGCTTTTGGACATCTCTGGCAAGCTTCGGCGAAGCTCCAGTAAACCTCTAGCGGCTGTCCTTAGCTGTGGGAGGCTGGCCGAGCTCATTGGTGGCGGTCACCGGTGAAGAAACAACTATGATTGGGCCGGAAACCGGCGAGTAGACCTGTTTCTCTCAACCGGGTCTGGAATTCAATCGACAGGGGAGGCAGTCAGATCGTGGCTCGATTCGCCCTCCCTAGGCCAAATCGGTGACGGCGACTAGCTGGGCTTTGAACAGGAGACTCCCACTAGTCTATTGAATTTAGTGGCAAGAGTTGAGGTGGCAGGAGGTGGGAGAAATGGTTTGCCAACGGTGGAAGGGTCGTGGCTAGGGTTCTGAAGAGGGCAGTCGGACTTTAGGGTTGATTTCTCTCAAACGGCTCGGTGCCAACCATAACCAGTAGATTTGAGCTCATGGGACTCCTAGTTGTCTTTTGGTGGCGGTGGCAGCAGCTGAGTCTCACCGGAACGCCCGTGATGGCTGCTCACTGTGAGTCCAACGGAATGGATTTCAATGTGCTTCGGGAGTTCCTTCGACGGCCTTTGGACCAAATCAATAGGAGACCCCTACGAGGCCGACTCAAGGATGCTTCAGGGGTGATGGTGTGGCCTGGGTGTCACTAGAATGACCTTTACTCCGGTGAGTTTCACTTCGGTGAACAAGGATGAATAGTGCACGTGGGGGCTTCTTTCGGGGACTATTGTCGGCGAACAAGGTAGAGACAGAGGTGGCGGTTGGTCGGGGCTGAGAGGTGGTGTCATAGTGAAGGTAGTGCCACTGATGGTGCTCCAAATGGTGGCCGAATGAGGGAGAAATCGGCGTCGAAGGGGAGGAGCTTGCAAGGTAGGAAAATAGGGAGAAGCTAAGATTGAGGGGGAAGGAGACGCGATCGGGGTAAGTGGTGGCCACCCTTTGGCCGGGAGGTAAGTTGACAGGACGCCTACGACATTTGGTAGGTTTAGCCTGTAGTCTGTTGGCCACTAGCCACGTGGTGGGATTTGTGTGTGCGTGCACGCCACCCGTTTAGCAAAATGCCAGAGAGAGATAAAGAAAGAGGGAGAGGGGCTGGGCTCCCATGCGGGTTGGGCTGGCCTTCACGAGTTGGGCCAGGTTTGCGCCGGGTGGGCTGGTCTATGTGCCAGCTAGTCGGTCCGTTGACCAGGTCCTAGTTGACCAGAGTTGACCAGAGTTGACCAAAAGTCAACATTTCTAAATTCTTCCAAAATTCACTTCTTTTTGGGCCAAAATGCAATTATCTAAAAGTCGGAGGGACCGAAATGCGATTTTTGAAAGATCGGAATCGCTTGAGATGAATTTTCACTGTTTAGTTTGGGGTACTCTCGGGGCCGACGGGCCACTAATTAAACCAGTAAATTCGTTCAATTGGATATCGAAAAGTGGGGTTGGAAGCAGACTGTTACATGCATGGATGGCATGTGAGGTTTCTAAAATAAATAAGGTAAACATTTGATATAGATGGTTTACGATAGATATAGAGGAAAACTAGGCTATGTGCTATTCCATATCCAAACATACATAACTTTTTTATCCTTTCTGATCATAACTAAGTGTAAACATATTATCAACGCAAAAAAATGTTCCCATTTGAACAATTCTAAGTTCAACACTTCCATATGTTTTTCTCTTTGGGGTTTTTCTCGAGAACCATTTAGTCATAATTCATGATCAGCAAGTAGGATATATATATTTGTGTACATGACATCTATTTATTTATTCTGTTATGCTATGCATGTTAAACTATTTAATGTGCAAAGTGATACCATTTACAAAGACCCAAATCTACTTACTAATGGGTATTAAGTCGAAACGGATTTAGGACTTGTGGCATTCCATAATCATGGTTTTGATCTAACATTATAGTGGTTGATTGGCCGGCTATGGCTACTCACATACAATGCATTGAACAAGTAGGTTCATTCACTAAGTTTGGACAATACTAATAATTGTCAGGTGAGTTGGGTTATAGAGCAGAGGGACTCCAATCCCTACTAGTAATTTTTACCCAATAAAGATTGTCATTTCCCATTTCAAGGAATATGAGATTCAAATATAAATTTAGTAGGAGGATCTATTTCATTTAAAGACCAAAATAAAATAGTTATTTTGAAAAACAATGGCTCACAATTTAATTACTACACCTATATATTATTACTCTAAAAATGGTGACCACAAATCCACTCACTTCTATACTTGACAAAAATTGTTGGACTAGACCTAATTTTATTGACTAGGTGGGGAATTTGAGAATAGTTCTCAATTCAGAAAAAAAACGGGTATGTGCCTGATGAAATGATGCCAAGCTCTTTTCCCAATGATAGGATCCAAGCAGGACGTGTTATGTAATAGTTACATGTTATCATTTTCAATTGTATTTTCAATCTTATTATATAAATAAGGCAAAGACATATTTATTCATCTGTCCAATTATTACTAGATGAATAATTCCATAAGATCAGTTGTGATTGGATCCATTCTTGAGACGTTAAAAATATGTGTGACAGATACACAGTTAAACTGAATCTTTAAATTTTTCCCGGTCAATGAATTATTGAGTGAAAATTAATAATCACGTTGAGATTGCTGTGTTTTAATTTCATAATTAAGTATTTGATACTTAAGGGGACAATGAGTGTAACGTCCCCTAGCCTAGGGTTTTCCATTAACCAACACATAAACAGCTTCTTCTTGAAAGCTTTTTGAAAGATAGAAGATTCTGATACTGAAGTTGGGTTGTAACGTCACGTGGAGTCGAGATCTCTCATTTTACCATGAAATCCAAACTTATCTCAAATAGAAGAGATCTGACGGTTCCTTATAAAATATAATCCCATTTCATTTAGTAAAATAAAATAAACAACCCATGTTGACGTCCTTTAAGAAACCGTTTAAATTAATTTCAAATTAGAGTATTACGGAAGCGGTTAAAATTCAAGTTTAGCTTTTCAAAAGATAAAATCAATTCCCGACCGGTACATAATAACATAAGATGGAGCTAGTACACATAAAAATTGAAATAATACTTCAAAGGAGGGCTACTTTCATTTTTCCCCAATTACGAAGGAATTTTGAAGACCACAAATAGCTAAACACAAAACTGTCCTTCAAATCATTACATAAAATGATAACCAAACTTAATAAGCCACTCCATAAAGTAATAAGTGATTTATAGTCACTACTCCCTTCGGGCCCGCTATCAATATCCATATCATTATCACTTGAGGATTTACTATCCTCGCTACTTGCCATCTCCTCGGCAAAACATGGACCTAAAGGCCTCACCCATGTATTGTTTTCGAATTTATAATAAGCAAAGAGACGAAAACGTAATCGATCCATGAAAAAGCCTCGGCGGATAGTAAAATGGGTATCGACTCTCTTAAATCGGCATCCAGGAAAACGAAGGTGAGTGAACTCGAATTCTTCACGGTGTTCATCCTCAAGGACTCCGTAGCTAACGAGTAGATAAGTCATGTCTAATCTGAAAAATTGTAATCCACGGGGTAAGCATAAGCTTAGATAAGCAACACTCAAGCACACAAACCAAGATGATCACACGGCTCATGCAAATGCTCGCAATCTCATGAAGTCACAGCATAGCATACGGATGCAAGTTTATCATCAAAACCTGCAAAAATATTTCATCATGAGAAAAAGCATTTCAAATGCATGAAAATCGTGATCCATCTATCACATCCTCATTCACTCCAAAGGCTTCCGGTGCTTGGTCCGAGCTACTCGTTTAAAGGCATCGCATAATCTCTCTTCAAGAGAATCCGACCCTCCTTCTCTCGAGGCATCCCCTACTCCAAGGAGGAACCCTTCACACGTTTGACGTTTAGCTATCGGAGACAACTCAATCCGATCTGTCACGTGGGAGCCATCGGGTCTAACTACCCAGGCATCCTCACTCCGAGGGCGTCGTGCATCTCACGGCAATCCGTCCGGCTAGCATTGGCAACACCTCTCATGTGATCCAACCTACCATTATCTGAAGCATCCCAACCTCTTTGGGGAAAGTAATCATCATCATCACAAGCATCACATTCACATTTGGATCACTAGCGAGATCAATATATGGTCTTGACGAACACGTCCCATTCCATGCCGAAACGGCTAAATATTGATCCATGCAACCTATTAGTTTGAAAGCTAATGCAAATCCTAGAGTTTTTTCAAATACTAAGTGGTCTTACGATGCATGAAATCACACCATCATCAAATGCATGTTACTAGCTTCAGGCAAGGCTGTTAGTCTCCTAAAAAGTAGACCTTGAGAGGCTTGAGCGAGGTACTCGGCGGTGTGGGTTAGCATACCTAGGATAACCGCCTTGCTTGTTTAATAGTATCAGAGCAGGTTGTTCAGTAGATGAGAAGATATCGTGCGCCTAATAGGTGTTCCTAGTTGGAATTATCCAGTGCAAAGAAGAAGAGTTCTCCCTCTTCATGGAATCTTCTCCAGTTGTTCTTGAAGCTCCTGTTTCTTTATAGTCATCTTCATCTTCTTCTGAGTTTCGTGTGTCGAATGCTTCAAAGATTGATTTCCTCTATGAGATTACCCAGACCGAGGAAACCCGCATCTCTGAAACTCAACTGCCTCTTATGAACCCCTACTCTGCTTTTGCTAAACCATAATCTTCGTTCTCACCCATTCGCTCCATCAAACAGCTTATCCACCACACACCAACCCAGGTTAAGGAATATGTTTAGTTCTCAAAGTTTGATCAGCATCTCATTCCTACCATTGATTAAGAGTACTTTGTCACCCTTCAAATTCCTCCTGAGTTCCTACGCCAGTGGATTCAACAGGGTTATACCCATATTCATTATGGTGTAGTTCATTTAGCTCTTACCTTTCATGGTCGAAAAGGTCTTCATGTTGTTGCTAGGATGGCTCTTTTGGATACCGGGTTCCTTGAATACCAGCATGCTTGTATAGGCATAGTCCAGACCACTTTAAATGTTGGAACAATCTTTGTAACCCTTTATCCAAACTTTAATATTGCTCTTTCCGACCCACAGCTCCTTTCCTTCCTTAAAGTCCAACTCCAGCTCACTGGAGCCCCTCAGATTTCTGACTCGGTCGCTGTCACCCTCCATTACCAGATGGTATATCGAGTTCAGAATCATTCTTTAGATCTGAATTTCCACGGGAATCAAGATGCCTTGTTCATTTCTCTTGAAAATGACTAGGCTTCGTACATCCATGTTCCTTGCTAGATCCCAAAGGAAAAGTTAGCTAAGCTCCTCCTAGAGACTTGGATAACTAATGACGAACAACTCCATCAGAGCAATAAGCTAGTTCATTCCACAGATTCCGAGTTTATTCGAAAGAAAGATGGCATGGTTCAGATTAAGTTTGCCAAGGGAAAAGAAGAGGCTCCTTCTATTTTTTCTACTATTTTTATGATCGAGCCATTTGTCCCTGATCCCCTTCCTGAAGAACATGATCCAAAGAAGCTCGTTGAGTTTTTTAAAGTTGATGGGCATCCAGTTCATCATTACAAGGACCCATATGGTCATTGTTTTTGTGATTCTTGGTGTTAGTGTTCTCATTGTCTTCACTTCCCAGATGAGTTAGATCCAACACAGAAGTCCCGACGAAAGGCCAAGCGAAAAGATAATCTTTTCCAAAGGTATCTTGATAAAGACCTTTCTGTTGGACCTCTTGGTGAATAAAAGGGATATCAGTTCATGGTATCGTATGGGAATCCTTCATCAGATTCACCATCATTACCTCTCCCACCAAAAAGACCCACAAAACAAGTTTTGTCTCCTTTTTACAAACTAATCCAAAAATGGGTAAAGAAACACTCGTACCTATTAGTTCTTTCCATTGCTTATCCTGATGCATCTAGAAAAGAAGATCCTCTTTCTCAACAACCTCAACCACTCCCTATTATCTACATGTTTCAACCTGGAGATTTCCCTCCTTTGGAAACCAAGGGAAATATACGTCTTAAATTCCCTGAACCTAGGAATTTACTGACGCAAACCGCAGATATCATCACATGCCCAAAATAGCCACTCCAATTGAAGTTAATGAATACAGAAGGCCCAGAAAGACAGCTGCTACTGATGCTATGTTAAATTGGCAGATTGAAACTTTATTGTCTCAGAATGAAGCTTTTAAGACTATCGACGCCAAATTTGTTAGTGTTCACCAAAATCTCAGAATTCACCATGACACTGTCCAGAAGATGCTTAGAGATTTCAGACAGAGGCTCTCAGATCTTGAACAAGGAAGAGTTTTATCTTCCTATCTTGAAGATCCCAGGCCAGAGATAGAAAAGCTAAAAAGACAGATAGCTTTTCTTCAAGAGGGTAAATCTTTCCTAATCCTCCAGTTTCAAATTCCCCTTTTGATTTTCTCAAACCATCTCAGCCTCCACATACTACTACATCCTTATTTTTTTTTTGTCTCTTCTGAACCTGATTGATTTGATCCTACTCGATTCAAACGCATCATCCAAGAGATGCAAAGAAAAGGAAAAGAAAAAGAAAGAGCAGAGTCTTCAATCCCTATTCCTACTGCTCCACCTAAACCAGACCCCCCAAACAAATGATGATTTCGAACCCAATATAATCATTCTTAAAAACTCTAGCCACCCAGACCTCTGATTCTCCTCCACCTTCTGTCCCTCCTACTCTTTTGATTGCAGCCTTTGATTCTCCTCCACCCAGTGTTAAATCTGACCCAGAAAATTCTCCCCCCGAAACCCCTATCTTCTTCCAGTAGTTTCAGCATCCCTCCTCTTATGATGGCTGATCCTATGAAAGAAGAAACCCCTTCTGAACCTGATGTTGTGTTCCCTAGTGAGCCAGTTTCGTCATCCTCAGCCACATAAAACTCCGGGCCAAAATTCTTTACCCTTGATGACATTCCATATGTCAAATGGCTTGATCGACTCCAATAATTTCATTCCTGGTTGATCACTCAGAAAC
The DNA here is from genome assembly GCA_030064385.1 of Melaleuca quinquenervia. Taxonomy (NCBI): domain Eukaryota; kingdom Viridiplantae; phylum Streptophyta; class Magnoliopsida; order Myrtales; family Myrtaceae; genus Melaleuca; species Melaleuca quinquenervia. Next base: position 12,541,105 of record CM057718.1, read on the forward strand.
TTACTAGGGAAAGTCACTATGACATCCTTTTGGAGTTTATTTCCTAATTTACCGGAAGCCTTAAAAATTGGTGGCACATTATCTCTGAGCCAGATCAACTTAAATTTCTAGTCTCGAGAAGCTTCAAAGATAACATCTATGTCATGCACCAGTTCTTTTGTGGAAATCCAGAAGACATTTTGGAGCTCTAGAGATGAGAGTTTTTTGAAAGAAAATGCTATTCCCTGAGACGCAAAGATCTCAACAGACATTTCCAAGAGATGCTCAAGCTCTTAACCTGAAGCAGGTTTTTCTTAACTACATCCCTAAAGAGCTTAGCCAATCTGTTGAGAAAGCTCTTCTCAACAGGCACATCACAGTTGCTCTAGCTACTTTGGGCCAACTCTAGCAAGAGATTCATAATAGTTTGGAAGAATTGTGCTCCAGAAAGCGTGCTTTTCAAGAATTTTTGAAAGAAAGCCGTCACCTTGACAAAGTATGCTCAAAGGACTACTTGAAAATCAAGTGTCCTGGTGATAAGACTTGTGGATGACGAGGTTGTCGGAAAACCAAGAAGAAACATTTCCGACAATATCATCTTCAAGATGATAAAATCCAGCTCCAACGATTCCGTCGAAGAAGATTCCTCTGACGAAGACGCCACAAAGGTTCTTCCTCTTCAAAAACTCCCTCAAGGTCGAAAAAATCTACATGTTGCTACATCTACAATAAGCAGGGACATTTTGCAAAACAATGTCCTCGGGCGAAAAAAGAGAAAATCAACGTCATCCAGCATGTTGAATACCAGACAGGTATGTCTCTCCAAGATGATGATCTTGAGTTGCTCTTCTCTGTCGAAGAGAACCCTTCAGATGAAACTCTTTGTCCTATCCCATATTACCCTTTATCCAGCGAAGATGAAAGTGACCAATATGTCTTTCATTTCATCTCACATATCTTAACCCAAGCTCCATGTTACCTTCCTCCATATATACCTGTTAAAATCTTCCTATACAAATATTCCGAACCAATCTCTGTCATAGCCTTGATAGATACTGGTGCTTATGCTTCACTTCTTGACCCTAAAATTCTTCCAGCAGAATATTGGAAACCACATATCCGATATTTCACTGCAATCTCTAGAGATACCTTTTCAGCCAAAGTTCGTTCAAAGCCTATTTCCATCCAGATCTTTCCGCAGTGTTCCATCACTACCAATGTTCTCGGTTATCCTCTTCTTGATAAAGATCTCATCATTGGTTGGGATATTTTATCCCAACTTCCTAAGCTCAAAATTATCAGTGGAAAATGTCTCAAATCCAAAGACTCTTTTAGAGAGTTTACCAGCATCCAAAGATTCTTTTCTATCGAAATGAGCATCATTGATCCTATCATGCAGAATCTTTTGAATTCATGTGTGAACAGTCATTTTTAGTTTTCCCAGAAATGCCAACACCATTTATGGCAAAACCCTCTATTTTTTGTTCGCCTTCCGTTTAAGAATAATGAAGAAATCAACCTGACCAAAGCCAGTCATGCATGTATTAATCTTGAACATCTTGCTCTTGCCCAAAAAGAGTGCCTTGAACTTCTGCAACAAGGCCTCATTGAACCTTCAGATTCACAATGGGCTTGCCAGGCTTTCTATGTCAACAGACGAGCAGAGCAAGCTAGAGGAAAACTGCGGTTAGTCATAAAGTACTAGCCCCTTAGGTACCGCATGATACAATTTCTGTTTTAGAAACCTATTTCTGTCCAGAAATAGGTTTTTCTATTTCTGGTTCAGAATGAGTTTTTGACGAAAAAAACACGTTTGATATGCTGCCATAATTTCTATTTCAGAAAGAAAAATCTGTTTGATATGACAAAAAATTTCTATTTCTGATTCTATTTTATTTTAAAAAAATATAATTTTGTTAATTGCAAGATGTTCATATTAATAAAAATCAAATACTTTATTGTAAATTGATTTATTTTATAATTATTAATAAAAATGAATTACTTGATTTTTATAGAGGGAAAAATTGACAAACTAATCTTATAACTGTAAAAATAATCTACTGAGGCAACCATAGACGATATGAGGGACAATGGAAACGTACAAACTTTGTTATCTATGTCCGCTAATGTTGAGGTACCGAAAATGTCTGAAATCTCATAAGATATTCCAATAGATGGAAAAACATTACAACAGTTCACATTACAACACGTGACATTACAGAAGTTAATATAAGAAATACAAATACATTATAAAGCTAGAAAATACACTATCATGGAATCTGTGGCATATTATGATCAATTGCCATTTTATTGGCAATGCGTTTCCTAAACAAGCTCATCTGAGTTCCCTCCTCAATTGATGTATCACCCGCAACAATATCTTCGGTAGGTTCATACAGGTGCTCCGGATCTCCATATAAGGAAAAGTTTTTATCCATCCTGTCTTGATCTCGAATGTAATTATGGATAGCACAACAGGCAATTACAATATGTGCTTGCTTTCGAATTGTAAATTGAGGCATATGTTTTAAAATGAAAAAACGATTCTTCAATACCCCAAATGCTCTCTCAATGACATTTCTAAGTGAAGAGTGCCTTCGATTGAACAACTCTCTTGCTGTTGTTAGCCGTCTCTCGATACCACTATATTCGTTTAGATGATAACGTTCGCCTTTAAAAGGAGTTAAGAATCCCGACGCCAATGCATATCCCGAATCTACCACATAGTATTTCCCTAAATGAAAGAATTCATGTATATGTCATAAATAAATAACTGAAGCATGATAACAATATCAAATTAGTTCGTACATAATATATAACTACCTTATGGTGGTCGAGGAAACCCTGCAGTAGGAGACTCCATAGCTGCCGCTAGCACTCGACAATCGTTGGCAGATCCATCCCAACCAGCATATACAAAAGTAAATTTCATATCAAATGAGCATGCACACAATACATTCTGTGTTGTTATTCCTTTTCTGCCTGTATATGGAATTTGCTGGGACGTAAGTACAGAAGCATGAATGTGGGTACCATCAATAGCGCCTATACAACCCTGCGATTTCATCAACAATCATTAGTATACAAAATTGAAAACAAAATAAAAGTGACAAATGAATGTACAAAAAGTTCATACCTTGAAGTAAAGTTTATGCCTAGGATCCATAAGAATCTCATTTGGGATAATATCAAATGAAGGTGGAACAATGTTCTCTATAGCTAACTTGCGAACTGCATTCAACACTACTGCAAAGTATTTGCTGATAGTCTGTCCTGAATGTTGAAATCTCTCACATAGATTCCTATTTGAGCTCTTGTGACAAATCATAAATAAAAAGATCCCAAGTTGTTCTTCTACTTTAATTAGTCAACCATCTTTCAGCCAACCTCTTGCCTTCATCAAGTTGCACAGGTTCATAAATACATGTCTTTCTATTCTAAAAGCTTCATATATTCTATCTACATGTCCATAAAGAAGCTCCCTCATCCATCCAGGTCCTGAAAATACGCTATCCCTAATAGGTTCTCTTGTGTGCATCGATATATCCATTGCAGAGATACACAACCATGCTATCAGTATATCTATATCTTGTTCATCAAAATACATTTCAACTGATTCAACTGCTGATACTTGATCGCTACTTTCAGCCCCATCCATATTACCTATGTCATCACATGAAATAAGTCAACAATCCAATAATATTCAACAATTACCACAACACCATAATCTATATAAGTAAATAATCCACCCAATATTAAAATTCAGAACATCTCATATCATAAGCTGACATAAGTCATAAACAATACAAACCACATAATGTCTCAAATAAATAAATCATAACAAATACAAACAAAACATAAATCCAGATAATATTTCTCCACATCACATCTCAGATCATATCAATTAGTCCACGTCTCCTCTCGGGTAAAGCTAAGAGGAAAACCTCCATCCAAAGTGGATTATTCAAGGATTCGTTCACAGCTTTGTTGTACAAATCTTGATCTAGCTCAGTCATGCCATTTAAGATGGCCATCACAGCTCCTACAGAGTATGGGTCTACAGGTGCTGATGCTTCTGATGGTGAAGCTGAGGAGACCGAGGCACTAGTTGAATGACTAGTCCTGAATGAAATTAGATCTCTAATGGCTTTGCAAATGGTTTCATACTCAGTTGCCTTGCTCTTCTTTTTCCTTTTTGTATTTGGAGTTCTATCCACATTGTGATTCCTACGATTTGTTGCTGATGTAGTCACATCAGGTGTAAATATTCCCTCATCAATAGGCTGTTCGTCCAAATTGGTCGGATCACCCAACACCTCAGCACCGTTATCACTACATGACCATCACCACCATCAAAACCACCACCGTCAATTTCATCTCTATCAGAGGACAACACTGGTTCTGCATTCCCTACTGCGTGCTCTCCAGTAGCAAATGTATCCCCAAAGACAACACACAAATCAGGATACTGAGGGAATCCATCCTTCCTAAATTTAGCCCATTCCTTGTTCTCCTGTGATTTTCACAATTATGACATACATCAGCAACATATAATCAAACCTTAAAAGCATAATTAAAAAAAACCAAGTACAATGATACCTTTATGTGAACCTCCCATACACTTTTTTCCTCCACAGCAACCGTGTTATTTATATGATCCCACCCAAATCCAGATTGTGATAAAAGTTTCTTGAAGCTAACAAACTGTCTCCTCAATTTATTGACCATGTTCTTTATCTGAACCAAAGTAAAGTGGAGTCCTGTCTGTTTATTGAATTCGGCACGTATGTTATTCCATCCTGTTTTGTTGTACGTAGAGGTGGTGCGATTTCCCTTTTGAACTTCTAATACCAACAAGCTTATAAGCTTGTTAACCAAAGGCTCAGTCCATTTTGCCATAAACATCTCTTTGTGGGAGGTCATTTTACCTTAATTGATTGAGCATTAAGATTACTATAAATATTGATGCTATATAACATATAATCAAATAAATTATGAGAATAACAGACACACGCACCAACCCCAGACAAATCAACAACAATAACAACAATTAAAGCATGCACCACCAAATTCAGCAACTTCAGCACCAATAACAAACCAATCGTCTAAGCAGCACCAAATCACAACTTCTCTTAACCACATTGCACCTCCCACACCAAGACATTAGCATACAGTAATGAGAGAACTAAATTACACGACGTGAATCTAAGGCAAGAGTTTCTAGTTCCAGGAGTTTTAACCAACAATAAACCCTATAATGAAAGTCATCAATCTCAACCTGAAACTTAAATCAAATGTCAAAATATATGCTTATAGAGTGCAATGGGTACATAACCAGAAGAAGCCTTCCATGTCCTATATATATCTAGCACACATGCATTTGAGCAATGCAGACCACAAGCTTAAGGGAAAAGGCAAAGACATCGATAACTCGAACATGGATGGAATGGAAAATTCTAACTTAAAGCCATTCAATCCTTTCAAGCACGGCTAAAATTATGTGTTATCAAACTGTTTGTTAAATCTGATAAATTAAAGTAAGCTTTTTTCCCCTCAAACATATGATTAATATATCAAAATACAACAGTATCTATTGTTTGATATCAAAATTATCTAACATTAGATCTACAATGAAACTTTAGAACCACAACTAGCCACCTCCATATCGCTCCATATCTTTCAGGTCTTTCCCTTTAGTTATGGAGGTAGTGACATCCTTGCAATTTGCTAGTCCATATCAAGTAGTCTCCTAGTGTAATTTACCTTTGTGTTCTAACTTTACGGCATTGGCTAACATTGTCAAATTTCTCCATACAAGAGCCCATGGATTCTAATCCTTAAGACACCTCAGCAATTGCTTTTCCCACACCAAGTCCACATACACACACACATAGCCACACGCACAAGACACACACACAGACGCACACATAACACACACTTACCATAACACACGTGAGCGCGCACCCACACACGCACGCACGCACACATCACACACACACAGACGCACGCATATAACACCCACACACACGCAACATGCACACCCACACTGACGCACGCACACACACACACACACACACCCACACACACACACCCACACACGCACACGCACACACACAACACACACACCCACACAGACGCACACACAGACACCCACACACGTACACGCACAATACATACACACATTACACACACAGCGCCGACAATCGACTCCACAAGTCCTGCAGATCCTCCACGAACCTAAAAACAAAGAGGTCAAACAACGATGGGCATCACCGCAATCACCGATTCCTAGGAGCCTTCATTGAATCGACCTGAGACTTTGATTCTCACAGCAATCATGCACAGAGAGAGATAGAGAGAGCATAACGTAGACGCAATACACAAACACACACACCCCCCCACACACACACACACACACACATAGCAGAACGTAGACGCAATACACAAACACACACACCCACACACACACACACGCACACATGCACAACACAGCCACACACGCACAAACGCACAACACAACAGAAACACACACACCCATACGCACGCACAACACAGCCACACACACCCAACACACACACAGACGCACAACACACCCATAGCACAACAAACGCACAGATCCAAGCACAGATTGATAGACCCACGCACAGATTCAACCCACGGACGCACGCACAGACACACACACACGCACAGACCCAAACGCACGCCTGAACAAACGCATGCACACAGAGTACCTAGAGGCGAGCTGAAGAGGAGGACACGAGCTGAGGGCGAGCTGCGGCGGAGCTGAGGGCGAGCTGAGGCGGCGAGCTGAGGGCTGAGACGAGCCGAGCTGAGGCCGAGCTGCGGCCGAGGCGAGCGAGAGGTCGTGACGGAGGAGGCGGAGGTCACGGTGGAGGGCAAGCAGGGCCGACGAGGTGGGCGGAGGGAGGGCCGAGCAAGGGAAGGCACAAATGGGGAGGAGCAATTGCAAGATTAGGGCTGGAAATGGGAGAAAGAAGAAAAGAACTCATTCTTTTTCTCAATTAGAAAACCAGAAATAGGTTTATTTTGATTTCTCTTTCTCACCCTAAAATTGGTTCTAAAATAGAAATCTATTTCAGAACCAGTTTTAGGAAAGTTGCAAATCAAACAAGTTTCTCATCCAGAATGAGTTTTTTTGGTCCAGAACTCATTCTGGAAGAGAAATAGGAGGGTATCATGCAGGCCCTTAATGTTTTCCTCAGAGACGATAAATTTCCATTACCATCAAAAAGCTCTCTTTTTACCAGTCTCACTAAAGCCCGAATCTATTCAAAGTTTGATATTAAAGCAGGCTTTTGGCAACTTGGTATAAATCCTGAAGACAAATCCAAAACTGGATTCTGTATTCAAAACCACCATTACCAGTGGAAAGTCCTTCCCTTTGGACTTAAAACAGCTCCATCTCTTTTTTAGAAAGCCATGTGCCAAATTTTTGCCCCAATCTTAGACAGCGCTGCCATTTACATTGATGACATATTGCTTTACAGCCCTGATGAGAAATCCCATGGCATCCTCCTTCAAAAGTTTGCTGATATCATTAAAAAATATGGTATCATGCTGTCTCAAAAGAAAATGGTTCTTGCCCAGCCAAAGATCCAATTTCTTGGTATGAACCTTGACCAAGGAACGTACCATCCCAGCCCCCATATTGCTCAAGAATTACTCAAGTTCCTAGATGAAAAGCTCTCTGTTATGGAAGTCCAAACTTTTCTTGAGATAATTAATTATCTCAGAGATTTTGTTCCTCATTTAGCCAAATTCCTCATTCATCTTCAGAAAACGTTGAAAAAAGTTGCTCCTCCTTAGAGTAAGGAACAAACTGAAGCAGCTGCTAAGCTTAAAGAGCTCATGCAAGATCTTCCTCCCCTTCAGATCCCTTCTACCGGGAAAAGAATCCTCCAGACAGATTCGAGTGATGAATATTGGACAGCAATTTTGCTTGAAGAAATTGATGAGAAGCGCTACATTTGTGCCTATGGAAGTGGTAAGTTTTCTCAAGCTGAGCTCCATTACCACTCCACTTTCAAAGAAATGTTCGAGTTCCATCTTATCGGCCACCATTTCTTGGTAGAATCTGATATGGCCTTTTTTCCTCAAATGCTGAAATTCAAGCAAAAACAAATTCCTAATGCACAGCTCTTGCGTTGGTCAGAATGGTTTTTAAAATATTATGTTGACATCAAATACATTCCAGGAAAGAAATGTTATTGCAGATTTTCTGTCCTGACCAAAACCTCCTTTTGAAATTAACATGTATGTGAAGAAGAATCCCCATTCGAACACATACAGAACCCAAAACATGCCTCTTAATTGGCCTAGTCTTGATTATCCTCCATAAATTCTTCAGGCCATTGAAAAAAATCAGTTGTTACATAAGCTTCCAGAATTCCCCCATCAGTGTGAATATTCAATTTTTGCTAATTATGGTGGTCTACTCCTGAAATCTACCGGACTCCATTCTGTATATCCTTTTATTCATCCTCTCACATGGAATCCAGAAGAAGATTTTCCTGAAGAATTAAAATGGTTATTCAGGTATCTCTGTAATGCATATACTATAGCCCTCTAGTTCCCCACTGAACAGATCCACAAAGCTCTTGTTCAAACTCTTCGACATAATGATCACTAGAGCCACAGACTCAAGTACTTGTTCCAGTTTCTTGCATGGTTCCAACCACTTAGTGCATGGCGTGTGATATTTTGTGATGAAAATAGAAAAGTTCGTCCTGAACTAGAAAGATACATAGTTGTCCTTTTCTATAGACCCTGGACATTTATTCTCCCTATTGGAGATCATGCTGCATATCCGTCCTTTGTAGGCACTAGTATGTATAAACCCTGAAATCATATGCAGAAACATGTTGTGTACAAAACATTTTAAAAAAACATTGCATCAAACCCTCCAGCATATAGAGAACTTCAGCGTGTTCTTTGTGAAGCCAACAGAGTCATCCCTTCTGAAGCATGGCCCACACATGTAGATAATGTTTCGTGAAATGCTTATCCTCCTAAAGAATCTGTCAAATAAGTTTTACAAGTCTACCAGATTGCACACCCTCCTAAAGGCTTTTCAGCCCCTAGTGTTCCCCATGAATATTTTCAAGACTCACAAGACCCATGGTCTGCATATGGAGAAGGACCCTTTGCTGACCCCTTTTATGCAAGCTCCAGACGTGATCCATCAATTGCAGCAGAATAGCTTGAAGCCATTATCGGAGACTTTCAAAGACAAAAAGATGGTTCGCTTTATTTCACTAGTGAGTCTTCCACACAAGCAGAAGAATCTAGTCCATCATTGTCGCAAAAATCACCACATATTTACAGCCAAGCAGTCCCCCACCAAGAGACACTCCAGAATATCATTCTTACTGGGCCAATATCCTCAGTACTGCTACTACTACTCATGATATGACAAGGACAGATGAAGGAGACCTGCTAGAGACCAGTAATTATGAAGAAGACTATAACTCTAAAGAACCCATCGGCTGTTATACTTTCTGAGTATCGTCCTACTAGGTTTGACTTGTTAGGCTTGGTTTGTTGTATTAGGCTTGTTCTATCGCTTTGTTCTATTGTGTGTTTCAAGAATCGTGACAACTCACGAGAGTCTTGTAAAAGTATTTGTTATGTTAGGCTTGGTTTGTCCGTTTGCTAATAGAGTCGCGTAGACTCAAGAGTCAAGAGTCAACGGTCTTGTAAATCTTCGTCTATATAAGGACGAATGGAGTGCATGGTGAAGAATAAGACTTTCCAAAAAGAAGTTCCTCTCGGATTCCTCTCAATTCTCTCCACTCTCTCCATGGCCTTCTAAATCCTCTTCATTCTTCTTCCTAAACTGGTAAAAGCCTCTAGAAACTGCAGCATCTTTCTTCTCTGCTGGGCATTTCAATTCTATTACTAGCTTTAGGCAAGGTTGTTAGTCTCCTAAAAGGCAGATCCTAAGAGGCTTGAGCGCGGTGCTCGCTGGTGTGGGTTAGCATACCTGGGATAACTGCCTTGCTTGTTTGATGGACCCATTTTTGGTTTCAAAGCAAAGAAAAGAAATCCTAGGAGTTGAGGAATCTCGTTGCCCATGTACAAGAGGTCACTTGCCTAAACCGACTTCGATTTGAACTCGAAGAAGGTGTTGGTGGTTCGTTGGTCTCGGCTCGATGAATGGCAGTCCTTTGAATCACGATCAAAGATGACAAACAAAGAAGGAGTAGAAGAAGAAGAGTGAAGGCCGTGGAGGATCGAACGGCGAATGGTGAGAGGCGGCGGTGGACGAATGGCAGCAGCTCTGGCTCTTCTTGGTCTCAATCTCTCACTCTATTGGCTCTCTATCTTGGTAATTCAAATTAGAAGAAAAGTGGGAGACATAAGGAATAATGGGTAGCTTAAATAGAAGTCTTGGCCACCCTTGCATGTCCAATGATTGGAGGAGGTGGGCGGTGACAACCATTGGCCAAGAGAGGAGGTGGTGGAGCTATCCAAGCTATCATCTTGAAGAGAGGAAGAAGAGATCTCTTCCATAGGTAATGATGGCTAATCTTCTCCTTTTGGAAGCATGGAAGCCAAGTGGCTTCATCTTTCTTCTCAAGATGAAGGTTGTGATGAACAAGAGAAGAAGAGAAGAGGAGAAGATGGAGAGAGAGAGCTCGGCGTGAGAGGGAAGAGAGGAGGTGATGGTCGGTGCAAATAGGGAAGGAAAGAAGATAAAAGAGAGGGGGTTCTTGCATGCTTCTTCAATCTCCAAGAAAGAATCCTCATGATGGCCTTTGAAACTCTAAATAAACAAAGAACAAGAAGAAGATGACAAGAGGAAGAGGTGGAGATGGTTGGTTCGGCTTATCCATTCCAAGAGTCATCATGGCTTGATTCCAAAGAAGAGAAGACAAGGAGGAAGAGACAAGAGGAAGAGAGGAGAGGAAGAAGAGGGATTCAGTCATGGCCTTCCCTAGGTTTTCATGGTGGCCTTCCTATCTTGATTAGAACACCAAATAGGTCAATGAAGAAGAGGACAACTGAATGGAAGAGAAGAGAAGAGGTTGGTTCGGCTCATGCATCTCTTGGACTCTTCAAACTTTTTCTTGGCTAGAATAAACAAAGAGGGAAGAGAGGGAGCTTGGATTGGTTCTTGTCTTTCCAAGGATGGTATCATGACTTCCCTTGGAAGTTTAAGACTATCAATTACAAAAAACAAGCAAGAAGAAGACAACCAAGAGGAAAGGAGAAGATGTGGTCGGTCAAGGCTAGTCCAAAATGTCCAAATGTCATTTTCAAAGTCCAAAATTCCTTTGCATGGATGTCAAATGTCAATTGGTTTTCAAAAAGCTTGACTTTCCTTTGATCAAGAGAGGTGGCCGAATAGTTTAAGAGAGGGGAAGAGTGATTTGGCCAATTCCTTTCCAAGATGTCTAATGTTTCAATTCAAGGTGAAATGCTCCATTTGCATGAAGAACAAATGTCAAAGAGGGTCAAAAGCTTGTCCTTTTTCTTTTATTTAAGGTGGCCAAAACTTAGGGGAAGAAGTGGAAGGATGGTTTGGCCATTTGCTTCTATATCACCGTCATTTGCTTTGACAAAATTAAATGAAACCAAGACAAGAAGTAAAGGACAAATCAAGAGAAGTAGGGAGCAAGTTTCTCAATTAAACCTTTTATTTTTAATTCTAATTGGGTGGTCAAAGAAAAGCCAATCTTTGCTTCCTTCTTAGAAGTAGCCGAAATTCAAGAGAAAATGGGGTAGGTTCGGCCAAGCAATGAGAAGAGAGGAAAGAAAGAACAAAAAGGAAGAAAGGTGGTGCATTTTTGACATTTGTCAAAAATGATAAAAATTCATTTAATAAGAATCCTTGATTAAAATATAATAGAATAAGATTTTCCCTTATTAAAATATTATTTTCTTTTTAAAGTATAATATTCATTCTTGCATGTGTGACAAGTGCCACAAACCTCTAAAAGATGTTTCTTTTCCTCTTTTTAAATTCATAAATGCAAGAGGACAAGTGGCAAAGAGAGGGGGCGAGTGGGCCTGGCCAATCTGTGTTGGTTGGTCGGCGGTGATGATTTGTCGGTTAGTCGGTTGGTCTTGGTGTCGGGTCTACTCGTCTCCATCTAAAGGTCGAAGGGTCATCTAAATGGTCTCAAGGTTAAGACTCAAAATTAGGTCAAGTTAAAATCAACTAGAAAAATCAATTTCTAGGAATTTTGAAATCAAAGTTCAAATGTCAAAATCTCGGTCTCACCATTTTCTAAATCAAAGGAATAGTTTAGAAAACTTCATCGTTGCCTCAAAATCAAATGCCTCAGATGGATGGATAGAGCTCAGAGTGATGATGGATTCACGATAGGGTCTTCAGGGTTTCCATTATTTCTTCCATTTTGGTTTGTTCCAACTGTTCATTTGTGACTAGCTTAATCCAATCCAAGCTCAATTCTTTCTATCTTGATCGTTCTTGGATGTCACAACAAGTCACAAGTCATTGGGTATTGAGATGCTTAAGTTATAACATAGGTGCTTATATTAGACAAGTTCATTGATATATGCCTAGAATGATAAGCAACATGGAAACTTTTAGCGTGGTCAATGTTTAATGGTTCATGTTCTGGTCTTGTGTAAATAATCTTTAGACCTGAGGCCTAGTTAACTTGTATGTTAGACGACTGTGACTCACGGATACACGTATTGATGGTTCATTGATCCGTCTCTATAGCTGATCGTCATAGATTGTTCACATACAAAGTTACATGTGCATGCAAATTGAAATTTGTCTCCTTATTACGTGCAAGGTATGCCAATTACGGCCTATGTGATCTAATCATAACACTGCATTGAAATCATCGGTCGAGATTGTACTGACAATAAGATATTTATATCTTGTAAAATTGCATGTTGATTAGTATAACCGAATTCGTCTCCTCTTGGTCCAAACTAACCGAGTTCGTGTCCTCTTAGCCCAATCTAACGGACTTCGTGTCCTTTAGGCTCAATCTAAGGGAGTTCGTCTCCTCTTCGTTGAAACTGACTGAGTTCGACTCCTCATGGTCCAATCTAATGGAGTTCATCTCCTCATAGTCCAAACTAATCGGCTTCATCTCCTCTTGGTCCAATCTAACGGAGTTCCTCTCATCTTGGCCCCAATCTAAGGGAGTTCGTCTCCTTTTGTACCAATCTAAGGTAGTTTGTCTCCTATCGGTCCAATCTAAGGAAGTTCGTCTCATCTTAGCCCAATCTAAGGGAGTCCGTCTCCTCTAGACCCGATATAAGGGAGTTTGCCTTCTCTTGGTTCAAACTAACCGAGTTCAACTCCTCATGGTTCAATCTAACAGAGTTCGTCTCCTCATGATCCAAACTAATCGAGTTCGTCTCCTCTTGGTCCAGTCTAACTGAGTTCGTCTCCTCTTGCCCCAATCTTAGGTAGTTCGTCTCATATTGGTCTAATGTAAGGAAGTTCGTCTCCTCTTAGCCTAATCTTATTGAGTTAATCTCCTCTTGCCCTAATCTAGGGGAGTTCATCTCCTATTGATCCAATCTAAGGAAGTTCGTTTCCTTTTGGCCCAATATAATTGCGTTTGTCTCCTCTTGGATCAATCTAACTGTGTTCGACTCCTCTTAGTCCCAATTTAATAGAATTCGTCTCATCTTGGTTGAAATTAACTGTCCTCGTCCGCTTATGGTCCAATCTATCATTGTTCGACTCCTCTCGGTCCAAATTAAGCGAGCTTGTCCGCTTATGGTCCAATTTATCGTTTTTCGTTTTCTCTGGGTCCAATCTATTTGAGTTCATCTCTTCTTGGTCGAATCTATCGAAGGTTGTGTCCTCTTGGTCCAATCTAAGGGAGTTCGTCTCTTCATAGTCCAACCTAACCGAGTTCATCTCCTCTTGGCCCAACGTAAGGGAGTTCATCTGCTCTTGGCCCAATCTAATGGAGTTCGTCTACTCTTGGCCCAATCTAAGGGAGTTCATCTCCTTTTGGTGCAAACTAACCGAGTTCGACTCCTCAGATACAATCTAATGGAGTTCACCTCCTTATTGTCCAAACCAACCGAGTTCATCTCCTCTTGGTCCAATCATACCGAGTTCGTCTAATTTTGGCTGAGTCTAAGGTAGTTCGTATCCTCTTGCCGCAATCTAAGGGAGATTGTCTCCTCTTGGTCCAATCAAGGATGTTCTTCTCCTCTTAGCCCAATCTAACAGAGTTCGTCTCCTCTTCATCCAATCTAACTGAGTCCGTCTCCTTTTGGCCCAATCTAAGGGAGTTCGTCTCCTCTTGCGCCAATCTATGGGATTTCGTCTCCTCTTTGTCCAATTTAAGGGAGTTCGTCTCCTCTTGGCCCAATCTAACTGAGTTCGTCTCCTCTTGGTCTAATGTAACTGAGTGCTTCTCTTCTTGGTCCCATCTAACTGAGTTTGCCTCATATTGGTCCAAACTAAAAGAGTTCGTCTCATCATGTTCGAATCTAATAGTGTTCTTCTCATCTTGGTCAAATCTAAGGGAGTTCGTATAGTCTTGGTCCAAACTAACCTGTTCGTCTCCCCATGGTCCAAACTAACCGAGTTCGTCTTCTCTTGACCAAATCTAGGGGAGTTCGTCTCTTCTTGGCCTAATCTAATGGATTTCATCTCCTCTTGGCCCAGTGTAAGGGAGTTTGTCTTGTCTTTCCCTAATCTAAAGGAGTTCGTCTCCTCATGGTCTAATATATTGGTGTTCATCTCTTCTTGGTCCACTCTATCGGAGTTCGTCTCCTCTTGGTCTAATCTAAGAGAGTTCGTCTCATCACTGTCCAAAATAGCTGAGTTCATCTTCTCATGGTCCAATCTAATGGTGTTCGTTTAATCTTTGTGCAATCTAAGGGAGTTTCTCTCCTCTTGGTCCAAACCGATGGAGTTTGTCTCTTATTGGTCCAATTTAATGGAGTTTGTCTTATCATGGTCCAATCTAATGTAATTCATCTCGTCAAGGTCCAACCTAAGGGAGTTCATCTTCTCTAGGTCCAAAGTAACGGAGTTCGTCTCCTTTTGGTTAAATCTAACACTTCGTCTCCTTTTGGTGCAAACTAAGGGAGTTAGTCTCCTCTTGGCCCAATCTAAGGGAGCTTGTCTCCTTTTAGTCCAATCTATGGGAGTTTGCCTCTCGCTACAATCTAACCGAGTTCATCTCCTATTGGTCCAATCTAACCGAGTTTGTCTCGTTTTGGTCAAGTCTAACTGAGTTCGTCTCCTCTTGGTCCAAATTAACCAAGTTCATCTCCTCTTGGCCCAATTTAAGGAAGTTCGTCTCCTTTTGGCCAAATCTAATGGAGTTCGTGTCCTCTTGGCCCAATTTAAGGGAGTTCATCTTCACTGGTCGAAACTAACCGAGTTCGACTCCTTATGGTCCAATCTAATGGAGTTCATCTTCCCATTGTCCAAACTAACCGAGTTCGTCTCCTCTTGGTCCTCTAACTGAGTTTGTTTCCTCTTAGCCCAATCTAACAGAGTTCATCTTCTCTTGCCCCAATCTCTGGGAGTTTGTCTCTTCTTGGTCCAATCTAAGGAAGTTCATCTCCTCTTGACTCAATTGAAACGAGTTCGTCTCCTCTTGATCCAATTTAATAGAGTTCGACTCCTTTTGGTCCTATCAGACCGAGTTCGTCTCCTCTTGGTCCAAACTAAAAGAGTTTATCTCCTCGTGGACCGAACTAAATAAGTTCATCTCTTCTTCATCCAATATAACGGTGTTCATCTCCTCTTAATGGAATCTAAAGGAGTTCGTATGCACTTGGTCCAAATTAACCGAGTTTGTCCCTTCTTGTTCCAATCTAACAGGGTTCATCTCCTCTTAGTCCATACTAACCGAGTTCGTCTCCTCTTGACCCAATCTAAGGGAGTTCGTTCCCTCTTGGCCAAATCTAATGGAGTTCGTCTCCTCTTGACCCAATCTAATGGAGTTCGTCTCCTCTTGGTCCAAACTAAGCTGAGCTTATTTCCTCATGGTCTAATATATCCGTATTTGTTTCCTCTTGGTCCAATCTATCACAATTCATCTCTTGTTGGTCGAATCTTTGGGAGTTCGTCTCATCTTGATCCAATCTAAGGGAGTTTGTCTCCTCATGGGCCGAACAAACCAAGTTTGTCTCCTCTTGGTCTAATATAATGGTGTTCATCTAATCTTCACCAAATCTAAGGGCGTTTGTCTCCTCTTAGTCCAAACTGACGAAGTTCGTCTTATGTTGGTCCAATCTAATATAGTTCGTCTCATGTTCGACTCGTCATGGTCCAATCTAAGGAAGTTCATCTCATTTTGGTCCAAAGTAACGGAGTTCGTCTCTTCTTGGTCCAATCTCAGGGAATCGTCCTCTTGGTCCAATCTATCACAGTTCATCTCCTCTTGGTTGAATTTTTGGGAGTTCGTCTCCTCATGGGCCGAACAAATCAAGTTCGTCTCCTCTTGGTCTAATATAACGGTGTTCATCTAATCTTTGTCCAATCTAAGGGCATTTGTCTCCTCTTAGTCCAAACTGATGGAGTTAATCTCATATTGGTCCAATCTAATAGAGTTCATCTCCTCAAGGTCCAATCTAAAAGAATTTGACTCGTCATGGTCCAATCTAAGGAAATTCATCTCCTTTTGGTCCAAAGTAACGGAGTTCGTCTCCTCTTGGTCCAATCTTAGGGAATTCGTCTCCTCTTGGTCCAAACTGAGAGAGTTAGTCTCTTCTTGGTCCAATCAAAGATAGTTCGTCCTCTCTTGGTCCAATCTAAGGGAGTTCGTCTCCACTTGGTCCAATCAAGGGAGTTCGTCTCCACTTGGTCCAATCTAAGGGAGTTTGCCTCTTGTTACAATCTAACCGAGTTCGTCTCCTCTTGGTCCAGTCTAAACGAGTTTGCCTCCTCGTGGTCTAGTCTAACGAAGTTCGTCTCCTCTTGGTCCAAACTATTCGAGTTTATCTCATCTTGGCCCAACCTATAGGAGTCCATCTCCTCTTGGCCCAATCTAATGGAGTTTGTCTCCTCTTGGCCCAATTTAAGGGAGTTCGTCTCCTTTTGGTCCAATCTAACCGAGTTCAGCTCCTCATGGTCCAATCTAATGGTGTTCATCTCCTATTGGTCCAATCTAAGAGAGTTGGTCTCCTCTTGGTCCAACCTAAGGGTGTTTGTCTTCTCTTGGTCCAATTTAAGGGAGTTCGTCTCCTTTTGTTCCAATCTAAGGGAGTTCGTCTCCTCTTGGTCTAACCTAAGGGAGTTCGCCTCCTCTTGGTCCAATCTAAGGAAGTTCATTTCCTCTTGGCCAAATCTAACCAGTTCATCTCCTCTTGGTCCATTGTACCCAAGTTCGTCTCCTCTTGATCCCATTTAACTGAGTTTGTCTCATCTTGGTCCAAACTAAAAGAGTTTGTCTCCTCTTGGTCCAAACTAAACAAGTTCATATCATCTTAGTCAAATCCAATAGTGTTGATCTTCTCTTGCCCGAATCTAAGAAAGTTCGTATGCTCTTGGTCTAAACTAATTGAGTTCGTCCCCTCTAGTCCCAATCTAACGGAGTTTGTCTCCTTTTGGCCCAATGTAATGCAGTTCGTCTCCTTTTGGTCCAAACTAACAGAGTTCGTCTCCTCATGGTCCAATATATCGCCGTTTGTCTTCTCTTGGTCTATCTAACACAATTCGTCTCTTCTTGGTCCATCTAACACAATTCGTCTCTTCTTGGTCCAATCTATGGAAGTTCGTCTCCTCTTGGTCCAATTTAAGGGAGTTGGTCTCCACAAGGTCCAAACAAATCAAGTTCGTCTCCTCTTGGTCTAATTTAATGATGTTCATCTAATCTTTGTCCAATCTAAGGGAGTTTGTTTCCTCTTGGTCCATAATGACGGAGTTCATCTCCTGTTGGTCCAATCTAATGGAGTTCGTTTCCTCATGGTCCAATCTAATAGAATTCGACTCGTCATCTTCCAGTTTAAGGAAGTTCATCTCCTGTTGGTTCAAAGTAACGAAGTTCTTCTCCTCTTTGTCTAATCTTAGCGAATTCATCTTATCTTGGTCCAAACTAAGGGAGTTAGTCTCCTCTTGGTCCAATCTAAGGTAGTTCGTCTCCTATTAGCCCATTTAAGAGAGTTCGTCTCATTTTGGTCCAATTTAAGGGAGTTCACCTCTTGCTATAATCTAACCAAGTTTGTCTCCTCTTGGTCCTATCTAACCAAGTTCGTCTCCTCTTGGTCCAGTCTAGCCGAGTTCGTCTCCTCTTGGTCTAAACTAAGAGAGTTAGTCTAATCCAATCGAAGAGAGTTCATCTCCTTTTGGTCCAATCTATGGGAGTTCGCCTCTCGCTACAATCTAACCGAGTTCATGTCCTCTTGGTCCATTCTAACCAAGTTCGTCTCCTCTAGGTCCAATCCAACCGAGTTCATCTTGTCTTGGTCAAACTGGCCGAGTTCGTCACCTCTTAGCCCAATTTAAGGAACTTCATCTTCTCTTGACCCAATCTAACGGAGTTCGTGCCCTCTTGGCCCAATTGAAGGGAGTTCTATTCCCTTGGTCCAAAGTAACCAAGTTTGACTCTTTACGGTTCAATCTAATGGAGTTCATGTCCTCATGGTCCAAACTAACGGAGTTCGTTTCCTCTTGGTCTAGTCTAAAACAATTTGTCTCATCTTGGCCCAAATCTAAGGGAGTTCATCTCCTCTTGCCCCAATCTAAGGGAGTTCGTCTCATCTCATCTTGGTCTAATCTAATCGAGTTCGTCTCCTCTTGGTCCAAACTGAGGGAGTTAGTCTCCTCTTGGTCCAATCTAAGGTAGTTCGTCTCCTCCTAGTCCAATCTAAAGGAGTTCCTCTCCTCTTGGTCCAATCTAAGGGAGTTCGCATCTTGCTACAATCTAACTGA
This sequence comes from Melaleuca quinquenervia, assembly GCA_030064385.1. Classification (NCBI taxonomy): domain Eukaryota; kingdom Viridiplantae; phylum Streptophyta; class Magnoliopsida; order Myrtales; family Myrtaceae; genus Melaleuca; species Melaleuca quinquenervia. The sequence goes on from CM057718.1 coordinate 12,559,946, forward strand.
GTTCGTCTCCTCTTAGTCCAATCTAACCGAGTGTGTCTTATATTGGTCCAACCTAACCGAATTCATCTCCTCTTGGTCCAATCCAACAGAATTCATCTGCTCTTGGTCCAAACCAAGCGAAGTAGTCTCCTCTTGGTCCAATCTAAGGTAGTTCGTCTGCTCTTGGTCCAATTTATGGGAGTTCGTCTCCTCTTGGTCCATTCTATGGGAGTTTGCCTCTTGCTATAATCTAACCGAGTTCATGTCCTCTTAGTCCAGACTAACCGAGTTCGTCTCTTCTTGGCCTAAACTAACAAAGTTCGTCTCCTCTCGGTCGAATCTGTGGGAGTTCGTCTCCCCTTGTTCCAATCTAAGGGAGTTCATCTCCTCATGGTCCAAACTAACCGAAGGATTGGCGAAATAGTTTGGCCTCTTGGAGTTGTTGCGAGCATCCATCTTGGAAGAACCTTCACCTTTCTCTCGGAATAGTTCTTGTTCAACCAGTTGAGTTCGAGCATACAGTTTGTTGTAGTCTCAGATGTTAAGAGGCACAAGTTACCTTCTCACATCGGCCCTTAAGCCTTCCAGAAATCGCATGGCCTTATCCTTGGCATGTTCTACAAATCGAGGAGCATACTTAGATAGTTTAGAAAATGTAGCCTCATATTGGTCTACGGTCATTCCTCATTGAGCTCTATGAATTCCTTAACTTCCTGATTCTTAGCACAATCAGAGAAGCACTTGGCGTAGAATGCCTCCAAAAATTTGTTCCAAGTCACTTCCTCTCCTTGAGGAAATACGGCTCCCTTGGTGGCTCTCCACCAAAATTCAATATTTCTTTTGAATTGATACTCGACCAACGTCAACTTGCTGGCTTCACCATAATTCAGTAGACGAAAGATCTTCTCCATAGCTTGAACCTAACGTTCAGCTTCTTCTGGTCCTCTCATACCATTAAATCTTGGTTGCTTTAATTTCAGAAAGAAATTAAAGCAACCTAACATTCAGCTTCTTCTGAGCTTGACACTTAGCAGTGTTTTGAGCTTGTTGTTGCTCTTGTTGTTGTTGAGCTTGTTGTCCCATCATAATCCCAACTTGAGCTAGCACTTCAAGTATGCCATCAATCTCGGATCAGTTTGAGTAGCATTGATAGATTTACCCCGTGTCGTGCTCGATCGCACTAATGCTCTTGTCCTTCTCATCCTTCACTTGTTTTCTTGTCTACATAAACTAAATATTTTGCATTAGGACCAAAAAAACACTTAGGTGACCATGGAAAAAATCACAACCAAACCATGAGTAAATTGAGTCATTTCAAAATCAATCTATGTGTAGTAAAGCTCCAGACTCAACAAAATCTCCCTTATCACTCCAAATCAAACTCAAAACCTTGGCTTTGATACCAAAGTTGGCTATAAGGTCCCCTAGCCTAAGGTTTTCCATAAATCAACACATAAACGATCTCTTATGAAAACTTTTTGAAAGCCAAAAGATTTCGATACTAAAGTTGGGCTGTAGCGCCCCACGAACTCACTATTCACAGAACGCCACAGCCTGAAGTTTTGTCTTTTAAAATAAACAACACGTCACGTGGAGTCGAGATCTCTCATTTTACCATAAAACCCATTTCCTTTCATTTAATAAAATAAACAACCCACGTTGACGTCTTTTAAGAAATCATTTAAATCAATTTCAAATCAGAGTATTACAAAAGCGATTATAATTCAAGTTTAGCTTTTCCAAAGCTAAAATCAATCCTCGACCTGTACATAATAACATAAGGTGGAGCTAGTACACATAGAGATTGAAATAATACTTCAAAAGAGCATGTCATCAATTCTCGGATCAGTTTGAGTAGCATTGGAAGATTCATCTCGTGTCGTGCTCGATCGCGCTGAAGCTCCTGTCTTTCTCATCTTTCACTGGTTTTCTTGTTTGCACACACTAAACGTTTTGCATTAGGATCAAGACAACACTTAGGTGACCATGGCAAAAATCACAACCAAACCATGAGTAAACCGAGTCATTTCAAAATCAATCTATGTGTAATAAATCTTCAGACTCAACAAAATCTCCCTTATTGCTCCAAATGAAATTCAAAACCTTGGCTCTGATACAAAAGTTGGTTGTAACATCCCCCAGTCTAGGGTTTTCCATAAATCAACACATAAATGATCTCTTATGAAAGCTTTTTGAAAGACAAAAGATTCTGATACCAAAGTTAGGCTGTAGCGCCCCACGAACTCACCATTCACAGAACGCCACGGCCTGAAGTTTTGTCTTTTAAAATAAACAACACGTCACGTGGAGTTGAGATCTCTCATACCATAAGACCCATTTCCTTTCATTTAATAAAATAAATAACCCACGTTGACGTTCTTTAAAAAATCGTTTAAATCAATTTCAAATCAGAGTATTGTGGAAGCGGTTATAATTCAAAGCCCTCCCCGAACTCGGCCCTAACCACACCTAGTCCTCCTCGGACTCATCCTTGCCATCATATATGTCGCTATAAGTGAATGGAGACAACCGTCCCCACCAAGCATTCTCGATCCAGAGGTAGTCTGCATGAAAATGATAACGGGTGAAACCACGGATGATTCCACCATAGAAGACTAGAGTGGTTATTACACGACGAAACTTAGAGTTCGGATAATGGGGATGTAAAAATTCACTCTCCTCAGTGTACATATCCATAAACTCGCCACAGTACCTTGGTGCACGTAGGACTGGAGGCATGCTTAATCTGGAAAAATTGTAATCCACGGGGTAAGCATAAGCTTAGACAAACAACACTCAAATATACAAACCAAGATGATCACACAGCTCAAGCAAATGCTCGCAATCTCATAAAGTCATAGCATAACACACGGATGTAAGTTTATCATCAAAGCCTTCAAAAATATTTCATCATGAGAAAAAACATTTCAAATGCATGAAAATCGTGATCCATCTATCACATCCTCCTTCACTCCGAAGGCTTCCGATGCTCGGTTCGGGCTACTCGTCCAGAAGCATCGCACAATCTCTCTTCAAGAGAATCGAACCCTCCTTCTCTCGAGGCATCCCCTACTCCAAGGAGGAACCCTCCACACGTCTAACGTCTTGCTAACGGAGACAACTCAATCTGACTGGTCATGTAGGAGGCACCGGGTCTAACTACCCAGGCATCCTCACGCCGAGGGTGTCGTGCATCTCACGGCAATCTGTCCGGCTAGCATTGGCAACACCTCTCATGTGATCCAACCTACCATCATCCGAAGCATCCCAACCTCTTTGGGGAAAGTAACCATCATCATCACAAGCATCACATTCACATTTGGATCACTAGCGAGATCAATATCCAGCCTCGGTGAACACGTCTCATTCCATGCCGACTCGACTAAATATTGATCCGTGCAACCTATTAGTTTGAAAGCTAATGCAATCCTAGAGCTTTTTCAAATACTAAGCGGCCCTACGATGCCTGAAATCATACCATCATCAAATGCATGCCATTTAGTCAAAACATGACCTATTTTTGGTTTCAAAACAAAGAAAAGAAATCCTAGGAGACGAGGACTCTCCTAGCCCATGTACAAGAGGTCACTTGCCTAGACCGATTTGGATTCGAACTCGAAGAAGTTGTCCGTGGTTTGTTGGTCTCAGCTCGATGAATGGTGATCCTTCGGATCACGATCAAAGATGAGAAGTAAAGAAGGAGTAGAAGAAGAAGAATGAACACCGTGAGGGTTCGGCTCGGCTTGGTGAACGGCGAACGGTGGCGACAGTGTCTTGGCTCGGGTTCTTCTTGGTCTCGATCTCTTATTATCTTAGCTCTCTATCTTAGTAGCTCACAAGAGAAGTAAAGTGAGAGATAGAAGGAAGAATGGGGGTTTAAATAGAAGTCTTGGCCACCCTTGCATGTCCATGAATTGGAGGAGGTGGGTGGCGGCAACCATTGGCCAAGAGAGGAGGTGGTGGAGCTATTCAAGCTATCATCTTGAAGAGAGGAATAAGTGATCTCTTCCATAGGTAATGATGGCTAGTTCTTCTCCTTTTGGATGCATGGAAGCCAAGTGGCTTCATCATTCTTCTCAAGATGAAGGTCATGATGAACAAGAGAAGAAGAGAAGAGGGAGAGAGAGAACTTGGCGTGAGAGGGAAGAAGAGGAGGTGGCTGGCGCAAATGGGGGAGGAAAGAAGAGAAAAGAGAGGGGGTTCTTGCATGCTTCTCCTTCTCCAAGAAAGAATCCTCACGATGGCCTTTGAAACTCTAAATGAACATAGAACAAAAAGAAGAGGACAAGAGGACGAAATGGAGATGGTTGGTTCGGCTCACTCATTTCCAATAGTCATCATAGCTTGATTCCAAAGAAGAGAAGACAAGGAGGAAGAGACAAGAGGAAGAGAAGAGAGGAGGGAGAGGGATTCGGTCATGGCCTTCCCTAGGTCTTCATGATGGCTTCCCTTTCTTGATTAGAACACCAAATAGGTCAATGAAGAAGAGGACAATCGAATGGAAGAGAATAGAGAGAGATTGGTTCAGTTCATGCTTCTCTTGGACTCTTCAAAGCTCTGTCTTGACTTGAAGAAACAAAGAGGGAAGACAGGGAGCTTGGATTGGTCCTTGTCTTTCCAAGGATGGTATCATGACTTCCCTTGGAAGTTTAAGACTATCAATTACAAGAAACAAGCAAGAAGAAGACAACCAAGAGGAAAGAAGAAGAGATGGTTGGCTAAGGCTCATCCAAGTTGTCCAAATGCCATTTTCAAAGTCCAAGATTCCCTTGCATGGATACCAAATGTCAATTGATTTTCCAAAGGCTTGACTTTCCTTTGATCAAAAGTGGTGGCTGAATAGTTTAAGAGAGGGGAAGAGTGATTTAGCCAATTCCTTTCCAAGATGTCCAAGTTTTTCATCAAGGTCAAATGCTCCTTTTGCATGAAGAACAATTGTCAAAGAGAGTCAAAAGCTTGTCCTTTCTCTTTTATTTAAGGTGGCTGAAACTTGGGGGAAGAAGTGGAAGGATGGTTTAGCCATTTGCTTCTAAATCACGATCATTTGCTTTGACTAAATTAAATGAAATCAAGACAAGAAGTAAAGGAAAAATCAAGAGAAGTAGGGAGCAAGTTTTTCTTCTAAAATTCTTAAACCGTTTTATTTTGAAACCTTGCTTGCATGTTTGCCAAGTGGCAATTGGTTGGTCAAAGAAAAGTCAATCTTTTCTTCCTTCTTAGGAGTAGTCGAAATTCAAGAGAAAATGGGGTAGGTTCGGTCAAGCAAGAAGAAGAGAGGAAAGAAAGAAAGACAATGAAGAAAGGTGATGCATGCTTGACATTTGTCAAAAAGAATTAAAATTCATTTAATAAGAAACCTTGATTAAAATATAATATAATAAGATTTCCCCTCATTAAAATATTATTTTCCTTTTAAAATATAATATCCATTTTTGCATGTGTGACAAGTGTCACAAATCTTCTAAAAGATGTTTCTTTTCCCCTTTTTAAATTCAAAATTGCAAGAGGACAAGTGGATGGACAAGTGACAAAGAGAGGGGGGGAATGGTCATGGCCGATCGGCGTTGGTTGGTCGACGGCGATGATTCATCAGTCAGTCGGTCGGTCTCGGTGTCATGTCTACTCGTCTCCATCTAAAGGTCAAAGGGTCAACTAAATGGTCTCAAGGTTAAGACTCAAGATTAGATCGAGTTAGAATCAACTAGAAAAATCAATTTCTAGGAATTTTGAAATCAAAGTTCAAATGTCGAAATCTCGGTCTCACCATTTTCTAAATCAAAAGAATAGTTTAGAAAACTTCCCCGTTGCATCAAAATCAAATGCCTCAGATGGATGGACAGAGCTCGGGGCGATGACGGATTAATGACGGGGTCTTTGGGGTTTCCATTATTTCTTCCATTTCTTTCCCTTTGGTTTGTTCCAACTGTCCATTTATGACTAGCTCAAACTAATCAAAGGTCAATTCTATCCATTTCGATTGTTCTTGTGTGTCAAGTGTCGTCTCGTGAGATCCTTGAATTTCAGGATGTCACACAATCAAAAGGAGTTCATCTCCTCTTGCCCTAATCTGAGGGAGTTCGTCTCCATTTGGTCCAATCTATGGATATTCGTCTCCTCTTGGACTAATCTAAGGATGTTCATCTCATTTTCATCCTATCTAGCTAAGTTCGTCTCCTCTTTGTCTAATCTAAGGGTGTTCGTCTCCTCTTGCTACAATCTAAGAGTATTCATCTCATATTGACCCAATAGTTGGTCTCTTCTTGACAAAATCTAAGGGAGTTCAACTCATCTTGGCCCAATCTAGTGGAGCTCATCTCCTCTTGATCCATACTAACCCAGTTCGTCTCCTCTTGGTCTATTCTACGGGAGTTCATCTCCTTTTAGTCCAATCTATCAATGTTCATCTCCTCTTTGTCCAATCTATCGGAGTTCCTCTCCTTTCAGTCGAATCAATGGGAGTTTATCTCCTCTTGGTCCAATCTAATGGTGTTCGTCTAATCTTTATTCAATGTAAGGGAGTTTATCTTCTCTTGGTCCAGACTAACAGAATTCATCTCATCATGGTACAATCTAACATAGTTCATCTTGTCATGATCCAATCTAAGGGAGTTCATCTCCTTTTGGTCCAAAGTAATGGAGTTCATCTCCTCTTGGTTCGATCTAACTGCATTCGTCCCCTATTGGTCCACACTAAGGGAGTTAGTCTCCTCCTGGTCCAATATAAGGTAGTTCGTCTCTTCTTAGTCAAATCTAAGAGAGTTTGTCTCTTGTTGGACTAATCTAAGGCAGTTTGCCTCTTGCTACAATCTAACCGAGTTCGTCTCCTCTTGGTCCAATTTAAGGATGTTCGTCTCCTCTTGGTCCAATCTAACCGAGTTCGTCTCCTCTTGGCCCAATCTAAGGGAGTTCGTCTCCCCTTGTCCCAATCTAAGTAGGTTCGTCTCCTCTTGACCCAATCTAATTGAGTTCGTCTCCTCTTGGTCTAATCTAATCGAGTTCGTCTCCTTTTCATCAAATACAAGGGAGTTCGTCTCCTCTTGCTATAATCTAAGGGTATTCGTCTCCTCTTGGCCCAACATAAGGGAGTTTGTCACCTCTTGGTTCAATGTAAGTACGTCTCATCTTGGTCTAAACTAACCCAGCTTGTCTCCTCTTCGTCAATCTAACGATGTTCGTGTAATCTTTGTCCAATCTAAGGGAGTTCGTCTCCTCTTGGTCCAAACTGATGGAGTTTGTCTCTTGTTGGTCCAATCTAAGGGAGTTCGTCTCCTCATGGTCCAATCTAACAGAGTTCATCTCATTATGGTCCAATCTAATTCAGTTCGTTTCCTCTTGGTCCAATCTAAGGGAGTTTGCCTCTTTCTACAATCAAACCGAGTTCGTCACCTCTTGGTCGAATCTAACTGAGTTCGTCTTCTCTTGGCCCAATTAAAAGGAGTTCATATCCTCTTGCCTCAATCTAAGGGTGTTCGTCTCCTATTCACCCAATCTAAGGGTGTTCGTCTTCTCATGGTCCAATCTAACCGAGTTTGTCTCCTCTTCATCTAATCTAAGGGTGTTTGTCTCCTCTTGCTACTATCTAAGGGTGTTCGTCTCATCTTGGCCCAATCTAATGGAGTTTGTCCCCTCTTGGCCCAATTTAAGGGATTTCGTCTCTTTTTGGTCGAAACTAACCGAGTTCGTTTCCTCATGGTCCAATCTAACGGAGTTCGTCTCCTCATGGTTGAAACTAACCGCGTTTGTCTCCTCTGGGTCTTGTCTAATCGAGTTTGCCTCCTCTGGGCTCAATCTAAGAGAGTTCGTCTCCTCTTACCCAATCTAAGAGAGTTCGTCTCCTCTTGGTCGAAACTAACTGAGTTAATCTCCTCATGGTCAAAACTAATTGAGTTTGTCTCCTCTTGGTCTTGTCTAATCGAGTTCACCTCCTCTTGGCTCAATCTAAGGGAGTTCGTCTCCTCTTACCCCAATCAAAAGGAGTTCATCTCATCTTGGTCGAAACTAACCGAGTTCGTCTCCTTGTGGTCCAATCTAACGGAGTTCGTCTCCTCATGGTCGAAACTAACCGAGTTTGTCTGCTCTTGGTGTTATCTAATTGAGTTCGGCTCCTCTTGACCAATCTAAGAGAGTTCATCTCCTCTTGCCCCAATCTATGGGAGTTCAACCCTTCTTGTTTGAATCTAAGAAAGTTCGTCTCCTTTTGGCCCAATTTAATCGAGTTTGTCTCATCTTGGTCCAATCTTACCGAGTTCGTCTCCTCTTGGTCCAATCTAAGGGGGTTCGTCTCCTCTTGCCCCAATCTATGGGAGTTCATCTCCTCTTAGCCAATCTAACGGAGTTTGTTTCCTCTTGGCCCAACATAGGGGAGTTCGTCTCCTCTTGGTCTAAACTAACCAAGTTCTTCTCCTCATGGCCTAATATGAGGGTGCTCGTCTCCTCATGGTCCAATCTATCAGCGTTCATCTTCTCTTGGTCCAATCCATCGGAGTTTGTCTCCTCTTTGTCTCATCTATGAGAGTTGTCTCTTCTTGGACCAATCTATAGTGTTCATGTAATCTTTGTCTAATCTAAGGGAGTTTGTCTCATCTTAGTCGAAACTGACGGAGGTCATCTCATATTGGTCCAATCTAACAGAGTTCGTCTCCTCAAGGTGCAATCTAAGGGAATTCATCTCCTCTTGGTCTAAAGTAACGGAGTTGATTTCTTTTTGGTCTAATCTAAGAGAATTCATCTCCTCTTGGTCCAAACTAAGGGAGTTAGTCTCCTCTTGATCCATTCTAAGGTAGTTCATCTCCTCTTCATCCAAACTAAGGGTGTTCATCTCATTTTGGTCTAATATAAGGGAGTTCCAGCTCTTACTACAATCTAATAGAGTTTGTCTCCTCTTTAATCGAGTTCGTGTCCTCTTGGTCTAGTCTAACCGAGTTTGTGTCCTATTGATCCAAACTAACCCAATTTGTTTCCTCTTGGATCAATCTAAGGGAGTTCGTCTTCTCTTGATCCAATGTAATGGAGTTCGTCTCCTATTGGCCCAATCTAAGAGAGTTCATCTTCTCTTGGTCCAAACTAACCAAGTTCTTCTCCTCATGGTCCAATCTATCGGTCTTCCACTGCTCTTGGTCCAATCTATCGGAGTTCGTCTCCTCTTGGTCTATGCTAACCTAGTAAATCTCCTCTTGGTCAAATCTAATGGTGTTCGTCTAATCTTTGTCCAATATAAGGGAGTTCGTCTTATCTTGGTCCAAACTGACGGAGTTCGTCTTCTGTTGGTCCAATCTGAGGGAGTTCGTGTCCTCATGGTCCAATCTAATGGAGTTCGTCTTGTTATGGTCCAATCTAAGAGGGTTGATCTCGTATTGGTCCAATGAAACGGAGTTCGTCTCCTGTTAGTCTAATCTAAGGGAATTTTTTTTGGCAAATATAATCTAAGGGAATTCGTCTCCTCTTCATCCAAACAAAGGGAGTTAGTCACCTATTGGTCCAATCTAAGGTAGTTCGTCTCCTCTTCGTCCAATCTAAGGGAGTTCATCTCCTATTGGTTCAATCTAACGGAGTTCACCTCTTGCTACAATCTAACTTTGTCTCCTCTTGGTCCAATCTAATTGAGTTCGTCTCCTCTTGGCCAAATCAAAGGGAGTTCATCTCCTCTTGCCCCAATCTAAGGGAGTTCATCTCCACTTTGTCCAATATAAGGATGTTCATCTCCTTTTGGCCCAATCTAAGGATGTTCGTCTCGTTTTGGTCCAATCTAGCCAAGTTCGTCTCCTCTTTATCTAATCTAAGGGTGTACGTGTCCTCTTGCTACAATATAAGGGAATTCATCTCCTCTTTGCCTAATCTAAGGGAGTTCATCTCCTAGTGGCCCAATCTAAGAGAGTTCGTCTCCTCATGGTTCAATCTATCTGTGTTAGTCACCTCTTGGTCCAATTCATCTAGTTCATCTCATCTTCGTCGAATCTATGGGAGTTCAACTCCTCTTGATCTGATCTAAGGGAGTTCGTCTCCTTATGGTCCAAAATAACCGAGTTTGTCTCCTCTTGAACCAATCTAACGGTGTTCATCTAATCTTTGTCTAATCTAAGGGAGTTTGTCTCATCTTGGTCAAAATTGACGGAGTTCGTCTCTTGTTGGTCCAATCTAACGGAGTTTGTCTCGTCATGGTCCAATCTAAGGTAGTTCATGGTTTTTTGGTCCGAAGTAACATAGTTCGTCTCCTCTTGGTCTAATCTATGGAAATTCGTCTCCACTTAGTCCAAACTAAGAGAGTTAGTCTCCTCTTGGTTGAATCTTAGGTAGTTCATCCCCCCTTGGTCTAAACTAAGGGTGCTCGTCTTCTCTTGGTCTAATATAAGGGAGTTCGCCCCTTGCTACAATTTAACAGAGTTTGTCTCTACTTGGTCCAATCTAGCCAAGTTCATCTCCTCTAGATCCAGTCTAACTGAGTTCATCTCCTCTCGGTTCAATCTTATCGAGTTCGTCTCCTCTTGGCCCAGTCTAAGGATGTTCTTTTCCTCTTAGTCCAATCTAATCGAGTTCGTCTCCTCTTCATCTAATCTAAGGACGTTCGTCTTCTCTTGCTACAATCTAAGGGTATTCGTCTTATCTCGGTCCAATCTAATGGAGTTTGTCTCCTCTTGGCCTAATCTAAGGGAGTTTGTCTCCTCTTGGCCCAATCTAAGGGAGTTCATCTCCCCTTAATCCATACTAACCAAGTTCATCTCCTCTTGGTCCATTCTATGGGAGTTCATCTCCTTTTGGTCCAATCTATCGGAGTTCATCTCCTCTTGGTTCAAACTATGTGAGTTCGTCTCCTCTTGTTCTAATCTAACCGTGTTTGTCTACTCTTGGTCCAATCTACGAAAGTTCGTTTCCTCTTGGTCTAAAGTAACAGAGTTTGTCTCCTCTAGGTCTAATCTAATGGAGTTCGTCTCGTATTGATTCAATCTTATGAAGTTCGTGTCCGCATTGTGTAATCTAAGGAAGTTTGTTTCCTCTTGGTCTAATCAAAGGGAGTTCGTCTCATCATGGTCCAATCTAAAGGAGTTCATCTCCTCCTAGTCCCATCTAAGGGAGTTCATCTACTCTTGGTCTAATATAACCGAGTTTGTTTCATCCTAGTCCAATCTGACTGAATTCATATCCACTTGGTCCATTCTAACCGAGTTTGTCTCCTCATGGTCCAATCTAAGGGAGTTCGTCTTGTCTTGGTCAAATCTAAAGGAGTTCATCTCCTCTTAGTCCAAACAAACCAAGTTCGTCTCCTCTTGGTTCAATCTACGGGAGTTGTCTCCTCTTGGTCCCATCTAAGGTAGTTCATCTATTCTGGGTCTAATCTAACCGAGTTTGTCTCCTCTTTGTCCAATCTATCGGAGTTCATTTCCTCTTGGTTCAAACTAACTGAGTTTCCAATCTATCAATGTTTGTCTTCTTTTGGTCTAATCTTTGGGAGTTCATCTCATCTTCGTCCAAACTGTCGAAGTTTGTCTCCTCTTGGTCCAATCTAACGAAGTTCGTCTCGTCTTGGTTCACTCTAACAGAGTTCATCTCCTCATGGTGAAATCTAAGGGAGTTCGTCTCCTCTTGATTCAAACTAATCGAGTTCGTCTCATCTTGGTCACATCTAAGGGAGTTCGTCTCCTCTTGGTCCAATCTAAGGGATTTCATCTCCTCTTGGTCCCATCAAGGGAGTTCGTCTGCTCTTGGTCCAATCTAACCGAGTTTGTCTCGTCTTGGTCCAATCTAACCAAGTTTGTCTCCACTTGGTCCAATCTAACTGAGTTCGTCTCTTCTTGGCCCATTCTAAGGGAGTTCAGCTCCTCTTAGTCCAATCTAACGGAGTTTATCTTATCTTGGTCCAACCTAAAGGAGTTCATCTTGTCTTTGTCCAATCTAAAGGAGTTCGTCTCTTATTGGTCTAATCTAACTGAGTTCACCTCCTCTTGGTCCTGTCTAACTGAGTTCGTCTCCACTAGGTCTAATCTAACCGAGTTCGTCTTCTCTTAGCCCAATTTGAGGGAGTTCGTCTCCTCTTGGTCCAATCTATGGGAATTTTTCTGCTCTTAGTCCAATCTAATGGAGTTTCTCTTCTGTTGGTCGAAACCAATTGAGTTTGTCTCCTCTTGGTCCAATCTAAGGGAGTTCATCTCATTTTGGTCCAATCTATCAGAATTTGTCTCATCTCGATCCTATCTAGGGGAGTTCGTCTCCTCTATGTTCAATATAAGGGAGTTTATCTCCTCTTGGTCAAATCTAAGTGAATTCGTCTCCTCTTGATCTAAACTATTCAAGTTCGTCTCCTCTTTGTCCCATCTAACAAAGTTCGTCTCCTCTTGGTCTAAGCTAACTAAGTTTGTCTCTTTTTGGTCCAATCTAATGGTGTTTGTCTCCTCTTGATCCAAACTAACTGAGTTCGTCTCCTTTTGTCCAATTTAATGGAGTTCGTCTCCTCTTTGTCCAATCTAACTGAGTTCCTCTCCTCTTGGCCCAAACAAAGGGAGTTCATCTCCTCTTATGCACATAAAATGAAAACCATCACTAGCAAAATCGAAAAATTAAACCTTAGACACCATTTAACCAACATGCAAACCATGGAGTCAAAATGAGCAAAAAGAAAGGAACGACTGTATGCTCAGAGAAACGTGACAGCCCTGAGATACTCCTACGTGGTTCAAGAACACACTCGAGGGAGCTTAAGCCAAGCCGCTAACAATCCACTAGACAGACAAACTGTGATCCTCGAAGGGGCAAGATGATGAGCTGAGATGTTGGCATATACTGGAAGGAGGAAGAGATGTGAACATGAAGGTCTTGGATGGAGCAATGAAGATAGAGATGCTGGACAAGAAGAGGTGTCGCGGGTGAAGCTCGGATCAAGATTCCTCTGCTTCTACTTCGCAATTGTTTCCCCCTCGAGCCTTCCTTTCTCTCACGTCATTCCCTTTTTTCTCTCTTTCCATTTTTTTTCTTTAGCCAATGGGTCTCCATGCTCTTTGGCTGCTGGCTCCTCTAGATAAGGGAAATCACCTAGGGTTAGATGAATGAGGTAGGCTGATTGGAGATGGGGTGGGCTGAGAAACAAAGAAAAATGGGCAACGGGCCTAAGGAAAGGGAAAGATTGTGCAGGTCGAGAGAAAGAAATAGATTGGCTCGGTAAGGGAAATAAAAAGCACATGCGAGCCTAAGGTGGGTGTGGGCTAGGAGGTCATTTTCATTTGTTCTCATTTCTCTTCTTTTTTTAATAAAGGAAACATCCTAATTATAATTAATAACAATTTAAGATTAAAAAAATGAATTATCGGACCGGTAAAAATTAGGTGTTAACAACTACCCCTCTTTTAAGGGGAGCTCGAAAAAGTTTCATTCAAATATAAGAGACACCTAAAATTCGCTTGCAATTGGTGGTAAAACATTTTGTTTCAATTTTTGTTGTTTTGATTTGATTTGAATTTTTTTAACAGGTGGGAGAAATACTTACTTGATATTGTGAAATAGTCTAATGATCTTGGAAAAAGTCTCACCGTGTAAAACAATTTTATCTAAGGTGAATGAGTCACCCTGTGTAACAACAGTTTTGACTAGTTCGAAAGAAGAGTAGCCTCGTGTAAAAACAATTTTGACTAGTTTGATGGAGGAGTTGGCCCGTGTAAAAATAGTTTTGACTGATTTGGGAGAGTCAGCCTGTGTAAAAACGGTTTTGACTTGTTTGGAAAAGTCGCCCAGTGCAAAACAATTTTGACTTGTTTGAAATAGTCGCCCCATATAAAAATGATTTTGGCTGATTTGAGAGAGTCGCCCGGTGTAAAAATGGTTTTAACTTGTTTGGAAGAGTTGCCTTGTGTAAAAACAATTTTGAATGATTTGAGAGAGTCTCACTGTGGCGATATGAAGAAAGGGACTCTGAGCTGCAAAAGCTCGCAATGTCATCAAAAGGACTCCAAGCTACAAAAGTTTGCCGTGTCAATAGAGGGATTCCGGGCTACAAAAGCTCGCTGTATCATCAAGGGGTTTGGACTTCGAATGCCAAATTTTTTTTATAAAATGCATTGGGAGCGCTTGACATTTACTAGGCATCATTTTCAAATGAAAGTTTTGATGGAAGCACTTAGCATAACCAGACATGATTAATCAAAAGTGAGAATTTCAAAGTGAATGGACTGTGAGTACTTGACATCGCTAGACATTGCCAAAAATTGTAAAGATGATGCACTGATAGTACTTGACATAATTAAACATTATTATCAAATCCTAAAAAGGATATACCGGAAGCACTTAGTATTGTCAAATGCAAGAAAAGAAATCTAATTATTGCATAAACAAGTCAAGTGAATTTCTTTTAAAGTCAACATAAAGAAATTGAATGACATTCAAGTAATTGTCAATTTATTTATGGCCATTACCATCTTTTTATCAAAAATTCCTTTGGATGATATTTTTGAATGAAATAATCTCTATTTATTCAAAAGAGCAGCTCTTATTATTCATCTTCAATAATACCTCTATATATAAGTTAGATGGTACATGAATAATTTAGACACATTGTACACAATTAATGAAGAAGATGATCATGCATTTATGTATATTATTAATGAAGAAAATAATCATGTTAGATTGAATGTAAAGAACTATTCATTGAATGGTAAAGGTGATACATCCATATCATATAGTGTATTTACCACAAACAATTAGATTTCTTGTGATAGTTACTTGATATTAAATTGAAATATCAATCTTGAATCAAATTTCATGAATCGTAAATTGAGAGCAAAATTGAATCGTTCAATTCAATACAATACCTTAATTTAGTAATTTGTGTCATTACATATAAATTATGGAGGGAACATTGCAACATTAATGTACCTTTTAGGATAGAAGCGATGACATTTTGAAAAGATAGCTCGATTCCGAGTACATAATATCATTTCTATGCATCAAACCAAATTTTAGTATAAATGACAAATTGTTATATGTTCGTATATATAGTAGGATATTAAAGTAGGGAACTATTTTATTATTATTTTGTAACTATTTGTAATTATGGAAAAAAGTTACATTTTATTAGATAACACATAAGAAATTAGATTAACTTTGGTTGATGAATTGTATTGAATTCAAATTCTGTTAAGTAATAGTTATTTCATCAAATTAAGTACGTATTAGTTTGGACTTGAATTGAATTGAATGATAAAATGATAAAATGATAAATGAGAATCGATATCTTCTAGTAAATATGGTAACATCAATATGGACGCAAGACGATAAGGAATGCTTTGGAAAAAAAAAGGGGAATTGAAGTGTGTGATTCCTTTTGCATTAAGATTATATCGATCATTCACCCATAACCACATATGACGTTTTATTAGCTTTTCTCTTGTTTTTAATCCTTCCAACTAATTTTAGTTGGAAATTGCTAAAATGAAGGTCTATTTAGCCTCAACCATTCTACATAGCCAGGTAAGGTGGACAACTTTTGCACTCTTTTTATATTTTATGATATTTTATGATTTTTTTAATTTTTAATTTCCCCTTTTTCCCCCCTTTGGCCATTGCCAAGCATTGTCAATGGTTGGCAAAGGTCGCTTAGGCAAGGGGGAGGCTTGTCCTCATGGATCTAGGTATAGGTATCCCTCACCTGAGGCCAACAACCTCCGCTAGATATTGACCAAGCATGGTATCAGCCAATAGAAAAAAGGGAAAAAATAAAATGAAAAATTGGTAATATTAAAAGGAATCGTAAAAATAATTTATCTCAATGTCGCCCGTTAGCAATTTCCAGCTAAATTTAGTCATAGTGATTAAATTGAGAATCATTAAAAGGTTTAAGGTTAATTTGAAAAATCATCGAAAGGCTAAGAACTAAATTGGAAAGTTGTTAAAATATTTATAACTAAATTAGCCATCATACAATATGTTTGTAACTTTTTGAACAAATTTTCTCAAAATATTTTAAGCAATATGATGATAACTACAAAAATGGAAAAGTGGAATCAAGTAGTTATTGCTTATCGTGGTGATGTGGTGTGCATGCTTGTGAGAATATAATAGAATTAAGGGAAAATTCCAAATAAAGACAAAAAAATGGCAAGGCTTTTCAAATAAGGACCCAAAGTTGACATTGTTTTAAATAAGGACTTAAAGTGGTTATAAATGTTTCAAATAAGGACTTCACTTCGTAGGTTCGCAAGCAACTCCAATATTCTGGGCAGTCAAGTGTATTTTCGTCAAAAAATAATTTTAACTTAAATTTAAAAAAAGATTAATTTTTTAAAAAAGAATAAAATAGGAAGGCTCCAGCCCTCCCCTGAATTTTCTTTTTTGAAGAGAAAAAAATCAAAAAAGTCAAAAGATGAAAATGTCCTCACCAGTGGGTATAGTTGGGTTCTGTTTTGAAACTGATTAATTCACTTCAAGTCTGTAATGTCCCCTAGCCTAGTGTTTTCCATAAATCAACACATAAATGATTTATTATGAAAGATTTTTAAAAGATCAAAGTTATGATACCAAAGTTGGGCTGTAACGTCCACGGCCTGAAATTTTTTCTTTTTAAAATAAGCAACACGTCACGTGGAGTCGAGATCTCTCATTTTACCATAAAACCCAAACTCATCTCAAATAAAAGAGATGTCATAGTTCCTTATAAAATATAATCCCATTTCATTTCACTTAGTAAAATAAACAGTCCACATTGACGTCCTTTAAGAAATCGTTCAAATCAATTTCAAATCAGAGCATTGCGGAAGCGATTAAAATTCAAGTTTAGCTTTCCATAAGCTAAAATCAATCCCCGACCCGTACATAATAACATAAAGATGGAGCTAGTACACATAGAGATTGAAATAAATACTTCAATGGAGGGCTACTTTCATTCTTTCCCGACTACATGGAAATGAAAGTCGAGAATCATCAAAACACGACTCCTAGCATGATGTAAATTGTAGCAAAATGGCATTGGAGTTTAAAACAACACTTCAACCCTCGAAATAACAACAAACGCCAACATCTTCATCCTACAACACCAAAAGCCAAAATGGCGGCCCTCCCCGAACTCGGCCCTAACCACACCTAGTCCTCCTCGGACTCATTCTCGCCATCATATATGTTGCTATAAGTGAATGGAGACAACGGTCCCCACCAAGCATTTTTGGTCCAGAGGTAGTCCGCACGAAAATGATAACGGGTGAAACCATGGATGATTCCATCATAGAAGACTAGAGTGGTTATTACACGACGGAACCTAGAGTTCGGGTAACGAGAATGTAAAAATTCGCTCTCCTTGGTGTACATATCCACAAACTTGCCGTAGTACCTTGGTGCACGTAGGACTGGAGGCATGCTTAATCTGGAAAAATTGTAATCCACGGGGTAAGCATAAGCTTAGACAAGCAATACTCAAGCACACAAACCAAGATGATCACACGGCTCATGCAAATGCTCGCAATCTCATGAAGTCATACCATAGCACATAGATGCAAGTTTATTATCAAAACCTGCAAAAAATATTTCATCATGAAAAAAGCATTTCAAATGCATGAAAATCGTGATCCATCTATTACATCCTCCTTCACTCTGAAGGCTTCCGGTACTCATCCAGAGGCATCACGCAATCTCTCTTTAAGAGAATCCGACCCTCCTTCTCTCAAGGCATCCCTTGCTCTAAGGAGGAACCCTCCACACATCTGACGTCTTGCTATTGGAAACAACTCAATCCGACCTATCATGTGGGAGCCACCGGGTCTAACTACCCAGGCATCCTCACTTCGAGGGCGTCGTTCGTCTCACGACAATCCGTCCGACTAGCATTGGCAACACCTCTCATGTGATCCAACCTACCATCATCCGAAGCATCCCAACCTCTTTGGGGAAAGTAACCATCATCATCACAAGCATCACATTTACATTTGGATCACTAGTGAGATCAATATCCAGCCTCGATGAACACGTCCCATTCCATGCTGACTCGGCTAAATATTGATCCATGCAACCTACTAGTTTGAAAGCTAATGCAATCCTAGAGCTTTTTCAAATACTAAGAGGCCCTACGATGCATGAAATCACACCATCATCAAATGCATGCCATCTAGTCAAACATGACCCATTTTTGGTTTCAAAACAAAGAACATAAAATCCTAGGAGACGAGGACTCTCCAAGCTCATGTACAAGAGGTCACTTGCCTAGACCGGTTTCAATTCCAACTCGAAGAAGGTGTAGGTGGTTCGTTGGTCTCAGCTCGATGAATGGAGGTCCTTTGAATCATGATGAAAGACAACAAGTAAAGAAGGAGTAGAAAAAGATGAATGAAGGCCGTAGGGGCTCAGCTTGGCTTGGACGATATGCAAACGGTGAAGGACGGAGGTGGACGAACGGTGACAGCAGCGTCTTAGCTTGGTAGCATGGCTTCTTCTTGGTCTCAATCTCTCACTAACTTAGCTCTCTATCTTGGTAGCTCAAATGAGAAGTAAGGTGAGAGGTAGAAGGAAGAATGGGGGTTCAAATAGAAGTCTTGGCCACCCTTGCATGTCCATGGATTGGAGGAAGTGGGCGGCGGCAACCATTGGCCAAGAGAGGAGGTGGTGAAGCTATCCAAGCTATCATCTTGAAGAGAGGAAGAAGAGATCTCTTCCTTTGGTAATGATGGCTAATTCTTCTCTATTTGGATGCATGGAAGCCAAGTGGCTTCATCCTTCTTCTCAAGATGAAGGTCATGATGAACAAGAGAAGAAGAGAAGAGGAGAAGAGGGAGAGAGTGAGAGCTCATCGTGAGAGGGAAGAGGAGGAGGTGACTGGTGTAAAACAAGGGAAAGAAGAGGGAAAAGAAGTGAAAAGAGAGAGTGAGGTCTCTTGCATGCTTCTCCATCGTCAAGAAAGAATCTCATCATGGCCTTAGAACTTCAAGGAACAAGAAGAAGAAGACAAGATGAAGAGGACAAGAAGGAGGAGGCGTTCGGTTCACTTATTCTCAAGGTGATTCATGAATGTTTCGATTGAATCAAGTAAGAGATCAAAAGAACAAGTCAAGCCACGGAAAAGTGATGGGAGAGGAGGAGGAGCTTCGGTGGAAGAGAAGGCGTGCATTCAGCTTCCCAAGGAGTGTCATCATGTCTTCTCTCTTTCTAGGTTAGATCGACAACTTGAACAAATAGAAAAGGACAAACCCAATGAATAAGAGGAAGAAGAAGAATAGATGGAGGAGAGATCGGTGGAAGGGAGAAGAAGTTTAGTCTCTCAAAGTCTTCCCATGCAATGATGTCTCTCCTTGGATTCTTCCCATGAAAGATCAAATACAAAAGGACAAGACAAGAGGACAAAGATGAAAGGACGAAAGAAGATTATAAGAAGAAGAAGAGGGATGGTTCGTTCAAGCTTCTCTATGGCATCATCATACCTCATGATGGCTTGTCTTGAAATTAGAAGAGATCAAACACAAAAGACAAGGGAAAAAGGCCAAAGAAAAAGGAAGAAATAGGATTAGAAAAATCTTTGATTAAAATATTATATAGTAAGATTCTCCCATTAAAATATCATTTTCATTTTTGCATGTGTGACAAGTGTCACAAACCTTCTAAAAGATGTTTCTTTTCCCCTTTTTCAATTCAATATTGCAAGAGGACAAGTGGATGGACAAGTGGCAAAGAGAGGGGGGCGAATGGACATGACCGATCGGCGTTGGTTGGCTGGCGACGATGATTCGTCGGTCAGTCAGTCAGTCTCGGTGTCATGTCTACTCGTCTCCATCTAAAGGTCAAAGGGTCAACCAAATGGTCTCAAGGTTAAGACTCAAAATCAAGTCAAGTTAGAATCAACTAGAAAAATCAATTTCTAGGAATTTCGAAATCAAAGTTTAAATGTCGAAATCTCGGTCTCACCATTTTCTAAATCAAAAGAATAGTTTAGAAAACTTCACCGTTGCCTCAAAATCATAATGGCCGCAGATAGAGCTCAAGGCGATGATGGATTCACGACGGGGTCTTCGGGGTTTCCATTATTTCTTCCATTTCTTTCCCTTTGGTTTGTTCCAACTGTCCATTTGTGACTAGCTCAATCTGATCAAAGCTCAATTCTTTCTATTTCGATCATTCTTGTGTGTGAAGTGTCGTCTCGTGAGATCCTTGAATTTCAGGTTGTCACAAGGTCCTTATTTGTAATGATATTTACTTAAGGTCCTATTTTGAAATAGTAAGGCATTTCAAGTCATTATTTAAAAAGTGTCCATTTTGGATCCTTATTTGAGAGAATCGTGTTACTTCAGGTCCTTATTTGGAACTTTCCCTAGAATTAAGGATATTACATATGTGCTTCCTGTAACTTTTATCTGTTTGTACATTTGAGTCGTAAAATTGGATATTGTCCTTCACATTAGTCATTTTGTTAGCTCCATTAATTTTTAGTGGAAGGGAATGTTTGAGGCATTTTAATTAAATTTCTTTTCCATCCATACAATATTAAGTCGATGACATTTGGTAGAATCCAAGAAGGTTGTCCACGTGGCCATTGATTAGTTTTTTACACTATACTATTTAGAACCATACCAATGTCAACTTGTGCAAAAATAAAAGAAAAATAAATGTACGCCACTTAGATTTTTTTTAGTAAAAAACTAATGAAGCTAACAGAAGGACTAACAATGATCAATAATGAAGAGTTTTAGGACTTAGGTACATGAATTATGAGTTTTAGGACTCAATTACCAAATCATAATCAGTTCTAGGATTCTTGCTACCACAGAAATATTGTAGTAAGACGAGGGCAAAGATTACCTTAGTAGTATATATGAATATATTTTTACTCCACAAAATCAAATTGTGTACTATGCTCCATCAAATGAAGGTTCTAGATCTTTTCCAATACCTATTTGCTTGGCGTTGATGTCTTCTCACAAGTTAAAATTCACATGGTAGTCACGAGCCTAAGATTTGACTATAATCTTTTGGTACATCTAATTGGGTTGCACCATGTCCTTTCAGAAATGTAATTGCTTCTTCTCGGGAGTATGAAAATTAGTGGAGTTAGGACATGTATAAACTCGAGCTTTAACTAAACTGTATAGACCGCACACAGCTCATTCTCACTCTACTTTTAGTCCATACATAAGATTCAATATAAGCTAATATGTCATAGTCAACATAATCTAGGTAACATACGCATATCAGTTGTTGCTTTGATTTACAACAATGGGACTTTGCATGAAATTGCAGGGGTAAGCATGGGCTGGGTTGGTACAATCCAGCACCTTACCAAAGGACCAACCCGTATAAAGTCGGTTTTCAATTTTTAGGATTGAGGACTAATCCTATTGAGCATGGACTAAGGACCGAACATACCCTATGGGTTTGGTCTAGTTCTTGAGCCAACCAGGACCGCTAATTGAGCAAAATCGAGGCCAAAGGCGAAGATAGATCTAGGTAGTGAGGTTGAGGCAAGTAGCAAGTTAGGCGATTAGTGAGGTACATAAGCTGGACAAGTTAGACGCTACGAACTAGGAAAACAGTGGGGCAATACAAGTGAAGCCAAGATAAAAGACGAGTTGGCGGAGTGAGACCAAGGCAAGTGATAAGCTAGGCGAGTAGTGGGCGAGGTAGGCAGTGAGCGAGGTTGACAGTGAGCGACAAGGTAGGTGGTGAGTGATGGCGACAGTGAGGCGAGCAAGGTCCTTGTGTCAAATTAGGTCTTAACAAGAAAACAAAGGAAAAATGGCTCCTCTACTTTAGGGCTTGACACTTCATAGTATGTATTATGTAGGCACCTGAGTAAAACTCCTACTTGTACTATGCATAACCTGTATTATGTAGGATGATTCAATTAGTCCATTTCATTTTAAATATCTATATATATTGTGTACAATATATGTCGAGTTGGTCTTGATTGGACCAACAATTCCAAGACCAATGACCAATTGTAGAGTACTAAGTTAGAGATTTCAAGACCAATGACCAGTCCAATCGTCTTAAAAACTTAACCAGGACCCGCCAGCTTAGGTTGGTCCAGAGTTAGTCCAGGGTCAACCCTAGACCATTACTCACCCCTATGAAATCGAGTTTTCCAAGATATCATTTTCAAGGAAATTATGAAGTAATGTTTGGTTGGATTTTTTGAAAAAAGCTAAACAACATTTTATCTATTATAAAAAAACTCAGAGACATATTTTTGATAAACAAATTCCGCTCTAGTGCTTCTGCAAAATGTTGGCAGTGGACAAAGCATCATACATTCAGTGACTCACTAAAGGGGATAAAATTGAGACCATCGATACTTAGAATTGCAATCCCTATGTTAACCACAGCTCGTAGTATAATACCACCTTCTTTTTTACTAGGCCAAGAAAAGTGGTAGGCCCAATAATAAAATAAAGAAAAATAAAAATAGGTCAAAATCCAAAAATATAATGGGAAAAAAAAGGAGAGACTTAGGAAGATAGGAAGTCTATGAGAAAGAAAAAAAAGGGAAGAAGAAGGAAAGAAAGAAAGAAAGAATAAAGGGAAAGAGGGATTTTGCACACATACCGTGAATGCTCACCAAGCTGAACGCATCACATATCATAACGTCCAATAAGTGTTCACATTCTTCGTTCTTCTAATGTAAATAGTATTTGAAATTAAAGCATATACTTATAGTTTTATGAAATATGAGCGGCAAAATCCAATTTTTGAGTTATAAAGCTAAGAGATTTTGGGGTTATGATATTTTGGGGTGTCAAGAAGCCATATGATTTAATGTAATTTAATTTGAGCATACAGTTTATCGAAAATGGAGTTTAGAAACTTTCCATGTGCAATGACCGTGTAATGACCCCTTTCCATATACTATATAAAGTACGTACTTAATTATTTTAATTAAGTACAAGGGTTCGTTACGTTGAAGTTATCACGTCCTGCTTCGTTGGGCACGTGATAAATCCTAACATTGATGTTTCCTTGTGATAATATTAACTCAGGATCCAATTGTTGACTTTTATCTTTACTCTATATTTAAGCAAAAGCATCACTGACAAACAATGGTAGTTAACTAGGCAAGTCACGTAACATGTAGCACAACATTATACATCATTACTACATCAACAAAATGATAACCATCATGAACACAACAATCAACTTCAACAAGACGTGGCAGAATCATTTTAACCACAAGTTGACTTCGATCGGGTGTTGGTTATGCCTAATTCCTCTATCCTAATCTCTCAATAAAAAGGGTTCGATCACCATCTTGACTTTCACTATCATGCTGGGCGGAGTGCCAAATCCTTTAGGACACATCTCATTCCACGTCATCGCATGCAATGTAGGGGCAAATGCGTTATGTATCGCTGTCTCTCTCCCAAGATGCAAGGGTAGAGGCATTACATATCACCGTCCCTCTCCTAAATCAGTATGTATTATGCAAAGCAAGGGTAGAAGTGTTACGCATCGCCGTCCCTCTCCCAAGCCATAACGGTAGAGGTGTTACATATTGATATCCCTCTCTCACGCCAATATATAATATGCAAAGCAAGTGTAGAGGCGTTACGTATCGCCGTCCCTCTTCCAAGCGAATATGTATTAAGCAAAGCAAGGGTAGAGGTGTTACGTATCGCCATCCCTCTCCTAAGACAATCAACCATATCACCAATATATACACTATCCATAAAGCCATTCACTAAGGACAACCACAAAACCACTACCAATCACAAATCGACCGTACTTAGGAAACCAATCACTAACCAAAAGCATCATATCACAAGCATAACATGCACTTGACAGAAGGCCCCACTCACTTCCAAACTTGGTGCATAAGCAACAACATGATCAGATCATACAAATAACCACACACAAATTACCTTTGTGAATCCAAGCAAGGCTATTATAACAATTCAAGTATAGAATCCACGCTTGACTTACATAACACAACGGTCGTGTAGCAGCAGAGGGGCGTCCGGTGTGGAGCACAATAGATGGATATCTGTCTTCCGGTGGCTCTACAACAGTGATTTCTAAAATTTTGGGAGCCTAGCCAGATGCATTGAAAAGCTCTAGATGTTATGGAGAGAATGCAAGTGGTTTCGCTCAATTTGGAGGTCGTTTGGTTAGTCAACAAAAGCCAAACAAAAAGGTCGATGGTGTAGTATTTCAGGAATGAAGTCTGGAACTTCATGAATTAATTCGGAAGCAACCAGAGCTCCTTTGGGGCTGAATTTTGGTGGGAGAGATAGTTTAAAGGTGTACAAGGCGATGGTGGAGGGATTTTTTAGTGAAGAAAATGGTTGTAGGTAAGTGTTTGGGTGGCAAACAATGAGTTGGTCTATAGGGATCTGAATCTGGGCATCAAGAGTTCAAGAAGAAAAGAACGGTTTTTGGGTTGAGAAAAGGGTGCAAGTGAAGAGTTCTCTTCCTCTATTTATAAGCAAGGAAATTTGGGGCCTAAGCTTGAAGGAGAAACTTGGAGAGCAAGCTTAGGGAAAACTTGGAGAACAAGCTAGAGGGAAACTTGGAGAGGAAGCTTGTAGAGAAACTTGGAGTTCAAACCAATACGAATGACCTATGATTTATAGACTTGTAGACTAGCCAAAGTTTGTGGCCCAAGTTAGAGAATATTCTCCTAATATTCTCCTAGTTAAATTTGAGGTCTAAGTTAAGTCAAAGCTTGGAGTCCAAGCTAAAATATTCTCATAATATTCTCCCTCATTAATAATCAAGCGTATTAATGACCCAACTTTATCATCTTAGGTCTAGGCTCCTTGATTGCATTAATGGCCTATGGTAACTAGCCTAGGTTTATAGGTAAGGAAGCTTGGAGCCCAAGTTTAGAGAAGAAACTTTAAGGCCAAGCTTAGGCAATATTCTCCTAATATTCTTTCTACATTAATGACTATCAAAGCTTGGAGAACAAATTTTTGCCTAAGGTCTACTACCATGGGGATTTAATGTTCTAGTCCTCCTCTCTTCTTCCCTTGGCCGAATTCCCCTCTCTCTCTCTCTCTTGCTATTTTCTCTAGCCTATAAGGCTATATACTTAGGTCATTAAATCATCTATAACTCACATGTCTAATTTCAATTTCATGATGGGCTAAGCTTAGCTTCTTAATTGCCTTATCCTTTAATAGCTTCCTTGATGACTCATCCTCCATCTAGGTAGTGGCTTACTACATCAAGATTACATCATCCAAATCCTTTCTTGTTAATCAAGTCTCTCTCTCTCTCTCTCTCTCTCTCTCTCTCTCTCTCTCTCTCACTCACTTTCAAGGATACTAAGCCTAGTCTACAAGATAACCTCTTGTCTTTTGACATCATCTTGGTTCTTTCTTAACTAATCTAGTTCTTTATGGAGATGCAACCAAACCACATCATTCTAGTTCCCTTTAGCTTGTCTCCTCTTTTGTTAATCTAGGCCTCAAAATTGAGGATGTTACAACTCTTCCCCTCTTAAAGGAATTCCGTCCCTGAAATTAGAATTTTCTAATCATTTAGATAAACAAGGGTATTTTTCTCTCCTAGTGCTTCCACTAAAGGGATAGTCTTCTACCACATCACTTGCTCCTTTCTAACCATAATCCACATTGGTTTCTTAATAACCACTGTACTTGCTATACGGAGGAATATTATTTATGTTTCTTGTTTGGACAATACTAATTTTTGTTTTGATATAAAGAATAATAATTGGTCATTTTATCTTAATGGATTATTTTATGGTAGCGCCCATATTGTAGATGTGATATATGTTCTAAATCTTGATGTGTCAATTTATAATATAAATACAAAAAGGTTCAAATCTAAATTCTTTGAATCCAACCTATCTATGGTATTGTAAACTAGGTCACATAAACGAGAAACGAATTCACAACTCCATAATGATGGGCTATTAAACTCGTTTGATTTTAAATCATTTGACACATGTGAATCTTGTTTAGTTGGCAGAATGACAAAATTTCCTTTTACTAATCAAAGTGAAAGGGTAAAAGAGTTATTGGCCTTTATACATACTGATGTGGTTACCACTAAGTTCTATAGCCAGAGGTGGTTACCAATACTTCATTACATTTACTCATGATTTCAGTAGACATGAACATATTTATTTGATGAAACAAAAATCTGAATTATTTGAAAAGTTCAAGGAATTTCAGAATGAAGTACAAAATCAGCTTCACAAGAATATTAAGGCTCTTCAATTTGATTGAGGAGGAGAATATTTAAGCGAAGAATTTAATGACCATCTCAAAAATTAGAGAATTGTTTCACAACTTACTCAACCTGGAACATCATAGTGGAATGGTGTTTCTAAAAGGAAAAAATCGAACTTTATTAGATATGGTTTGATCAATGATGAGTCATCAGATCTTTATCTTTTTGGGGATATGCACTTGAGACAGTTGCTTTCACTTTAAATAGAAATCCATCAAAAACTGTAGAGAAGATGTCATATGAGATGTGGACAGAAAAGGTTTATAGTATGTCTTTTCTAAAGATTTGGGGTTGCGAAACTTATCTAAAGCGTTTAATTTCTGATAAGCTTGGACCCAAATTTGATAAATGCCTCTTCATAGGATATCCTAAGGTTAAAAAATGATATTACTTTTACAACCCATCAAAGAACAAAGCGTTTGTTGCTCGAAACTGTGTCTTTTTAAATAAAGAGTTTCTTATGAAAAGAACTAGTGGAAGTAAGGCAAACCTCGAAGAAGTCATTGTGCCACAAGAGGATGTTCTGTTGCACGAAGAACCTCGATTAGATCCAACAAGAGTTGTAGAATCTATTCCAGTGGCACCTATAGTTCGTAGGTCTAAAAGAACACATCGTAAGCCTATGAGATATGGTTTTAATGTGACAGAACATCGTCATCTATTGTTAATAGAAAATGACAAGCCTACGACCTATACATAAACCATAATGGGCCCAAACTCCGAGAAATGACTTCAGGCCATGAAATCCGAAATGAACTCAATGTAACAAAATAAAGTTTGGACTTTGGTTGATCCACCCGAAGGTGTCAAACCTATAGAGTGTAAGTGGGTTTTCAAGAAGAAAATTGATATGGATGGAAATGTTCACATCCATAAAGCACAGCTAATAGCTAAAGGTTTCAAACAAACTCATGGTATTGACTATGATGAGACACATCGCCAGTTGCTATCGTAAGTTCATTAGGATTATCCTAGCGTTTGCTGCATATTATGATTATGAGATATGGCAAAGATAGCTTTCCTTAACAAAAACCTAGATGAAGATGTGTTTATGACACAACCTGAAGGCTTTACATTACTTGAAAGCACTAGGAAGATATGCAAGTTTCAACGTTCTATTTATAGACTGAAGCAGGCATCGCGGAGCTGGAATATTTGTTTCGATAAAACTGTCAAAGAGTTTGGCTTAATAAAAAATATAGAAGAAATTGCGTGTACAAGAAGTCCAATGGGAGCTCAATTGTGTTTCTAGTGTTTTATGTAGATGACATACTATTCATTAGAAATGACATTCATATGCTTTAGTTAGTTAAGACATGGCTCGGAAAATATTTCTCTATGAAGGACATAGGAGAGTTAAACTATATATTGGGAATCAAGATTTATAGAGATAGATTAAAGAGATTTATTGGATTGAGTCAAAATATATATATTGACAAAACCATCAATAGGTTTAATATGCAAGATTACAAGAAAGATTTTCTATCAATGACACATGCATACTTAGCAAGACTTGGTATCCTTCCTCACAAGATGAGCAAGATTGCATAAGTAGGATTCCTTATGCATCATGTATGGCATGTTGTGCACTCAACTTGATGTTGCTTATGTTTTAAGCATGACAAGTAGATACCAATGAGATCTAGGAGAACCTCACTAGATAGCTGTTAAGAATATCCTTAAGTACTTAGGAAGAACTAAGGATTTATTTTTAGTTTATGGAGGTAAAGAACATATCACTATAAGTGGTTACACTAATGCTAATTTTCAAACCAATAAAAATGACTTATGATCGCAATTAGGGTTTGTTTATTGCATAAATTGTTGAGTGGTGTGGTGGAATAGTTCCAAACATGACACTATTTAGATTCTACAATAGAAGCTGAGTATATTGTTGCTTTAGAAGCATTGGATTTGAAAGTTCATAGAAGAACTGGGAATCGATCCCACTAGTTTGAATTTAGTGGATCTTTATTGTGATAAGAATGGGGTCATATCTTTGGCTAAAGAGTCTAGATCTTATCAGAAGACCAAACACATACTCAGGAAATATCACCTCATTCGAAAACTCATTGAGAGATGTGAGCAAAGTTGCTACCAAGTTGAATGTAACTGATCCGTTGACTAAGGCTCTTCCATGACCTAAGCATAAGCGTTATTGTAACGCTTTAGGTCTTAGACACATTAGTGAGTAGTCTTAATGTGAGTGGGAGTACATGTAATATATAATTTTATTGTTCATTAATAGAATACATGTTATATTTGATTTCAATTCATTTTGAATATGTGATTTAATGTGAAATAGTAATCCCTTGAATGTTGAATATTCTTAATAGATTATCAAATGTGCGATTTAATTGCGATATTCTAAATATCCCTACTCAATTATCATTGTACATTGTGATGCCAATGATGTTTCAAACTAGCATGTGAGTCAATAGATGACCATATTTCATGGGTCATGAATATAAAGATTTAAAGTTGATCCATGGAATACATATTGGAGAACATTGTATTGGACAGACCCACTATGAGAATACTATAGGATTGTTATAAAATGTCATCAATATTTCTCAGCACAAGTATAGAGTATAGTCCTTTAACCTGAGTCTATCATGGTTTCCTAGACAAGAATTGAAATGCTTTAACATTGCTAATCAATTGTAACAAGTGACTATAAAGGTATTGGTTAGGCATGTCATGAATCATACTGAGGGATATGTGTAGAAAGAAGGGATTTATCCCTCTCATATAACGAGAGTAGAATATCCTAGCCTCCCATAGAGTTAAGATTGTGAAATGATGGCCATCTCAAGTGAGTTGAATAGTCAACTACTTGGTTCAAAAATCCAGTTATAGTATTAGGAAAATTGAATTTGAGCTATAAAAGAATGACACTTGTCCTGCCTTATGCTTAACTCAGACATCAAGTGACAAAGGGACTTGATTTGATTGATTGGTTCTAGTGCAAGTGGGATATATTTTGGTAGTCATAATGTTTTGCTAGAGATCAGTTATGATTCGTGAGCCAAAAGAATTTGAACATGCTGCTAATGTTTAGTGAATCTACAAGGTCACACATAATAGCGAATTGGTTTCATATTTCCTTATGTATTATGACCCAAAGACTTAACTAAGCCGATCCATTCACTTGATATATATATTCCCTTTATATGTCAGAAACCCTAGGGAGAAAAATAGATAGACAGATTATGTATTCATAGATATGCAAGAGAGTCTTGAGAACTATAGGTGATCAAGTAGAAGGAACTCTAGAGTCTGCAAGTTAGCACTTGAATTAGGAGATTCCAATTTGTTTGTGTGGATATCAGTAGAGGCGCAACACTTGAGGCACTAATCCAGACACAACTGATTGTCAATTCGTCTTTAAACACAAAAGGTAAGTCTGAATTCCCTAATTCGATTTCAATATATGCATGGATCTTGTTTGGGTTTTTGTTCTGCTGCGTTTGTGAAGCTATTAGAAACCATTCATATCGCACACCAAGCATTGCTGTGTATCGCATGCTATTTGAATAGCATCGCTGAGTTGTCACTTT
Organism: Melaleuca quinquenervia; assembly: GCA_030064385.1. NCBI lineage: Eukaryota > Viridiplantae > Streptophyta > Magnoliopsida > Myrtales > Myrtaceae > Melaleuca > Melaleuca quinquenervia. The sequence continues at coordinate 12,589,624 of CM057718.1, forward strand.
GCTAAGTTAGAGGCTTGTAGGTGTTATCGCATGCCTCAGTACCTTGATCTATGAGCGTAAATGTGTTATTGCACACTAGATGTTATTGCATGCCTCAATACCTTGATATATGAACATGTATATGTTATTGCATGCTAGAGGTTTGTAGGTTATCGCATGCCTCGATACCTTTATATATGAGCGTATATGTGTTATTGCACGCTAGAGGCTTGTAAGTGTTATTGCATGCCTTGGTACCTTGATTATCGCACACTAGAGGCTTGTAGGTGTTATTGCATGCCTCATTACCTTAATTTATGGAAGTGTATTTATAGGCATGTACATAGCAATCGCTTGTAAAGTTGAATTAATGATTGACGAGTCATCATATGCTGATCCATGTTTGCTAAGTATGACTTACTGGATGTGGTTCACCACTAAAGTTGTTGTGAACTGTTTGGTTTAGATTCATGGGAATAGTAATTGAGTTTCACATGTGAATGGTTGATGTTTATGGTATGGGTTAAGTAGATCCTGAGAGTGAGTGAGGATCGGAGATCGACACATAAGAAAGTGGCTAAAGGTTGCTTCAGCGTAAGAGGTGATGCTTAAGAGGATGATGGTGTCCTACAATCCCTTGAGAACCTTCGGGGCGTGAATGTCATTAGGCATAGAGTTAGGAGGCCGTGGTGGCAGTTAATACTGTCGCAACAAATGTTGCTGGGACTACAATGTTAAGTGTTGCCACTATTTAGGCACATGTTATGAGTGTCACATATGAGGACATTATGGGCCTTGCCCCAATTTTGTCCCGACCGCTGAAGGCAGGAACGAGGGAAAAATGATACATAAGTTAGGTGGAGAAAATCCCGAGAATGAAAGCTCCACAGTCTTTTAGAAGATGTGATCAAAAGTTGTTATCTCTTAGCCTCGAAAAAATTGGAAAAGTGACTCTGAGATGAGATTCACCGAAGTGATTAAAGTGGTCGTGGCAATTTATCATCTAGAGGGTGACGCTAGCCATTCGTGGGAGGCCACCAAAGTAATTGTTTTCCTTGAAAGAGTAGAACCAATAGGGAACACTATTTTTAGAGCATTCAAAGAAAAGTATTTCTCAAGTACTAGCGGTTGAGTTTTTGAGACTTTGCTTGGATCAACTACTGATGGGAGAGTATGAGACGAAGTTCGCCAAGTGCCTAAGTATTGCAAGAGGATCGTCGAAAATCCTATGGTTCGAACGATCAAATCCTAAGTTGAACAAAATTTCGTTATTAAGAGTCAGTTGGCACTACTAGAATTGTGCACCTGCAATGAGGCATTAAGTCCTAAAGATTGAAAAGAGCTTATTAGAGAAAGCTACCAGTTTTGAATCGCGACTTGTCACGAGTTGAGATAACCACCAGTTAGAGAAAAGGGCAATTTTGGAAAGAAACAGTCTTACCCCTTCTAGTAGAAGATATGGTGTTGCAAGGCGATTTAACGAGGCGTATAACCCGATTGGACTTTAAGTGTCACTATTGCAAGGCGTATACCAGTTCCAGGTACCTGGAATTGGTACCTGTCCCATAAGGACCAAAACTTGTTTCAACTGTGACTGAGAGGGCCACTGTAACATTATGAAATTCAAGGATCTCACGAATGATCGAAATGGAAAGAATTGAGCTTGGATTATATTGAGCTAATAACAAATGGACAGTTGGAACAAACAAAAGGGAATAAATGGAAGAATAATGGAAACCCCGAAGACCTAGTCGTGAATCCATCGTCACCCCGAGCTCTGTTCATCCATCTGAGGCATTTGATTTCGACATTTGAACTTTGATTTTGAAATTCCTATAAATTGATTTTTCTAGTTGATTCTAACTTGACCTAATTTTGAGTCTTAACCTTAAGACCATCTAGTTGATTGTTTAACCTTTAGTTGGAGATGAGTAGACACGATACCAAGACTGACTGACTGACCGATGAGTCACCGCCGACGCCGACCAACCAGCACTGCAGGCTAGCCAACGTCGATCGGCCAAGCCATTGGCCATGTTCACCCTCTCGCCTTCTTCCACTTGTCCATCCACTTGTCCTCTTGCATTTTTTGAATTTAAAAAAGGGAAAGGAATCATCTTTTAGAAGGTTTGTGACACTTGTCACACATGCAAAAATGGGATATTATATTTTAAAAAGGGAAAATCTTATTATATTATATTTTAATCAAAGTTTCTTATTAAATGAATTTTAATCCTTTTTGACAAATGTCAAACATGCACCACCTTTCTTCCTTTTCTTTCTTTCTTTACTCTCTTCTCCTTGGTTTGGCTGAACCTACCCCATTTTCTCTTGAATTTCTGCTACTTCAAAGAGTGAAGAAAAGTTTGACTTTGATTTGACCAACCATTTGCCACTTGGCAAACATGCAAGAAAAGTCCTAAAAATAAAAGGTTTAATTGAGAGACTTGCTCCTTACTTGTCTTAGTTTGTCCTTTACTTCTTGTCTTGGTTTTATTTAACTTTTTCAAAGCAAATGATGGTGATTTAGAAGCATTTGGCTGAACCATCCTTCCCCTTCTTCCCTAAGTTTCGGCCACTTTGAACAAAAGAGAAAGGACAAGCTTTTGACCATCTTTGACACTTGTCCTTCATGCAAAAGGAGCACTTGACTTTGAATTGAAAAACTTGGACATCTTGGAAAGGAGTTGGCCGAATCACTCTTCCCCTCTCTTAAATTATTCGGCCACCTCTTTTGATCAAATGAAAGTCAAGCTTTTTGAAAACCAATTGACATTTGGCATCCATGTAAAGGAATCTTGGACTTTGAAAATGGCATTTGGACATGTTGGATGAGCCTTGGCCGACCACCTCTTCTTCTTTCCTCTTGGTTGTCTTCTTCTTGCTTGTTTCTTGTAATTGATAGCCTTAAACTTCCAAGGGAAGTCATGATACCATCCTTGGAAAGACAAGGACCAATCCAAGCTCCCTCTCTTCCCTCTTTGTTTATTCTAGTCAAGACAAAGCTTTGAAGAGTCTAAGAGAAGCATGAACCGAACCAACCTCTCTCTCTTCTCTTCCATTCGGATGTCGTCTTCTTCATTGACCTATTTGGTGTTCTAATCAAGAAAGGGAAGCCATCATGAGGACCTAGGGAAGGCCATGACCGAATCCCTCTCCCTCCTCTCTTCTCTTTCTCTTGTCTCTTCCTCCTTGTCTTCTCTTCTTTGGAATCAAGCCATGATGACTCTTGGAAATGGATGAGCTGAACCAACCATCTCCATCTCTTCCTCTTGTCCTCTTCTTCTTGTTCTTTGTTCATTTAGAGTTTCAAAGGCCATCATGAGGATTCTTTCTTGGAGAAGGAGAAGCATGCAAGGAAACACTCTCTCTTTTCTCTTCTTTTCCCTCCTCCTCCCCTTATTTTGTGCCAGCCACCTCCTCTCTTTCCCTCTCACGCCGAGCCCTCTCTCTCCCTCTTCTCCTCTTCTCTTCTTCTCTAGTTTATCATGAGTCTCATCTTGAGAAGAAGGATGAAGCCACTTGACTTCCATGCATCCAAAAGGAGAAGAACTAGCCATCATTACCTATGGAAGAGATCTCTTCTTCCTTCTTGCTTCATGGAGAACTCCACCACCTCCTCTCTTGGCCAATGGTTGCCGCCTTCCACCCCCTCCAATCCATAGACATGCAAGGGTGGCCAAGACTTCTATTTGAAGCCCCATTCTTCCTTCTACCTCCCACTTTACTTCTCATTTAAGCTACCAAGATAGAGAGCTAAGAGAGTGAGAGATTAAGACCGAGAAGAAGTCAAGCTGCCAAGCCAAGCTGCTGCCATCGCCGTTCGTCCACCACCGCCCTTCGTTGTCGCCGTTCGCCATTCGTCCAAGCCAAGCTGAGCTTCTACGGCCTTCATTCTTCTTCTTCTACTTCTTCTTTACTTGTCATCTTTGATCATGATTTGAAGGACTGCCATTCATTGAGCCGAGACCAACGAACCACCGATAACTTCTTGGAGTTCAAATCGATACCGGTCTAGACAAGTGACCTCTTGCACATGGGCTAGGAGAGTCCTCATCTCCTAGGATTTTCTTTTCTTTGCTTTGAAACCAAAAATGTGTCATGTTTTGACTAGATGGCATGTATTTGATGATAGTGTGATTTCATGTGTCGTAGGGCCACTTAGTATTTTAAAAATCTCTAAGATTGCATTAACTTTCAAATTAATATGTTGCATGGATCAATATTTAGCCGAGTCGGCATGGAATGGGACGTGTTCGCCGAGGCCGGATATTGATCTCACTAGTGATCCAAATGTGAATGTGATGCTTGTGATGATGATGGTTACTTTCCCCAAAGAGGTTGGGATGCTTCGGATGATGGTAGGTTGGATCACATGAGAGGTGTTGCCAATGCTAGCCGGACGGATTGCCATGAGATGCATGACACCCTTGGAGTGAAGATGCCTGGGTAGTTAGACCTAGTGACTCCCACGTGACCAGTCGGATTGAGTTGTCTTCGATAGTAAGACGTCAGACGTGTGGAGGGTTCCTTCTTGGAGTAGGGGATGCCTCAAGAGAAGGAGGGTCGGATTCTCTTGAAGAGTGATTGTGCGATGGCTCTGGACGAGTAGCTTGGACCGAGCACCGGAAGCTTTCGGAGTGAAGGAGGATGTGATAGATGGATCACGATTTTCATCCATTTGAAATACTTTTTCTCATGATGAAATATTTTTGTAGGTTTTGATGATAAACTTGCATCCATGTGTTATGATGTGACTTCATGAGATTGCGAGCATTTGCATGAGATGTGTGATCATCTTGGTTTGTGTGCTTGAGTGTTGCTTGTATAAGCTTATGCTTACCCCGTGGATTACAATTTTCCTAGATTAAGCATGCCTCCAGTCCTACGTGCACCAAGGTACTACGGCGAGTTTATGGATATGTACACCGAGGAGAGCAAATTTTTACATTCCCGTTACCCGAACTCTAGGTTTCGTCGTGTAATAACCACTCTAGTCTTCTATGGTGGAATCATCCATAGTTTCACCCGATATCATTTTCGTGCGAGCTACCTCTGGACCATAAAGGCACCTACCTCTAAGGTAGGTGATCCTTTTCTCGATTGGATGGCCAATAAGCCTTACTTATTTGTGGGAGGTTAATGGAACCCAATGGAGGTCAATAGAATCCAATATGAGGTCAATGGAAACCAATATAGGTTAATAGAACCCAACGAGAGGTTGATGGAATCGTAATTATTAGTAATTAAGCTATGAAGGGTTTATTAGGTAGCCAATAGGCCCTAATCGGATTGAAAGTCGATGAGACCTAAGATGGTGTCAATTAGAACCCGATGATGTATCGACAGGACTGGGACGAGTCGACATGATGGATTAGTCGGGCCAGCGTATGACCCTGGTATATCGTTGATGGCGAATGACTAGATCAATCAGGTGGCTAATAGGCCCCGATCAATTGACGCAGTCGACAAATCCCAGTAGGGAGACGACGATAAATATTTTGATCACATGATGATCACTAGAATGACTGGTATGGTCATCGGTTCTAGGTACTATAAAATGATAACTCGAACGGACTTAGTTAAGGACGCAAACCGGTTGTAAATGGTCTTAAGATTTAATATTAGTTATTTATTTATTTACTTGTTCACTATTTACTATGTATTTATGAGAAAAAAAGTGCACAATCTATTTATTTATTCATTTACGCATTTATTTATTTTATGATGTATGTTATGAATGTGGTTGACCTGGTTTAGCTATTGGGTTGGGCTTAATGTCGAGCCCTAGTCACGGACTAGTTAACTCATATATAGATAATTGATGATTATGGTCATGATGAGACAAGTTAAGTGGCTTTGGGCTGAGTCCTGGTCGCAAACCAGTTGACTAATAAGTCTAGCTTTTGAGTTTGGTATTTTGAGGACGTAGGTCAGAACCTGAGGCTAAGCATGGAATTAGTTGAAGAGTGGAAAGTTGATTATAGGGGAGAGTAAAAGAGAATTTTTGGGTGATTAATGGAGTTGAGATAATTATAATCAATTAAACTCAATGTGAGAGATAGCTGATAGTTGAGGGGTGAGACATAATAGGGATCCTAGGGCGATTGCGATCCTAGTTCTAGTATAAGGGGTAAACTTATTGAGATATTCTCATATCTCACCCCACCACAAATCCCATTTTAGGATTGAATGATGGACTCAAAGGAGGAGCCAATCAAGCAGCAGTAGATTAAGACAGGATCGATGAATGTAGTATTGGAGGAGGAAGAACTGATGCGGGTCGTGGTCTCTTCTTAGGCTCGTGTTGAGGTATTTTGGATCTAATTGATTATGGCTGTACATAAATAGTATTTGTAAAATTGATGTATATAAGAAAATGTAGAGGTGTATGCTATAATATGGAGGGTTGTGGGTTAATATTGTTTTCCCACCTTCGTTGTTTATATTCTGATGATTAAAAAGGCCAACGACCTACCTGGGACATTGCTAATTATTTGGCTAGTAGAGTAGGAATCAAGGACTGTTGCATGCCCAAGAGCGGGGCGTGATATATTTGATTAGATATGTATATTTTATGTTGAAATTGAACTTTGAGTTGTGGTGTTTGCTTTGTACGTATACATAGTAGTTACTCGAACTACTTAAAAGATATACGCTACTCACTAGACTGTGGTTGCTTATTCTATTCACCTTTTCTCTTTTTCAGGTTCCTTAGTTGGTGGCCGGTAGTAGGAGAAAGTGCTATTGAGGAGGATTTTTGGGAGTATAAATTTTAGGGTATATTTTAGTTAGTGGGATTGTGGATAGGTATAAGGTTGATTGAACACAAAGCAGTACATGTTCTTTTTTATTGATTGGATAAACTCTAATGTTGAAACCTACATATTGGTTTATTTTATATTTTTTTTTGCGAAAGTTTATGTTGATATCAGGTTATTGATTGTGTTTGAGGCTATGCTCTTCGTAAGAAAGGACAACCGTGTCATTTGCCCCTCCTTGTAGATTTTGGGCTGCGACACCTAGACTTAGGAGCCCGAGGGATGGCCTGCAACTCTAAGGACCGTAGTCAGGATACCAGCACTTAGATCCAGGACACGCAGGGTTGATTCTGAACTCTTGGAGCCTAGTTCCAAATACCGTGGGCGTTGCCTTGGCCACAACCCACAAGGTCTCGGGTCAGCATGCCAGTTTTTGGAGGTCAGGGATTGTATGAGCGTTTGGGTGTTGAGCCTAGTCCTGCTGTCCTGATTTCAGGCACCAAGGCCCGAAGTTCCTTCCCGGGGTCCTAGCTGGAGGTTCTATGATTCTATGTCTTGGGTCAAGGTCTCTCATTTGGCTGTTGTGAAGTTCTTGCACTTGCCACCAAAGTCGTCGATTGAACCCCCAAGATATTGGGTAGGGGCGTTAAGACTCCGAAGGCCAGTAAACGTGGATAGTTATAGCGTTGTGAGAGCTCATGTTGGATTTATTCTTCGTGAATAAGTCAGACTTAAAATTTAATGAAAGAAACCCTTCAATTCCAGCTCTGATGTGAAAACTGTTTTAAGTCACCGGATCAGTCTACTTCACATGGACATTTATATTAGTGGGAAAGCAGTTCCGCACGGCAGACAGCGTAGGACGTACAGTCCTTTCTATTGAATCATAGCGACTACCTAAATGAAAAAAGAATGCAAATCCGGAATCCAAGGTCAATTATTAAGAAGTTCATCCACCCTATCCGTGGACGAGGGAACACGGCTTCTACGCGTCAAGGGTTTTTCGGACATTATACTCTCCACATGTGATGACCATTACTATGACATGATACAATACAATACAATACAATATAATATAATCTGGTGTAATGTAATGTAATGATTGACGATCTATCAGCTACGAAAGATCAACAAATGAACTTCTCCGATGTGAATATAGGGAAGAAAGAAAAAAACAGCTCGCCAATTATTGATAAAAATTATTAAAATGATTAATCTGTGAGGATACTCGGGACCATCTAAATTGCATGGTGTGAGCCCCATTTAAATTGTCTTTTACTATTATAGAGGCTCTCATTAGTGAAACTTCTTAATTCCTAAAACTATCTATTGATTTTCCGTGTCCGTTCATAATTAATAAAAATAAGACATAGTGCATATGTATATTATAGATTAAATTGTTGAATCTCATTAAATGGCAACAATTAACACAAGGAAAATTATCAAAAAAGTCGTAAATATTTACCTACTTTACCGATTCAGTCCTAAATCATTTTTTTGTGCCAATTCAATCCTAAACCTTTTTCACCTTTGTCATTTAAGTCTTTCAGACAGATTTTGAAAGGAAAATATTTACGTGGTGACAATCGAACCTCGTTGGCAATGACGTGGCAACACATGACAACAAACTTTTTTCTTCTTTTCTTTCTTCTTTTTTCTTGCTTCGACCACTCTAGATGGCGTTGAAGCTCTCGCCGACAACGGGCGAGGGTGGCGGGGGCTAGGGAGGCCGTCGCCGCCCTCGCTCGCTACGAACGAGGCCACCCTTGCCCAAATCTGGGCAGGGCAGCCCTTCCCTTACCTAGATTTGGGCGTGGGCGGAGCTACCTACACAGATGTGGGTGAGGGCAGCGGCAATCTCGCTAGCCCTGCTGCCCTTGTTTGTTGCCGGTAAGGGCTTTGCCAGCCTCTAGAGTGGCCGGAGGAAGAAAAAAGAAGAAAAAAGTTTGTCGCCTTGTCATTGTCACGTCATCATCGGCGAGGTCTGGTCGTGCCACGTAAGCATTTTCCGGCCAAAATTCGTCAGAATGATTTAAATGGAAAAGGTGGAAAATGTTTATGATTAAATCGGCACAAAAAAAAAGGTTTAGGACTGAATCGGCAAAGTAGGTAAATGTTTATGACTTTTTTGGCAATTTTCCCATTAACACATGATCTATTATTATCATAGGAATAAACGTATCGGATGACCAAAAGTTTGAGATGAAAGTATTGTGTGTCAAAATTTGGAAAAAAAGCAAAATCAAATCTTCAAATTATCCAATTAGTGCAATTAAGTGCAGTTGTTAACTCCTTTTAATTTGGGTGATAGAAATGCTAACGCCACAGTTTTTAATATTTGCGTTGCAAGTCGCATGGATGCGATACCAAGTGGACGCTACTTAAAAAACAAATGCTAAATTTGAAGGGGGGAAAAAAGGATAACGATCGTGATTGCATCGGATTCATGGACCCAGTTTAGATATGGAAAAGCTATTCTCAATTGGACCCTCCGCTAGAGAAAGCGCGATGCTTATGGGGTGGGAAAAATATTGTTTGTTGTAGGGTGTTCCTTTCATGGGAAAATGTTATTACTTAGTTTAAGCAGTGACCAAGTCTGGGACAACTACTAAAGTTAAGCAATGTAATTAGCATTACCCAAAAAAAAAGTGTCATTGTCCAATCCTAGATAGCAAATTGTCATCGCAAGTGCAGATGGGACTAATTCAATGCGCAGCTTGTCACGGTTTGGTTGAGTGGGCGAATTCATGGTGCCGACAACTACAAGCGACACCAATCGCAAATTGCCCTTTATTTCTTAGTCCATTATTGAGGTTGTGATTATGGAGTCACATTCGTGAATCCCCTCATATCACGACCAATAATTGCATTTCATATATCCCCAAAACCATTTAGGGAAGGGCGGTTTATGTGCCTTCTCGTCTACAACACCAACACCTACAAATTCAACGGGAAATTGAAGACTACTTGTGATAACTCCCGGCTACGGTATCTTTTTATATTTTCAATGTTGGGCAATAAATCGTTATTTACTGAATTATTGGGATCACGCATGACTGAACAGTTGCAGCCAACACAATAATGTCTTTCAATAATCTCCCACCACAAGGTCCTTCGGTATAAAATACATTCTCTACGTAGATTAACTCAGATGTATTATCTTGCACTAATTTTTCTGATGACCTCACTTTTTTGTTTGAATTGTGTGACTTTCGGCAGAAACACTACTTCGCGTGCGATGTGGAAGCGAGGGGTGTGCATGATTTGACTTAATTTTTGTTCCATAATGAGTTCTAGAACAAAAATCTCATAAAATTTGTGGTTTATGTTCCAAAATAAGAAATCCAGAAATTCTTTTCTATTTTTTGTTTATGTTCCAAAATTTTCTTTTTTCTATTTCTGGAATACATATATGTGCTAGAAATATGTTTGACCAAGAATCATATACATAAAATCTGTGGTTTATGTTCCAAAATAAGAAGCCCAGAAATTCTTTTTTCACTGAATTTTCAACTATACACACAATAGATGCAAACTTAGCACAATCTTCCCTCTCCCCATTTAGACTTTTGTAATGTATTTTCCAATTATTTTATATTTAACATTTGCCTCCTTGAGTCTCTTTCTTTTGTTAGATGATATCATATTTCTTATGCATGAGAGACTTGTTATTTATTTCTAACCACTAATTAGACGATGCCGGATTTGATAAAAGAATTTTTTTCTAATGGGGTTATTTAGGTTGAAATTTATTTTTTTTACGCAAGTACAACTTCCAACGAGAAAATCAATGCATTTAAAGTGAATTTGGAGTTACACAACATTAAAAATGTGATGAAATTTGTCAATTTTTTATACTAAATAATAAGCATTTGAAAATTATAGAATTGAACATGTTGCAAACTCTAAAATGAAAAATCTATTTTGAAATGAAATAGAAACAGAAACCAACTTTTTTTCGTAATCAAATGAATTTTTGTTCATGGATTAGAAATTATTTGTCATTATCAAACACATTTTTCCTCAGAAACTCATTTTGGAACATTTATTATGTTTTAGAAATCAATTTATGGCTAGAAATTCTATCATGCACAATCCATAGATCACCAAACTCATATCAATGGGTCGCTAGTGATGTAGTGTAATGGCTTAATTAATCCAAACTTTGATGAGGGGGTTTGAGAAACTGATGATACTAGAGGAGGAGTTAGCATTGATTTTAGTTCCGGCACTCTTCTGCCAATCATATCACACGCTTTTAAGTAATTTGAAAAGTCCGATTGTGCATGTATATGAACAGGAGAAATGAATGTGCATGGAGGCGATCTCGCTTGGCCCCATTGCCAATTGTCGTTAATTCATTTTCTAATGATTTAAATTAAAAAAAAACATTTTTAACATGGTTCCACTGTACTGTTCGAATCCTAGCACTCTTTACCGATTTCATATTGCCTGCTCTTCTCAATATTCTGTTTGCTTTCCTGCTTGATTATGTCCGCATCCTATTACATAACTTTTCCAACGGACTTTGTCTCCAAATATCACATATTTTTCTTGTAGCGACTTTTCCTTTTGTGCGATTGTAGTTTGTAGCTCTCAATTGACCTTGCTATTCTCATGCATAACTCCGATACCAAACATGGACAAATTTTACATAATTTATGTCCACTGTATGAACACATTCAGATGGGATTTATGTACGGGCAAGATTTGTGACCCAAAGTTTAATGTGATTATAGTTTGTAACACTTATTTTCATGTTATTTCAGATAACACCTTTAAATTGTATTCAAGGATATTGTTGAGCTCATTTGGATTGGCTTTTCTTCTTTTACTGAAATGAAAATTACATAACACCGGCAAGTAAATATTTGATCTAACTAATATCACATGCGTGTAAAATTGTGCCGTCCACGTAAGACTACGTTTGAAAAGGCATGAGGGTGGCTCATATTTTCCATTTAACAATGAGTAAAGTATTCGCCCAATATAGGGAGACCACAAATCCGAGCTTACAATCTTGGTCCTCGAGAGTGAAGGCATATGAACAATGCAAAGCAATAGAAAGCATTTAAAGCAAGTATCGATGCCAAATTGGGGATGGAGGATCAAGCTTCAGGAACAAGAAAAGATCAGGAATCTTAATCTCTTGACACGATAATAAATAAATCTTAAAAAGGATTATTTCAATCTCAAATGTAAATTGTATTATAACAAGCCTCTACAATATTAAATCACGAATCCTTCAGCTTATAGGGGTGACAAGGTGTCAACAGTATCTTATAATTTGGTCCCTCTCTCACGATGTGTACTCCCTTTTTTTGTTCTTTGGTTATAGAGTATCTATTTAACACTATAAACAAGGAGGTCGATCGTGATTGCCTGATTACCCGAAAGAGTACTAGTATAACAATCCACCATCTTAACCCCTATTTAAATTCAAGTTCCTCATGGCAACAACCAAAACGGCTATGATTGACAAGGCGAGCCGAAAGAATGAGAGTATCCTTGCTATTGAGTCAATCGTGACTTAGGTAAAACTTAAGCTGGAAAAGGGGGAAGCAATTTACATTCAAATTTAAGGGTGTTTGTTTTGCAAAAAAATATATATCGTCAAAATGATACATTTTCTCATTCTCCACTAATTGAATCATTTAGGAAGTAAATCTGTAACCCTTAGACACAAACCTCAACATACAAACCCAAGATCCCAACAACTGAATTAGGTCAATTTGTAGACTAAACCGACTTAAGATGGTAAATTTTCTGTGGCGGTAAACTTATTTTTTGGGCATGGCTTGCTGATGAATAATCTTTTTTCCATTGCCCAAGCAATGGTACGCAATATATGCTAACATCGATCATCTATTAAAAACCGTTCAAACTTACATAATCCTTCATGCGACCCCACATTGGGCACATCAAAACATGACTAGTTCACCTGACGCTTCCAAAAGAGAACAATCGAAAGAGAGGCTTCAAACCACATCTATACAACCAAAATACATCAAAGTGAGAAAGGGGGTGATATAACGAGAGAAATTGGGCAAGCCTATACCTACTGACTGGTCTAAGCCAAGAGACCTATGGGTCATTCACATTACCACCAGATGGATCCCCGTATCCAAGGTTAGGATTGTAGTAATCATAAAGTCTCTCTAGCGCCTTGTGATAACTCATATGAAAAACCAGCGGGCATCCAACCTCGCCCTTGAAGTGCTCACAGTACTGGTGGCATATCCATGTCCTGGTGATAGGCTCCCAATCCCAAATAGTGGTATCCTACTTCTCTATAACTCTCCTTGAATCGGTCTTGTGCCTATTTACAATTCAGCCTCTATCTTTCGATTTTGGTGACCGGACTTGATCGTCTCAGAGCCTAATCCCTTGCAGCTCCTCCTTTGGGTCCTCCTTTGGTGGCTTCTCCTCTGGGTCCTCTTCCATAAGCTCCTCCTCCTCTTTCGGTTCCTCCAAATCTATCGATTCTTTCCCTAGGTCCATAATCGGTACCTGAGATGGTTGGTGGAGGTGAGGTGAGATATTGGAATATTCGAATAAGTGAACCCTAACCAAAAAATAGGAATAGTACTACCTTAGGGTCCCTAATCAGGTCTCATCCTACCATAGTCGTTTCTAGTCACACTATCACCACCTAACTCTCGCCTAGTGTCTGATCCATTCAATAATGAATTCAAACACTCATAAATTCCCAATTATCTAACTATGTGTCGATCGGTTCTTGACTGAGACTTGGCACTAAGCCCAACACACTTATCGAGCTAGAATCAATCGTGATTGCCTAAACCAATAAATAATTAAATAAAAGTAAAATTAATAATTAAATATGCATCATTAAATAAATAAATTACGTAATAAAAGCTAAAGACCGTCCACAACCGGTCTAAGACTAACTAAGCCTTCTTGGCTCAACATCACTTCCTTGATTTAGTAATTATCCCTCACTAATCCATCGACGGCAATAGCCGACCTCGTGTATCAATCACAATATCACCAACAATATGAGGCTCATCGACCAACCAATCAATTCAACCATCCACCACGCCGCTGATACGCTTACTAAAGTTGTAACCGACCTAATTCATCCAATCATTTCAACCAAATCATTTATGATTAATCTACTAAAATAATAGCACGCCTAGTAGAGGTTTAGAATCCACTCACCTCAAATTGAGTGCCTGAAACAATGGGCGGTGACGAACTAAGACCGGTTGGGTTAGTAGGAAGCAATGGCGAGTGATGGGACTGCTTCGATTTCACGAACGACGTGAGGACAAGCCCAAGTTGTTGGTCGGGTCAGGTTTCTAGGTCGTTAAGAGCCTTGCCGGTTTGGGAGCTTAATTCTCCCTCGAGCCGAATTGGAGCTGGAGACCGGCTGTGCTTTCAAGAGGACACTAAGGTGGTTTGAACATGGGCGGTGGCATCATCGACAGTGGTCGAAGCTGCGAGCAATCGTTTGACGAAGCCGGCAGTCGGTGAGCTGGAATTTCCAGAAAAGCGGGTAAGAGTTCGAGCTTTAATTCGTGAGATCGAGACCGAATCAATTTAAACCAAAGCTAGATATAGGCTAAGCGAGTGTCTAAAAACCTATTTGTGGTCTTGATTTCGAGTGGACATCTAACAACCCGCTTCTGACCTTTGTTTCGAGGCCTAATAGTGTGAATTTTAGGGTTTAGTTAGTGGCCCATTAGTCCCAGGAGTGCCCCAGACTAAATCGTGAACTTTTGTTTTAGGCAATTCTGGACTTCTGAAAATCACGTTTTGGTCCACCGACTTTTAGATATTTGCATTGTGGCCCCTAAAAAAATTAATTTTGGGCCTAGGGGCAATTTTTGAAGAAATGGGGAAAGTTGACTTTTGGTCAAAGTTGACTGTTGACCAGTCAATGGCCCTGCCCGCCCTCGCGTGGACCTGCCCAACCGTGGGTCAAACTGATCTGACCACAAGCCAACCAGACCCACGACCTGTCCCATCTCTTTCTCTCTCTCTCCCCTATGGCCGAGAGGTCTTCTTCTCTTTCCTTTTTCTCATGGCTTAGACCACCAAGAGGCATGCGGTCTCCTCCCTCAGCTCCCTTGACACACCAGCTTCAAGATCCAACCAACCACAGCCTTCGTCTCTGCTGCTGTCGCTGTAAGAAGCCCTCACGAGCAGGTCACCCCCTGTTCATGCCCGCACCATGACTGGCTTCCCAAGGATGCCATTCCCTCTCCGGCGACACCCAAGCCTAGTCGCTGCCTCCAACCCGTCCCCAAGCGTCCCCTCGGCCTCTCCATGGCCACCATTGCCGCTGGTTCGCCCCCAAAGCCGCCGTTGTCCTTCCCAAACCGACAATGCCCTGTTTTCCGCCCAAGATGCTCTTCACGACCATCACCGCCGTTCCAATGACACCCAGCTACCATCACCACTAGCAATAAAAAAGCCGGGAGTCCTAAGAGCCTAAATCTATCAGCCATTGCCATCGGCGCCGTGCTGTTCTCGGAGATTTGGCCTCGAAGCTCAACTCCTCCTTGGAAACTCACTTCTCCGGACCGCCACCTTCATGTCGTCAAACCTCTTAGCTCCGACCGCACCACAGGTACCAAACGACTCACAAGAAGTTAGCTTCTAGATCTGACCGGTCTCAGGCTTTGGTTTGGCTGAATGAGGAACAAAGGAGCTCCGACCCAACCACCCTCCATCTGACTTGGTTTCGAACCTGGTTAGGGAAACGAGGTCTGTTCGTCGAAATAAGGGGTGATTGGAGCCGTTCCGGTACTAGCCAACACCACCAACGGGCTCGACCCGGCTCTTGGGACCAAGACCAGCAGTCGGAGGCCTCGCCGGAGACTTGCTAGAGGGCCACCAAAATCTCGCCGAAGATGTCTTAGAGTTGTCGCGAAGCTGAACCATCCCTCTTGTGGTGTCGGATAGATGATTGGAAAGTCACAGCGAACCTAAGTGTGATCGGAAGTGCAAGGATTGCCTTCCCACAAACCGTCAATTCGCGAGAGAATGCTAAGTGAGTGGACTCTCTATACTTTAATTAGACGCATTTATCGCTTTAATAGAATTATTGAATTTATTTGAATGACTAGATTGTGTGTTTGGAGGAGTGTCGCCAAGTATGGCAAAGTGTATGATACTAGCGGCGAGGCGACAAGGTGATCGATTGGGAGGCCATTAAACCTAATTGGAAAATATATATGGATAGTTCAGCAGTGTGGTTAGATGATTATGGCCATTGAAGGCCATGTACTATTACTTGTTCTGGTAGATTATGGTTAATAGTATGTATGATTTGGACAAATGTGACTCAAGTTAGGGTGTCATGTGAAAGCGCTAGTGCAGTGAATAATTACGTAAAGACAAATGCGGTAATATATAGATTCAGAATAATAAATAGAGTTAGAGAGAAAAGAGAATTGAACACAAGATGTATAGTGGTTCGGCTTAGATCAAGCCTACGTCCACTCTCCCACGGTGACAGCCTATTGGCTGGAGTCCACTATGAATCAAAAGAGTTACAATCTCAATGTCTAAGCTTCTCAGCTTCACTCTCACGAAGTTCGTGTGTCACACTCTTTTGAGTACAAATAAGGCTCTTAGTGATTCAGACTTTAGGAAATTTCTCTCTAATGTTCGCACCACACAACTTGAAATGTCTCCCTTAAATACTCCTTCATGCCTTCATAACTGTTGGCACTTTCCAAAGGAATTCTTCCAATCTAACCGTTGGACAGAATCAATCTGGAGATCTCAAGCTATAAATAGAAACAAAAGAGAATCTGTTAATCCCGATCTCCCATTCAATCAGGATCTTCAGTTTCCTTAAGTGAACACTTGCTCCATATAATTGATTGCTTCCATAAATGCAATAATCAAATCCAATCAATCCATAAGCTGTCGAAGATATATATCAATCCAGATCTTCGTGAGAAAAGAATAAGATCAATAAGATCTATAACCATAATAACTTAAGTCTGTCTTCCCTAGACTTTAGAAAAAGTCTGTCCATCTCAGACTTTAGGAAAGTCTGAACACTTTAGATTCTGGGAAAGTCTGACCACCTCAGACTTTGGGAAAGTCTGAACACCTCAGACTTTGATACAGTATTGTCATCGTCAAAACCAGCACCAACAATCTCCCCCTTTTTGATGATGACAAAACCTTCCTGCAAACATATTATATGCTATACCAAAACAACTTTCAATATCACATATTAGCATAACGAGATGAAGATAACAAGAACCATCAAAATACTCAAATATTAAGTAGAATCACAAAGTCCAAATCAATTCATCAAAAACCAAAAAACCAAAAACCAGAGCCCAAAGCTAATTCAAATGACAATCCAAACCAACAATCAAAATCCTAACCAAATCACAACCAAAACGATCAAATCCTCTAATCCTCCCAGGCCACAATCTCCCCCTTTTTGTCATCAATCAAAAAGCTAAGTAGAACAGGGAGCACGAACAAGTTGAAAATTATCCATAGAACGCACAGTCTGCTCAACCTGAACTAAGTCTTGCTGCAATTGATTGATAACAGCATTAGTAGGCATTTGATCCATCCGTTGATTGACTAACTGCTAGAACTGTTCAATACTTCGTTCCAGAGAAGAATATGGTGATTGGAGACCAGTAAGTAATGCAATAATTTATGCGGAACGATCAGCAGAAGCAGTTGGTATAGACTTTGTTGATCTGGATGGTCCACCCTCTTCTTGTTGTCCTGCACTAACTCCCCCTGTCTCTAAGCCAGTCGCTGTAGGAGTTTGAAAAACAACCTGTGGTGGAGGAGGAGAGACAACAAATGTATCTTCTGGAGGAGCCATAGTTTCCCTTGGAGGACTATGAATCATTTCATCTTCCTCTCGTTCAGTCTCTGTTTTCTCAGATTCTGTCTCCTTGTGAATTTCTTCTTCTGCCACGTCTTCCTCAACATCTTCTTCTTCATCCTGGAGAATCCAAGACCGTTTCTTCTTTTTCAGCGGCTGAGGAGTTTTCTTCAAAGTCTCCTTTCCCTTTCTCTTTACCCTAGATGAGACTGACTTAGAGGGACTAGCTTCTGAGGGCAAATCTTTCAATCTCATCTTGGCAATAATATTTTTCCCAATAGTCAGAGGAACGATCAGAGTCTCGCACAGGATTGATGGGATTGGGATGTTCAGATGATTGAAAATTTGGGTTATCAAGGAAGCGTATGGTAACTGACCTTTACCCTTCTGTACCACTCTGTACATCTGATACATAATAACATATGGCATAGAAACAGTTGGAGATCTGATGATGCTATACATTAACCGTGCCTCAGATTTAGAAATATCCGTCTTAGAAGCCGCTTTAGGTTTCAGGCAACTGATTATGATCTTGTGCAGAATGGCATTCAAAGGGGATAGCCGAGAGTATGTGAGTGTACCTCCACTTGATTGATCGATAGAAAGAGCAGCAGTGATTTCCCTGTCAGTTACAATGATAGGAATAAAGCCAGTCCGTGAAACTCCAAGGATATCAGCAATTATATCCACATTAAGAGTATATTCCATGTTGAATACAGAAAATCGGAAGGTATGCCGATCAGGAAAAAATAAATTTGAGTAAAAATATGCGGTTAACTCCGCATAACTCGGAATCGTGGAGGAACAGAACTTGTCAATACCAAGCCGACCAAGGTGGACCCCAAGATGAACTTTAATTGAGTTTAAATACTCAAAGTCAACATGTCGTGGAATCATGACCCCACGTTTCAGCAACCCTTTATAAGCATTGTGATGTTCCTTTAAGCAGAAAAGAGGATCATTTGTCTCCGAGCGACTGACATCAAACCCCTGCACTGGCTTAAAGTATAAGAACATTTTCTCATCTTCGTCTCTAGGTTCGTGAGAATAGGAGGTACTAAACCGTGGGTCTATCGGAAAATTTCTCCGTGCTTCATCCGCTGTTCCAGGAGGAGCAATAGAAAGTCGTTCCATTTCTTGCAAAAAGACAGGCTGATTTGGGTATCCACTATCTCCTAGAAATTCATCAATAGTAGTCATAGCGCTACCACCATTCACCAATGTCTGATACAGTTTGTAAATAAACTTGGGGTTCCGTTTTTTGAGGGGAGCAGCGCTACTTATGGGTTTTGTGAGTCCCTGTTGAATCCCATGCCTTGTTTCCATAGAGCCGGTTGCCGACTCTTCATGCAATTCTTCTTCCTCAATAAGATCAAGGTGAGTAGGTCCAGAACTGGTGCCAAAATGCTTGCTTGCTAGGCGAGACGATTTTCGGGAGGCAGACATTGTGCATTCTTAGAGAGAGTTTGTCCCGTCAAACGAAAAGAAAGCTTTGAGGAAGATGAAGAGGCCTAGGGTTTACGAAGACACGATTCTATTCTTTTAAATGAGTTTCTCGATGAATAAAAATAGAAGTTTTGGAAAATTTTCCGAAAAGCTATCAATCAATCAGTAAAATAAAAGGAAACAAATAATCAAAGAGATGCGTTGGTTCAGAAGTCGTACCTTTTGACAGATTACCAGAAGTGTCGATTGGCGGGAAACAAGACATTTAGAGAACTTACCATAAATCAAATTTGATTTAGCCTGAATCCGAAACTGACCTTAAGTCTGAGTTTTAGTTAGAGTCTGACTCTGACTCTGACTCTAAGTCTAAGTCTGAGTCTGAATCTGAGTCTGAGTTTGAGTCTGAGTCTGAGTCTGAGTCTCAGGAGGAGAGGATATTTAATTTGCTTCTAATGAACTCAAACGACCATTTATCCAAAGGTTTTGTAAATATATCAGCTAATTGATTTTGAGAATCAACAAATGTGATCTTTACATCTTTCTTCTGAACATGATCTCTAATAAAATGATGTCGGATTTCAATATGTTTTGCTCTAGAGTGTAAAATCGGATTCTTAGTAAGATCCATGGCACTTGTGCTATCACACCGAATTTCAACACAATACTTCTTGATGCCAAAATCTTGTAGTTGTTGACGCATCCATAGAATCTGTTAACAACAACTCCCAAGGGCTACGTATTCAGATTCTGCTGTTGACATTGCAACAGTGTGTTGCTTCCTTGATAACCAAGATACCAACATATTTCCAAGAAGTTGACAGTTTCCTGTAGTACTTTTCTTGTTCACTCGACATCCTCCCATATCAGCATCAGAATATCCTAATAGAATAAAATTGCTTTCATTGGGATACCAAAGCCCAAACTTCGTAGTAGATGAAATATATTTGATAATTCATTTGACAGCTGATAGATGTAATTATCTTGGATCTGATTGAAACCTTGCACATAAGCATACATTAAACAGAATGTCAGGTCTAGAAGCAGTGAGATATAGTAAGGATCCAATCATGCTCCTGTAAAGTTTTTGATCAACTTTTTCTCCTTCTGAGTCTTTCTCAAGTTTTGAGGTTACTGCCATTGGAGTTTCAACCTTTTTGCAATTTTCCATTCCAAACTTCTTGACTAGATCCTTTGCATATTTCTCTTGATGAACAAAGGTACCTTTAGAAGATTGTTTCATTTGTAGTCCAAGGAAGAAAGTTAATTCACCCATCATACTCATCTCAAACTCCTGCTACATGTCCTTTGCAAAATTCTTGCACAGAGTTTCATCAGAGGATCCAAAAATAATATCATCAACGTAGATTTGTACCAATAAGAAATTGTGACTTGTTTTTTTTAATGAAGAGAGTTGTGTCTACTTTGCCTTTTTCAAATCCACAATGAATAAGGAAGGAACTCAATCATTCATACCAGGCTCGAGGAGCTTGCTTTAGACCATAGAGAGCCTTCTTTAATTTAAAAACATGATGAGGATTTTTAGGATCCTCAAAGCCAGGAGGTTGTTCAACATAAACTTCTTCTTGAATTACTCCATTTAGAAAGGCACTTTTGACGTCCATCTGATATAACCTGAAATCATGAAAGCACGCAAAGGCAAGTAATAATCTGATAGCTTCTAACCTGGCAACAGGAGCATAAGTTTCATCATAATCAATTCCTTCCTCTTGAGTGTATCTTTTAGCCACCAGTCGAGCTTTGTTTCTTGTAATCAATCCTTCTTCATCTAATTTGTTTTTAAACACCCATTTTGTTCCAATAATAGATTTTTCTTTGGGCCTTGGAACTAGCTCCCAAACATCATTTATAGCAAACTGTCTCAGCTCATCTTGCATTGCTTCTATCTAGCTATCATCTGCTAAGGCTTCTTCTACTTTCTTTGGCTCAATTTCAGAAATTAAGGCAATTGCACTGGATTTCAGAATTTAAGGCAATTTCAGGAATAGCAGAAATTCTTACTTTTGATCTGGTTTGGCGTCCATCCTCAATGTTGCCAATAGTATTTTCCAAGGGATTACTCGACTTGTGTTTCAATTTCTTTTGACTTCCTGAGTTTGAATTTCCACTATCAAGATTCTATGAGTCAGTATCTCCAATTGGTTTAACAACTCTCAGTGGAACATTGTTTTCCTCAGTACCAGCTTGTCTTGTGACCTCTGAATCTGTGTCTGCTTCATGAAATTTAACATGTATAGATTCTTCCACACTATAAATCCTTTTGTTATAAACTCTGTATGCCTTACTCGAACAAGAATATCCAAGGAAGATGCCTTCATCAGATCTACTATCAAATTTCCCAATCTTATCAGCAGAGTTCTTAAGAATAAAGCATTTATAGCCAAAGACATGAAAGTAAGAGACATTAGGCTTTTTGTCTTTATAGATCTCATAGGACGTTTTGTCCATCAAATGTCTTAGAAACACTCTGTTGATAATATAACAAGCTATAGAAATAGCTTCTGCCCAAAATCTGGAGCTGACTTTGCTGTCAATCATCAAAGTTCTGGCCATTTCTTGCAAGGATCTATTCTTCCTTTCTACAACACCATTTTGCTGTGGTGAATAAGGAGAAGAAAACATATGTTGTATCCCAAAATCATCACAGAATTTAGCAAACTCTGCATTCTCAAATTCACCACCATGATCAGATCGAATGCTCGAAATCACATATCCTTTCTCATTTTGGACTTTCTTAGCAAACTTGGCAAAGTATGCAAAAGCATCAAACTTATTTGCTAAGAAAAATACCCAAGTATATCTAGAAAAATCATCAACTATTACCAGAAAATAACTCTTACCACCAATGCTTTTTGTTTGATTTGGTCCAAACAAATCCATATGAAGAAGCTGAAGCACCCTTGTAGTAGCAACATGATTTATAGACTTGAAGGAATCCTTTAACTGTTTTCCTAGGGTACAAGATGTACAATCTTCATCTCTACGAAATTTCAGGAATGGCAAGCCTTGAACAAGTTGCTTTGAAGAGATCTTGGAAATTTGTTTCATATGATTATGACCAAGTCTTTTATGCCATAATTCTACCTCTTTCTATAAAGATATAAGACACTTAGGAGTTTCAACATGCATATCCAATAAATATATATTACCATGTCTCCTTCCACTGAAAGTCTGTGAATTGTCTTTACTTGAGGCAAGACAGATTCCTTCTTGAAATTGAATTTTATAACCAGTATCACAGTGTTGACTGATGTTGAGTAGATTATACTTCAATCCTTTGACCAAAGAGACATTGTTAATAGAAAGCTTTCCAATCTTTACAGTTCCTCGGCCAATAATTTTCCTTATGCTATCTCCTCCAAATGCTACTTTTCCTCCATCAAAACTTTTCAATTTAATGAAACAACTTGAATCTCCTGTCATATGTCTCGAACATCCACTGTCCAAGTACCACTTTGATTGAATTTCCTGAAAAAGAACTTATTTCTTTTTAGGTACCCCTATCATCTTGGGTCCTTTTTGGTTAGAATAAAATAGGGGCGCTTTCCATCTCTTACTTATAGAATCCATTTCCCTTGAGCATTCTCCTTCAATATGACTAAAGCACTTAATAGAATCTCTTCCAACAGGTTTAATAAACGTCCTTCTAAAATGGTTTTCATAAACTCTTTTCGAAGGCATTTTTTCTAGTCTTTCTTTGACTTTTGGAAAATCAATCAAAGGAGCTTTCTCCAAAGACATTCCCAAACATTCCTTTTTGAAATAAGGTCTTTGTACTGAAAGAATTATTTCTAGTTTATCAGATCCAAGAGAAAACTTTTTTGTAATAGAAGAGATTTCAGATTTTAAACATACATTTTCTTTTTCTAGAAAGCTATATTTATCCTTTGAAATTGAAACCTCATTATCAAACTTTTCTTTTAAAAAAATCTTATGTTGTTTGAGAATCAAATTTTCTTTCTTTAGCTCAGCAATCTCTTTAAAAGAAAAATCTAATTTGGAACAAAGATCATTTATATAATTAGCTATTTTAATAGGAACTCTATAATTATTTACCTAGTTATCAAAATCTTCTGAGTCAGAGTCTGAATCAGAATGAGCCATTAAGCAGATGTTAGCGAATTCCTCATCACTCTCTTCACATTCGGTGTCACTTCAGGTTTCAGCCTTTAGAGCCTTTTTGTTCTTCTCGTACCTTCCATTCTTTTGTTTGAGAAGATGACATTTTGGTTTAATGTGTCCTTTCTTTTGACAATTATAACAAGTAATCTCGGCATAAGTATTTCTTTCATCAGATTGTCCTCTTTGAGCATTCGAGTTCCTTCAAGAATTGGATCCTTTCCAATTTGATCTATTTCTGTTGAACTTTTTGAACTTCTTAATGAAAAGAGCCATTTCCTCTTCATCAAGATAGTCATCTGATCCTGCATCATCAGAAATAATATTAGATTTTAAAGCAATAGATTTCTTACCTTTGAACTCTTCATTTTGATTGAGATTTTCCACTTCATAAGATTGAAGTGTTCCGACTAATTCATCCACTGACAAGGGCTGAATTCTTTGAGTTTCTCTAATAGATGTTCTGATATGATTCCATTATTGTGATAAACCTCGCAAGAGCTTGTTAACTTTCATTGGTCCAGTGATTGGTTGTCCTTGATTTGCAAGTCCATTGACAATCTCTGTGAACCTGCTGAACATATCTGCAATTGATTCACCATTTTTCATTTTAAAGGCTTCATATTGTCCAAGCAAGATATTCAATCTTGTTTCCTTGACACGATCAGTTCCTTCATAGGTGACATTGAGTCTATCCCAAATTTCTTTGGCTGATTCACAAGAAAAAATTCTGTTATATTCAGTAAGAGATAGAGCACAGTAAAGCGAATGAGTAGCCCTGGAATCAGTGTGTTGTCTCTTGGTAATTTCAGCTTGAGGTATCACTCTAGTTTCTCCAGAACTAGTAGAAGGAATTACTCATTGTTCGATTATTTCCCATTCCATGGGATCTTTTGACTTCAAGAAAATTTTCATTTTATTCTTCCAGACACAGTAGTCTTTTCTATCAAAATAGAGAGGTCTAAGAAAATGTTGTCCTTCCATCACACCTGAACCACTAGCACTGGCCATAGATCGTTAGCTCAGAAGTAAAACACTTCTAAAAAGAGCAACCTTGCTCTGATACCACTTGAAAGCGCTAGTGCAATGAATAATTACGTAAAGACAAATGCGGTAATATATAGATTCAGAATAATAAATAGAGTTAGAGAGAAAAGAGAATTGAACACAAGATGTATAGTGGTTCAGCTTAGATCAAGCCTACATCCACTCTCCCACGGTGACAGCCTATTGGCTGGAGTCCACTATGAATAAAAAGAGTTACAATCTCAATGTCTAAGCTTCTCAGCTTCACTCTCACGAAGTTCGTGTGTCGCACTCTTTTGAGTACAAATAAGGCTCTTAGTGATTCAGACTTTAGGAAATTTCTCTCTAATGTCATCAACCCTGATTCCTTTTGATTTTGGCTTTTGGCCTAGAAAATATGATGGTGCGCCCTAATCATGGTGCCATAGAATTGGCGATTAAGTGGTGCCATGGAATTGGCAATTATATGGGTCTATGAATAGGTTGATTAAGATCAAATGTGGCATTCCAACTTGATGAATGAGTGATAGACTTATGAACTACTTGGTTGGCTAATGAGCCGTTAATGTTGGTGGATTAATTACGGCCGACGATTGAAATTGGAAAATGACAATGAGCTATGAAGACCTAATTAGGGTCTCAGGTTGGTTATGAACGGTCTTAAGCATTTATTACTGCACACTTATTTATTATGTAATTTATTTATTTGTTGTTCGTTATTTACTTTAATTATAATTTATTTATTTATTTGCATTAAATTACTTAAGTGAATGTATAATGTGATTGTGGCTGATTGGACCGACGGGTATATGGCTTAGTGCCAAGTGTCGGTCACGGACCGATTGACTCATAGGTAAATTGGTTAGTAAAGAGAGAGACTAGAATTGGGCTGTGTGATAAAAAGAACATGATTGGTGAATGAACTATAGGCATTGAGTTAATCTACTTTAAATTGGAAGTCGACTCAATTGAGGGCTAGCTAGCGACTATGGTGGCACTAAATGCCGATTTGAAGATATTTATTGATTGTGGCTACGATGTGATGTTGTTGAACGGCTTGGGGCCGAATCTCGATTGCGGACTGGCAAATTAACTGGTCTAGCTCACCAGTGCGATTGATTCGAGAATGTGGGCTTGAGTTTTAGGCTAAGCATGGGGTTAGCTAGAGAAAGCGAAGGAGAATTTCAAGGTGATTATGAAGGGTTCGAGGAATAGGAAATTGATTGATCTCGAGGAAAGAAAAAATACATGATAAATCGAGTAAAATACTGATGATAGTTACACTTGGGGAAGTGATATTTGGAGGTTGAGTAGGGAGTAGGAACTCTAAGGTGATATTATTTCTAATTTTAGTAAAGGGATAAACTCACCGAAATATTTATATCTCATCCATTATTATTAACAATTTTCAGATGCATGGTTAAAGATGGATTTGGGGCTGAGTATGGTGGGAGGAGACCCACGCTTCCGTTGAAGACTTGAAGGTTGGTGACAAGTCATGGGATATCGCCACTTGATGATCGAAGTGAAGGAAGGAAATCAGGGATTGTTGCGTGCCCAAGGGCAGGGCATGGCGGGTTCTGACAGGGCATTGCCGAAGTGGCTAGATTTCCAGATTTAGGGTTTCTAGGATTGGTTTAGGGCAAACTGAGTTCAATCTAAAAAATCATCGATTCTGAGTATCGGGATGAGGACTTTTAAGGACCCATTTCATGCAATGGTTCAAGCCCTAGGTCGAAGAATCGAGAGAAATCGAGGTTGAGAGTCTAGGTCAGCTTATCGTGGATCAAGGGCGAGCCCAGCTAAGTGGCCTCCTTTTGGGGACTGTTGGCGACAGTACAAGTGGAGACGGCAGTCGACCGATTATTGACCGGGATATGACATTAAGCCTAACACACCTATTGAGCTAGAATCAGCCAAGATTTCCTAAACCATTAAATAATCAAATTAATTAATTAATTAATATAACAATTAAATATGCATTATTAAATAAATATCTACAATCGGTTTGAGACCCTAACTAAGCCTTCCTGTCTCAACATCACTTCCTTGATTCAATAATTATCCCTCACTAATCCATCGATGGCAATAGCTGACCTCGTGCACCAATCACAATATCACCAACAATATGGGGCCCATCAGCCACCCAATCAATTCAACCATCCATCACGTCACTGATATGCTTACCAAAGCTATAATTGGCCTAATTTATCCAATCATTTCAACCAAATCATTCACGATTAATCTACTAAAACAATAACACGCCTAGTAAAGGTTTAGAATCCGCTCATATCAAATTGGGTCCGTGAAACGATGGGTGATGACAAACTAAGACAGGCCAAGTATGTGGGAAGCATTGACGAGCGACGGGACGGCTTCGATTTCATGAACGACACAAGGACAAACCCGAGTTGCTAGTCAGGTCAGGTTTTCGAGTCGCAAAGAGCCTCACCGGTTTGGGAGTTCATTCTCCATCCTTGAGTCAAATTGGAGCTGGAGACCAGTTGTGCTTTAAAGAGGACTCTGAGGCAATTCGAACATGGGTGGTGGTGTCATTGATGGTGGCTGGAGCTGCGAGCAATCATCCCATGAAGCCAACAGTCGGCGAGCTGTAATTTCCAAAAAATAGGGCAAGAGTTCGAACTTCAATCCGTGAGATCGAGATCGAATCAAATGAAACCAAAGCTAGATCTAGGCTAAGGGAGTGTCTAGAAACCTATTGTTGGTCTCGATTTCGAGTGGGCATCATCGGAGTGGCCAAATTTCTAGATCTAGGGATTTCGGGCTCGATTTAGGGCAAACTGAGTTCAATCTCAAAAACCATTGATTCTAAGCCAAATCTATTCGATCAAAATCCACAAATTAGTTCTAAGAACTCCTAAGGACCGATTTCATGCAATGGTTCAAGCCCTAGGTGAAAGAATCGAGAGAAATAGAGGTCGAGAGTTCATGTAAGCTTATCGTGTGGACTAGGGGCGAATTGAATCGAGTGGCCTCCTTTTGAGGGCTGTCGACGACAGTACAGGCAAAGACAGCATTGGCAGTTAGTCGGCACTTAAAGAGGGAGTGAAGAGGATTCAATAGGCATTGAGAGAGAGGAAAACAATGCACTAAGCGAGGAGTTATTGCCGGTTGCAAGTGGCTTGCAAGGCAACTTGGTGGGCAGGGCGATCCAACTACTTGGGGTAGTTGGGGCGTCACCATCGGCAGTTGGCAACCATCTTGCGATCGAGGCAACCTTCGATAGGACTGGGGAGAGGCTTGCTAACCTCTGCTTGTGGCTAGCCAGCCGTAGGATGGTCGACGAGACTGATCCGCATGTGCCCACGATGAGCTCGGCAAAATGGCCGCGAGAAGGCCAAAGGAAAAAGGACGGGCTGGGCTTTGCACAGGCTAGGCTGGGTCTTGCGCGTGCCAAGCCGAGTCTCAAGTCAGATTTGCTTAGAAAAAAATAATAACATTTTAATAAATAAATATTCGAGAAAAATTCCCAAAATTTCAGAAAAGCTTCCCAAAAATATAACTAAGTATTTTGGGCCACGAAGCTTTTAAATAGATTTTTGGGAGTCCAAAACCAATTTCTATAAATTTCTACATCCAAACGGAAATTACAAAAATTGTCGAGAAAATTCCCGGGGCCCTTTGGCTACAATCCAAACTTTCGTATCTATATAATAAGCCCTAAGGAAGGTCGGGATGCAGCTGCTACATAGCTACTATGAACTCGGAAAAGTAACAAAAAAAAATGACGAGGGCGGTTAAGGGGGTAGTAGAGAAAATATTGGGTACCGGACCGGTACCATGTCACTTTTACCGCAGCCAATCAAGAGATGACACCTATTTGATCAGGCCCACAAATTTCAAACCCACCCGTGTCTCTTCTCTCTTTGTTTACATGCCTCTGTCTGTTCACCTTTTCTCTCTCCCTAATCTTCACCTTTCCTCTGTTTGTTTATGGCCGCGACCTCCCCTTCCTCCAACAACCGTGACGCCACCACCCTCCCACGACCAGACACACCTCCTCTCTATTCTCTCTTTCTCTTAAACCCTCCCCATAAACCATCTTGATTTTTCATCACATTATTGCTTACCATTCACTATTTTATCTTTTGTTGGTCGAATACCATCCACTACTTTTCAAGGTACCATGACATCTTAAACATGGAACTGCAGATAAACCCATATATAAAATAGAGATTGAGAGAGAGAATAGAGAGGAGGTGGCGTCACGGTCATCGGAGGGTGGCAGCGTCGCGGTCGTCGAAGGGAGTTGGAGGTCGCAGTCGTTGGAGGGAGGTGTTCGAGGGAGGGGAGGTCGTGGCCTAAATAGAGAGAGAAAAGGTGAACAGACAGAGGCCTATAAAACAGAGAGAGAAGAGACATGCGCGGGCTTGAAATTTGTGGGCCCAACCAGATATGTGTCATCTCTTGATTGGCTACGGTAAAAGTGACCTAGTACCGGTCCGGTACCCAATATTTTCTCAAGGGTAAGGGTAGTGGGGAACTTGGATCTATCAGCCGTTGACCGCAGATGTCAAAATCTCATTGGGAGCACGCTGAATTATACCTCGACCTGTCGCTGGTTAGAAGTTTGACCAAATTTCCAAATGAAGAAGCCACTCGTAACTTTCCCTTTTCGACGCTATGTGGGTCCTGTGATCGCCAAAATAGAATATGTTAGTGGTGTCCAAGGAGACATCTGTACAAAGTGGAACTCTTTTCACTCGTGTTTGCAGTCTGCATTGACAAAGTGTTCATGAGTCGGCTTTTTTTAATACATAATTAAGAGGTACAAGCATAAACGTTCGGTTATTTAGAGGCTTATGAAAGATTTATCGAATCTTATAAAATAGTTAAATTAGGACGTTTAGTTTGTGCAGAGGTAGTCTTTATATAAATTCATTATAATTTAAACAAATAATTTTCAGTTCTTAATTTAGAAATTTCTTGATATCTCGACTGAGTGAGTGATCTTTAGGCTGCCGATTCTTTTCTTTATATACACCCCCACCACAACCCCAAATCTTTGCAAGAAGAAGAAGAACAATTTCGTTCCTGTACGATATTGCAGCCATGACGAGCTTTTCTTGCTTAGGCAAAGAAGTTGCGTTTCTTTGTAGTGCTTCATGGCTCAAACTAGCCTGCATCTACAGGTCCTTTTGCCTCCTCTTTTCTTGCAATCTCCGCTTCCTGCTCCTCCTAGTCAACTCCTTTTGCATCCAAGTTTTCTATTTCGTCTTCCTCTCTATTCTTGGCTTCTGGGTTCTCAAGGCCTTGGGGCCTGATCGGACAAATAACTTTAGGCCTGGCGACTTGGATCTGTTCTTCACCTCTGTCTCTGCGGCGACAGTCTCGAGCATGTCCACAGTGGAAATGGAGGTCTTCTCCAACTCCCAGCTTGTCGTGATGACCGTACTGATGTTCGTCGGAGGGGAGGTCTTTGTTTCCCTTGTTGGGCTTCATTTTAGGAAATCAAAGCTCCGGCAGCTCATCAAAACCGAAGAAGAAGTCACTTCCGTCAATAGCGATCTCTTCCCTTCCAACCCAACAAACGACATAGTTGACCACATAGAGTTAGGGGTAGTAGTGACATCAGATAGCTTGAACTCACAAGAAGAGCCTCAGGACAAGTCCTTAGATCTTGACTATTTGCAATATTGTTCGGTTGGGTTTTTGTTTTTTGTAGTGTTGGGTTACCTTCTGGGAGTCCATGTTCTTGGCATTGCCATGGTTTCGCTCTATATGGCACTTGTTTCCAGCGCGAGAGATGTCCTGAAGAAGAAGGGTCTCAAAATGATGACCTTTTCCGTCTTCACCACTGTGTCAACCTTCGCTAGTTGCGGGTTCGTCCCGACGAACGAAAACATGATAGTCTTTAGAAAAAACTCCGGCCTCCTCCTAATTCTCATCCCTCAGGTCCTGCTCGGGAACACGCTGTTCCCGTCGACCTTACGGCTCATGCTTTGGCTCATGGGAAGATTCGTGAAGAAAGCAGAAATCAAATACTTGTTGAGCAGGACAAGTGACGTTGGTTACAAGCACTTGCTTCCGAGCCTCTACTCGTCGTTGTTGCTGGTCACGGTGTTGGGGTTCATTGGCGTCCAGTTCATAATGTTTTGCTCGATGCAGTGGCATCTTGAAGCGTTGAATGGAATGAGCTCGTTCGAGAAAATAGTGGGCGTGCTCTTTCAGTGCGTGAATTCTAGACATACGGGCGAGACGATCGTCGATCTGTCCACAGTTGCTCCCGCCATCTTGGTGGTGTTCGTCGTCATGATGTTAGTCTCTCTCTCTCTCTCTCAGTTTTTTTTTTTGGTCAACCTCTCTCTCTTAGTTGTCAATTAAATATTCTGCAATCATAGGACTTACTTAACCATTCCCGCGTTCCGGATCCAGATTCCTCGAGTTGGGGAGTCTTTTTTTTTTTTTTTTGTAAAATTTGGGCCATTCAATTCATATTGGATAGCCCAAAACGAAAATAGATCACCTGCCTTTGGTGCAGGTGATCTATTTCTATTCCTGCATACAAAATTTGGCTGGTAGCGATATGAAAAATGTAACGAACTGCGGGTACATAATTATATGTATTAATCTTCATAGTGACCAATAAAGCACCGAAAATGCCTCTCTTTTGAAAAAAAGAAAAGTAAGTAGATACTAATTTTATTAATTAATTTTATCATATATACCAAAAATATTCTTTTGAATAAATGATTTGTTTCGATATTGTCAAAAGATACTCACTTTAACACCACGGTTTTATTTTGTTGACAAAGAATCAGGTTTTAAAATATATTATGGAAATTTCCACTTCCCCTAATAAGTTTTTTTGGGGGTAAAGACCCCTAATAAGTTGTTGATGTTAGTATTTCAATAAAATCAGGATAACCGTCATAAAATAGGATTCATGTCTTAAATGTGGTTGGAAAATACTTTGAAAACTTCGTAAAACTCAAAAGCCATTCCAAGTGTATGAAAAATTATTTATGTCCGATTGAATCAGATCATCATCATCAACTGAATCCCATGCACATGCTTGAACAGTGCGATAAATAGATTGTACTTCTTTAATCAGAAAATCAAAGTCAAGTTTCATGATATCATCTAATGTGTCAAGCATTCATATAAGATGTACCGCTATTGTAAAATATTCTTTCTAAATCAGATAGTTAGTATATGGAATCTCTCCTTCCGTAATGGAATGAATTTGTATATGATGATAAAATAATAGATACGTGTCGGTGTATAATCCTTAGCTGCGTGATTACTTTTTACGCCGCTAGTGCACCAAATAGAAGTCGTACGTAAATCAATTTCTTCACATGAATATTCGCTGATAGGCCTGCCCCTAACCCCCTCCCCCGTGTCTTCTGATGTCACATGTGCGTCTGCAGACGTGAACCACTTCGTCTAAAACACAGAAAAAGAATAATAAAAAAAGAACAAATACTACCAAAAATCCTAAACGATGTCATCTATAACTCATTTATCCCAAACTTTTTTTATGACATCGAAAATCCCGAACTTGTGCTTATGTAACACATTTATATGATTTTTTTTTGTAATATGAAAAAAATTACAAACTTTCTCATTGTAAAACATTTATCTTAAAATTTTTTATGGCATTAATAAGTTCTGATAGATTTATCCCTTAATTTCTTTTCTTCTTTTCTTTTTTTTTTTTTTGGGCATCCACTTTACCCAGCAAGGGCTTGGCAACTTTCACCCAATGGCTAGCAAGCTCCAACGACCCTCGCCGACCTTAGCTGGCTAATCAAAGTGGGTCTTCAAAATGAAAATAAAAAAATGAAGAAAAAAATTATTAAATAAATGTGTCACAAAATGCAAGTTCAGGTTATCACCAAAGAAGAATTAGAGATAAATATGTCATGGAGTGTATAGTTTAGGATTTTTTATGGTACTTTTTCAAAAGAAAATGTGTGTACATAAACGATCACGTGGGACTTTGACCACAAAGGGCAACCTCGCTTTGTGAGGCAGAGAACTGCACCAGGAAGTCTAAATGGTTTGGATTGAAAAATAAGTAAACGGTTTGGATGCATTTGAAAACGACCGGATTACGAACTCAAAGATGTTTTCCCTTCTTTGTGAGGAATTCCATTTGATCTTAAAATAGATTTGATTTGTCCGTATATTATCAAAATAGTTGCTAAATTAGTTGCATTATTGAAGGATGGAATAATTTAGGACATCATTTATTTACCAAAAAAAAAAAAAAAGGACATTATTCTGCGGCATTATTGAGGTCTCTTCTGTGCTCATGGAGAGTCGTCTGAGGTTTTTATGCTCATTCCGATATAGGTCAAGTCATTTCTGTCACCTAGTCATTATTCGTATTCAAATTAAATATGATGATGTCGAAGGTCGGCTAAACATGACAGGATAGAAAAGTGCAGATTGATTGTATAGCGCAGGTTAAAACTTTATGTGAAGGTTGAGCATTGAAAACGACAAGAAGCTTCAAGTCGTGAATTTTCTCGCCAAATTAGTGTTTCCTATTGATTTGTCTGTTAGTTAATCTATGTGTTATTTCCTAGGAGCCGGGCTATGTGTTTTCATCGTGGAGGTCCTTTGGAGACAACTTATTAAACAATTGAATAATGAATTCTCCCAAACTGAGACGCCCAGGGTCAACCTCTTAATGCGTTTTAATAAATTGACGGGTTTTATGACCCGTGGATTTCCACGATATATGAACAGATGAGTTCACTGAAATAATTAAGATTAATGTAAACGAAAGATTTATTAATTTATTTAATAAATGGATCTGACAAGGGAATAATTAGTACATGAATGGCGAGTTATAAAGTCTTGAAGCAGTTTGAGTAGAACTCTGGAACCGGCAAATTAGAGATCTTTCTTTCAATTACGGTCGAAGTGCCGCAATTAGAGGCCGACTCAATATCAATTACCAGTGTCCCGAGATACGAGAAAATAGGTAGTTGCATTCAATTGACTTCTATATCTAAATAGTCCACCACCCAATGAGCATTTACAGACAAAAGCATAAATAAGCCATATCTACCTCGTACATGCATTCTTCTTTTATGTAAACCATCCACAAGGCCTGATTATAATCAGCATCCATCACTTTTGAACCAATAAGTTTAATCCTCTAACACACCAGATGTGCGTAAGTAGATGATTACGTGATCTAGGTCCACTAAATATACTTTCTCGTGGATGATCTTCAGGTACCTTCCGCCGTATACATCATTTCTACCGACAAAAGATGGCGAGGAGCTCTCAAGAAACGACGGACGAAGAAAGCTGAAACGGGGTTATAAACTACTGTTAGAGAATCTCATATTCTCGCAGCTCTCCTACCTGGCCATCTTCATTGTCATGGTTTGCATAACAGAGAGGAAGAAGATGAAGGAAGATCCACTCAATTTCAACGTATTGAACATCGTAGTCGAAGTGATAAGGTAAGCATCTTTGTTGAGTATTCTATGTGCTTCCAAATCACCAAATCTCCTTACTTCCTTCTCACATTCATCACACAAACTCAATAAAAGTGGTCCATCGGCTGCCAATAACATGTCCGCCGCTTCCCGGATATCGCACTCTTCCATAGGCACGCGAATTAACTTTCCCTCAAACGCACATCAAAGTCTGAAAAATTTTACAGTGGTCCGAACGGAATAGGCCTAGCCACTAGGAGTGGGCCAGTTGGCGGGTGGGGCTCACCTGCCAAGTTGCGCCCCCCTACTGGCCTGAGTGCAGTCTTCTCTTGCTAGGATGACCAATCGTGATCTCCTTAGTTCCATATTTCAAAGTTGATGACCCAATATTGTTAATATATTCTCCATCTGAATTATTAGATAAACTAAGTTGCAGGAATAACATCACCTA
Source organism: Melaleuca quinquenervia (assembly GCA_030064385.1). NCBI lineage: Eukaryota > Viridiplantae > Streptophyta > Magnoliopsida > Myrtales > Myrtaceae > Melaleuca > Melaleuca quinquenervia. The sequence goes on from CM057718.1 coordinate 12,623,689, forward strand.
TGTAGCCCAGGGCGGTGAGTGAAACCAAAAATAAGAGTTATCTTCTTTTTATTTGGTCAATGGGCACGCCCCCCAACATGTGAGCTCTTAAATCATACCCCACTTGCTAGTGTGCCGTCGATTTCATGTACAAAATACGGGTAAATGCATCCAAATGATGAAAGTGATGGGCATGAAGCACGGAACATGAACAAACCTGTGTAACCGGCTTTTGAAATTGCAGCGCATACGGGAACGTGGGGTTCTCGACAGGTTACAGCTGCGAACGACAACTAGAACCGGTCAAAGGCTGCGTGGACAAGTGGTATGGATTCTCCGGAAAATGGAGCGATCAAGGCAAAATCATCCTCATCGTCGTGATGATTTTTGGAAGATTAAAGAAGTTCAACATGAAGGGCGGCCGAGCTTGGATACTCTTGTGAGAGAGACAAGTGGACCTCTTCTTGCCCGATGAGGAAGGAAATGGAACGTCACTATAGATCTAGAGACTAGGGCAAAATGGGCAAAATCATCCTCCACCTGGTCCAATCCCTATGATTTTGTTTTCCCTACTTTTCTTTGGGTGATTTTATTGACTTTTTGTTTTGTCTTTTCCAATACATGAGGTGTTGTAACCGTAGAAATTAACATGCCATAGAGTTGGAGTATCGCTAGGTTTAGAGACTACGTTGTAAATATCATGTGCCGATATATAAAATGCGAGCCTTACCCAAAAAATAATATATTGAATGCGATACTTGATTATAATGGAAACTTTATGAGCTTCTTTTGCTATGTTTTCGAGTTATTACATAGTCGGAATTTCACCAAGATACTACTACATATGGAAATTTTGGATGGTATTGATACTAATAAAAAAATGAGACAAAACCTTTATTGCCCATATTTGCAAAACCCAACAGATTGATATTAGGATGAAAAAAATAACAGCACAGAATATATCAGAGTGAGCATTGGTGTAATTTTCTATAACTTATGGACACACCAAGATTGATTCATTTAAAGTATACTTGATCAGTTTAAAATGATAAATAATAGTAGGCGTAACTTATTCCTATAACTGCTCCATTCGGAATAAACTTGAAATGAAATTGAAAATTGTAAAAAAAAAGGAAAAAGGAAAAATATATATAGCACATTTGACAGAAGCGATTCAATTGGATATATTATACTTTCTGCTGTTGATTATATTTAGATTTATTATATATTCTTCTCTTGTACATGTAAATCTACTGAGATAGGAAAAAAGTAAGATACATAATTTTAACAGCTAAATCAGAAATAACAACTTTTAAAGAAACATTAATCAATGATAAAGTTCGTATTATATAATTTTATAGAATCCATTAAGTTTTTTTTAAGATAATCAATTTCCCGTTTCACCTAATGAAATTTAATATGTTTTCCTGATAACAAAATACACTCATTCCAGGTTTTCCACTAGCTAGCTTATATACTCGCTAATCCAAGATGCTTCGTTTGAATAAGTTGCCAAGCATGTCAGTGCTTGTCAAAATACTTAGTGGTATAATCATAACGATGAAATATGTTTACACAATCAGTTATGTGAGATCTCTAGAATACAAATCTTTTAAGGGGTTAAAATAGTAATATCTGAAACTTTGGCTCGTAGACATTTATTTGAGGTATTATGCAGATGCTGTATGAGGTATAAATAGACACGCTTTTACATGTTTGAATTAGATATAAATTAACTTTGGCCAATGTTGTATCTAATAAAAACATCCGGAGATTTTGTAAATGACCAATTGTTTTACGTAATTATACAAACGCCAAAACATAAGAAATTGCTACAATTAAGCCTCCAAACTGGGGACGGACCAAATGGGTTTACACGAATTCTAATTGGACCTCTTGACAAGCAACAGGTGGACTACTTTGCAACCTAGTTTGTCTAAATTAAAGGGAATTTCACTCGATATGCTAGAAATTGAAGATCTTTTGGATAAAAAAACCTGCTTGTGGTATTGCTAGGCGGAAATCCTTAAAATTAAGATTCTCACGCTCGAGTTGGTTAGAACTGTGATTTATGAAATATTCCGTTAAATAGGTTTTAAAGCTTGGTTTATTTATTATATTCGAATAAGAAGTAGAGGTGGCAAAATGGATCAAAGACCAATATTTTAACTTATATATGATAATGTTGGTCATAATGGTTAGCTTAAAAGATTAAATGGGTCTTAAATGAATCACTTAATAACCTAATGGATCTTAAATGGGTCGTAAATGGGTCATAAATAGGTTATACAATTAAACTTAAGTGTTATTAACAAATCATTTTAAATGTTATTAACAAGTCATTTTTTAGACTATAAAAATTTTGATGTTTTTATTTCCCTTATTTTCCTTTATTTTTTTTCTCATTTTTCCCTCTTTCTAAGTTGGTCGCTGGCCAAAAGGCGAGGGACGAGCTCACTAGACTCCAGCAATTGGAATAAAAAAAATAAAAAAATATATGTTTTTTAAAATAAAGATATTTAAAATTTCGAAAAAAAATAGAAAAATTATCAAATAAATGGTATTATATAAAATAATTTTAACAATAGATATTTAAAAAATAATAAAGAAGCAAATTTTCTTGGACTCGGGAAAATATAGAAGTGTTTGAACGAGTCGGTCGGGTTGGATATTGATCGAGTCGAGGTTGGGTTGGGATGTGTCTCTAAAATTGCATAGTATAAAAATGGATTAAAACGAGTTAAATTGGTTAATAAAGGTTAGATCATTTTTATTTACCAAAAAAAAAAAAGGTTAGATCATTTTTTACCCGATCCAAACCCGACCCGACCCACTCATTTGACACCCCTACAAGAAGCTAGGAATGTTGGATTGATAGCAGCACAAGAACCCGGTTGGGTTCAAGATATGGGAAGCGAAAACCCTCTTCAGTTGAGCAGCTTAAAATTGGGTCTGAAATTGAATTTTTAAATCCAATGTTGTGCCCCAAGGGGTTTATGCAAGCTGGAAATTGAAGTTTAAGGCTTGCAATTCGATAAGGTGGTTAGATGTGCTTACAGAGCTGCTGAAATTGAACAACTTATTGCAGCTTGCGTCTTAAGGAGTAGTAAGTGAAATTTTTTAGTTAAAAATAGTTCAATCTTCTCATTAACCACAGTAGAGAAAGAGGTGCATATCATTTCAAAATGGCTAATTGGTGCTAGATTGAGAATTAAAAGCCTTTAAATTGGATTTTATGTGCAAGAGATCCAAATTTGCCCAGATTTTGTAGCTGGATGATTTCCAAATTTCAATGTGAGTTCTTTGTCTTGGATCGCTAAACTGAAATGTCATATCTGATGGTCAATATTACAGTCTATATGGATCGATGCGTCTTGTTATAGATTTTTCATTTTGTTGTAGTCTTATGGAAGGGTAATGTTATTCACTCATGAACAACTACATACATTATTGGAAATGAGCCGAATGATACCAAAACGAATTAAAATGAGCAAAATGTATCATGTATATTATTATTGGACCCAATCCATGACATATTGCTCCCGTTGAAGATATACCCCGATTAAGGGAGACTAGTAGCCTGTATATTGCGGGCTAGGGGATTGACTGTCTACAAACGCCTTCGTCCGGCATTGACATCTAAAATTTTGTGAAAAGTTGAATAAGCATCTTTTTGTAAAAGTAAAATATAAAATAACAGTGAAAAGAAAAAGAGAGAAATAAATGACTAAAGTTCCATTCGTTTCATGGAAAATAACTTTCATAAAAATATTTTCCGAATTTTCTGGTCTTCGTTTCACGAAAAATAAAATAGTTAAGGAAAATATTTTCTACCAATTAAAAAAACACCTTCAAAAGTGGAGAAAATATTTTCTATTATTTTTAAGTGAAAAACATTTTTCGTATTCTTTGTTTACCTTTAAGTATTGTGGCCTTCAACACCATGTCTCAACCTCGTTTGAGGCTGGCGAGCTAACGGCTTTTAACAAATGAATACCATAAAATATTATCATATTCTAGAAAAATTATTTCTCGAAAAACTTTTTTCAGAAATACTATACTTTTCATGAAACAAACAAAGTCTAAAAGAGTGAGTCTAGTCCATCAAAGCCTACCAAATTAATTTAACCGTGAAACCTGCAAGACATAAGGCCAACACAAGCACTTCTCTAACTTATTAAAACATGTCCCTTTTAAGTCCAAGGATCCGAATCTCCTACCCGAATCTGATTCTGGGCAGAGGATTTTAAGAGGAAATAGGGGTTGTCCCCACTTTAATAAGGGAAATGTTTTTGTTTTTGTTTTCTTGTTTTTGGATTTTCCTCCACCGTTCGATTTGAATTTAACAGTGGAGGATAAAAGTAGGTCACCCCTGCCTAGAAAGTACACCGGGTAAGGGATCTGTTTTCCTAAGCCCAAAAGCCCCAAATTAATTGGAAATCCATTTTCGGGCTACTAGACTATGAACCCATCAATCGGCAGGCATAAGGAGCTGCAGTAGTGGTGCCACAGTGTGAAAACTTCGTCGGGCTTGGGCTGTAGCAGGGATGTCGGGATACCAGCTCGATGAAGAGCTGCAATGTCGACCCAAAACTTTTTGACGAGCGGACCACTGCAAACATAGACCAAATCAGGTGCCATAGAAGGCCGTAGTAGTGTCAAGGCGATGGTGATGTCAATGGGACAACAAGGCCCTCGAAGGTAGTGTACCTCACATGCGAATGGTGTTGACTACAAAGGCAACGTACTACAATAAGTGAAAGCAAGGCTTGGCGTGATTGGATCACTGGTATTGGCAGGCGGCAATTAGGAGGGGAGGCAACTGCAACAGTAGTAGTGGCGGAAAACAGGTGTTGATAAAGAGCCGTATGACGGCATGACGGCTCGGATTAGCGTGGCGTTGAGTAGTAATAGTGTTGTCATGGTGCAACAACATTGTCTAGGCTGTGACAGTATATAGGCTTGGCAACGGATTGACGAGGACGATGTCATCGACGTGGGGGCAAACGTTGACAATGTGGGGCACTCAAGAATTATGGCCACAGGTCTAGTTGCGACAATATCAAGTGTGGTCAGCAGTTAGGAAGTGCGCTCATAGTAATTGTTTTAATTACAACTTCAATGCCAAATATAGTTGGATCTGCGTTCTAGCCATGCTTGAAGATGAAGACATTCTATATAAAAAAAAAAACAAAACAAAAACAAGAATCTTAAATTTAGGCTATGTTTGTTTCACAGAATACATTTTTTCGAAAATTGTGATGTTCGGGGGGCGAAAAATAATTTGTCAAGGAAAATGTTTTCCGATTAATGAAAAAAATCGTTCTAAAAATGGAGAAAATGCTTTTATTTCCCAAGAAGGAAAACATTTTCCAATTTTGCCGCGACTGTAATAATCTCCCTCTTCTCTCTCCCTTTTCCCACTCCTCTCTCATCTCTTTCCCCTCTTCAACCAAACTCCTCTCTCTCCCTCTACCTTTCCCATTCCCAATATATTGACATTTCTCTCTCTTCCCCTCTCTTTTCTTTCACTTCTCCCGCACGCATCCCTTGTTGACCCCACAATTGACTCTCACCTTCTCTTTCCCTCCCTGTGGCCGTGCAAAGGGGGCCCACCGGTTGGCCCCCTCATCCAATCTCTCTCTTTTTCCTCTCGCGCATGCGAGGTCTTCTTCTTCTGCTTCTTCTTTCTTCTAGTCATTCTTCATCACTCATTGGCTTGACCTTGCTGCTCCTCCACACCATGTCTACTCCTTCGTTCCGCTACGTCTACAGCATGGAGGTTTGCCCTAGCTCACTACGACGCCACCTTCTTTCTTTCCTTCCTCGCAGTTCTTCCTCTTCGGTAGGCAAACGAGCATTGTTGCTTCCTTGTTTCTCTACCTCTGAGCTCCACTTTCTATCCACCAACCATTGTCAATGTCACCCTCGAGCTCCGCCTTAGCTCGTTGTGGCTAGCTTGCCTCCAATGTCGCCCGAACTCCTGTGTCATTGTTGCTTTGTAGTCCATGTAGTCGTCTCCCCTTTGCAACTTGACAAGAACGACGCCACAAGAAGCTGACCAACCTCGTTCTTTGCCTCATTTGGCCGTGGTTCAGCTAGTATCACCATTGCTTCGGTGACCAAGGAAGTTTAAAAAAGAATTTCTCTACCGAACAACAAAAAATATTTTCTAGTCCATTTTTATGTTTTAAGTGAACACCAAAATATTGTTTTTTTTAAAAAATTACTTTCTAAATTTTTTTTTTTGGAGATTCTGTATTTTTTGCAAAACAAACAGAATCTTAATGTATATTACAACTACAAGTAAATATGTCACGCCCCGAATCTCACAAGTCTGATAACATCCCACTATAGTCGCAATGGAATGCGACGTCCCAGGCTAGTCGCCGACCAACACGAAACGATAACAAGATGTATATGTGGAAGCGAATACAATCTCCGTACAAATAATTTATACAATGGAATGGTGGATAGAAAGAAAGGGTCAAATAACAACAAGCCAACATTTATTTATATACATATACGCAACCTTTAATTACATGAGCATTACTACAAGCCTTACTAGAGGCCACGGACTACGGCACCCTATACATCAAAAGGGATCAGCAGTGCGGGGGTCTAACAACCCTACTATAAGCCATCATCAAAAAGAAAAAAGGTCATGGGCTCCCTAGACCATTAGACACTACCATCGTCCTCTAACGGGTCAACTCCATAGACTCAGAGTCAGAACTCGGGGGAGATGATCTGGACATCAGACTCTATATCCTCAGGGTCTACCTCCATCGAATTTGAATCATCAGGTTCGGTATCTGGGCTCGTCACTACTCCATCTGGCGGTAAAATCTGAAGCGGGTCCCAATGATCTACCCAATCATCAGGGACATCAAACCCATGGAGGGGACCAAAAGTCATATCCCCCTATCGATAAAACCATGCCGAAAAGGTATGGGGCTTCCAGTATGTCTCGCCCTCATCAACCCACACGGTGCTAAACCTACTTATATACTCCTTATCCTCGCCTATTGAGAACACTATATCGGTAGACACTATGTCCATAGGCACTCCAAAGCGCTCTGGCGGAGCATTCATTTCAAGGGGTTTGGGTCTGAAATAGTTTGTAAACAACGAATGAGATACACTTATCTTGATAAGTCTACTCCGTAAACCCGACTAGGGTAAAACGTACTTTCAAAATACCCTAACATGATGTTCTACTCATAGTGAAGAGATAATCATAATAATAGACAAAGATAAAATCATAGCATCAAAATTCCAATTAATAACCTAACATGGATAACCCACATTTCAATATCAGAGACAATATGCTCAAAAGCACATAAACACGCTAAATACAATTTGATGCATGATTCGATCCCTACAGGTAGCAAGCATGTCCAACGATTGGAACACTGCACATCAATCATCAAACACTCACAGAGGTCCTGATTATAAGGCCAAATCGTTATGACACGTCCCATTCCATGTCACACAATTTCGTCCCATAATAAGGCACGGCAAATCAACGTTTCAATTCACAATCAAGCTGCGTTCTAATGTTTCTCGACCTGTGTAAAAACGCCTCAGGTCCTCGCCACAACCCGCGTAAAGTTTACGCCTCAGGTGTGCGACTCTCCACAACCCGCATCAAGTTCACGCCTTAGGTGTGCGACAGTTGGCCTCGTTAGGCTCAACTAAACCCCGCGTAAACATGCCTCAAGGTAGCCCGCGTAAGTTCACGCCTCAGACTTATCTCTTTACCATAACCCCGCGTAGTTCACGCCTCAGGGTAGCCCATGTAAGTTCACGCCTCAAGCTTATCTCTTTACCATAATCCCGCGTTGTTCATGCCTCAGGGTAATAAAACCAACCAATTTCATAAATACAACATGCTTATGTCTCAACCAGCATACGATCAATGATTCAAGCCATGCTATTTAAAAACGAACCACTTGATAGATAAATGTACCACGTGATTCTCACTCACGACCACGTGATTAATAACTAGACCACACAATTAATTAACGTACCACATGATTAATCAATCACGGCCACACGATTAATAATTGGACCCCACCATTAATTAACGTGCCACACACGAATCATTGCCACATGATTAATAATCGAACCATACGATTAATTATGTACCACATATTAATTAATTACGGCCACACGATTAATTAAGTTTAATAATAAATGACATCATAATTCCTAAAATATCATCTAGAAATCTTCTCTTGCAAGATAGCTTCATTTGACATCATCCATGACTTCATATTCATAAATGCCTATAATTACACATGTAACATCATCACATTTGACCATGACATCACCAAACTCAAATTCGGAACTCACCATGGCAGCCCACAAAACTTCCATTTTTCTCACTCAAATCTTCACATAAACATCTCTAATTCATGCCATAACAATAACTACATGATGACACACCAAAACCATACAAGAAATCCAAGTTTTGGCATCTAAAAATCACCCTTTGACCTAGTCAAAGTTTAGAAAGAGACTTACCTCAAAAGTGAGCTAAACACGTGCACAACAAAGACGGAATAGGCTCCGAACCGCTACTCCAGAATTGTTGTGGCAACCAAGTTGAAACCAAACAAGAAACAAGGAAGAAATGAAGAAGTTTTTGAGAGAATTTGAGTGAGCTTTGAGTTGGTGGAAATGTTGGGCGTGTGAAATGGTGGGGGAGAGAGAATGAGCTGAAAATTTCTCTTTTAAGAGAGGATAAAGTCAATCCAAGGGCTAGGGATCAATCTTGATCAAAAGGAGATCTAATGGCTTAGATTTAACCCTAAGAGATAAAGCTAATAAATAAAAAATGTGCTTCTTTTCCCTTTAATAAAACAGCCATAAATATAGTTAACAAAGTAAATTATCCAACCGAACAAGAACCGATAACCGAACTAAGGGCAAAACGGTAATTTTCGATTTTCGGCCAATCTCGCAATTTCTCTCGATTTCTCAAACTTTACTACTAAAATTACTAACCAAATGAGGCGCTGTCCAAATGATATTCATTGATGTCATCAGAAGTTCGATACCCAAGTTTGGAGTCAATTCGCGATCAAAATCGATCAATTGCAATTTCAGCGTATTTCAAACTAACGGGAAGCTTTTTAGGTATTACGTGTATCGACCCGCAGTTGATTCAAAAATCATCTTGCATTTGGTTTGCTCTAGTCATGGTGACCTTGGTTTCCATGTAGTCGTAAGGTTAAATCACTAGTTCCGAAGATCACGATCATTAAAAATTCAGTTTAGATTAATTCATAAATTATACTATGGTCAAACAGAGTCACCCATAAACAAATTGTATAACACTAGCAAATTGTTCTAAATCGATCTTAGATTGACTTATATCGGCCCAAGATACTCCCTTAACAATCCTCATGGCTCAAGTGCCGATCCACGTTCGAGTCCTTAGGTCAACGTAAACAATTCATAGTTAGCATTTCCCTCTTGGTTAATCTTCTCGAGAATAATCAATTTCGAGTGAAATTTAATAGAAACACAATCGATGAAATATACATACTTTCATTTACCTCGAAAAGGATCGAATTTCAGAATGTCACAATTCTTCCCTCCTTACAAAAATTTCGTCCTCAAAATTTTACTCGTACAACAAACTATTGAAACAGATGAGGGTGTTGGCATCTCATTACTTCCTCATTTTCCCACGTGGCTCCCTCTATTCCATGATGCTCCCTCTTACTTCTCAAAACTTGTTCTTTTCTATCCATTATTCGAATCGGCTTTTCCATATACGATACCTTGTCATCCACTTCAACGACTTCATGATTTAGTACATGGCTCAGGTCTGGTTCATACTTCCTCAACACTTGCGAGAGATTTGGCAGTAAGGCCAAACGATAGGCTAATGTTCCAATTCGTTATAGTATCTCGAAAGGACCAACAAATCTTGGACTTAGCTTTCCCTTCTTCCCAAATCGAGATAATCCTTGCATTGGTAATACCTTGAGGAACACATGATCTTCGACGTGAAATTCTAAAGGTCTACGTCGTTTGTCTGCATAACTTTTCTAACGACTCTGTGCCGTCTTAAGCCTCTCTCGAATCACCTTAAGAGCTTCCACTGACTGCTCTACCAATTCTGGTCCCATTATACTCCTTTCTCCCACTTCGCCCCAACATATTGGAGTCCTACATGCTCTTCCATACAATGCCTTGAACAGTGTCATTTTGATACTTTGCTGATAACTGTTATTATACACAAACTCCATCAAGTGTAAATTGCTCTTCCCATCCTCCCTTGAAATCAATTACACATGCCCTTAACATATCCTCGAGTGTTTGAATCGTCCTCTCAAATTGTCCATCAGTTTGTGGGTGGTAAACCGTACTATACTGTAATTTAGTTCCCATAGCCTCTTATAAGCTCTTCCAAAATATTGCAGTAAATTTTGCATCTCTATCTGAGGTAATTGTCACCGGTACTCTATGAAGACGTACAATATGACGCATGTACAACTCAGCATATCTTTCAATAGCGAAGTCCGTTTGCACTGGTAAGAAGTGCACAGACTTTGTCAATCGATCCACGATTACCCAAATCAAATCGTACCCTTTTTGGCTCCTCGGTAACCCCATCACAAAGTCCATAGTCATGTGTTATCGTTTCCATTCAGGGATTTCCAATGGCTGTAGCATACCTCTAGGTTTACAATGTTGTGCCTTCACTTGCTGACATATCAAGCACTTTGCTATGTGTTTAGCTACATCAACTTTCATTCCGTTCCACCAGTAATGCTGATGTAAATTCTAATAGATCTTTGTGCTACCCAAATGAATACTGTAATTACTTCGATGAGCTTCCAACAAAATCCTTTCCTTAAGCTCCTCATTGTTAGGTACATATAGTCGTCTGCGAAATTTCAAGATTCCATCCTCAGATACCTGGAAGTTGGGTTTTCTTTTTGTAGCATCCATACTCAGGATCTTTTGAAGGTCAGGGTCCGTAGATTGTAGTGCTTTAATCCTCGTCTGAATTTCAGGTTCGATCCTTAAAGTTGCCAACAAGCTCGAGAGGTGTCCTACCTCGAACTTAAACTTTGAATCTCTTATTCCTTCAAGCAAGCTCCACTCCTTAACCATCATATACACCATGCTCAATTTTCGACTAAGAGCATCCGCCACTTTATTCGCCTTCCCTGGATGATATAAGATATCACAATCGTAGTCCTTAAGTAATTCCATCCAACGCCGCTGTCTCAAGTTCAGTTCTTTTTGAGAAAACAGATACTTTTAAACTCTGATGATCAGTGTAAATCTGAAACCTTTCTCCATACAAGTAATGTCTCCAGATTTTCAAATCAAAGACAATTTATGCAAGCTCTAAGTCATGTGTTGGGTAATTCATCTCATGGGGCTTTAACTGTCGCGACACATAAGCAACAACTCTTCCATACTGCATTAAAATGCATCCTAATCCTTTAAGCGATGCATCATTGTAGATCTCATAACCTCCAGGACCAGAAGGAATCGTCAAAATCGGTGCAGTTGTCAATCTACGCTTAAGTTCTTAGAAGCTCCTTTCGCACTTATCGTCCCATTCGAACTGTGTTTCCTTCTTAGTCAGTCGTGTTAACGAAATAGCTATAGAAGAGAACTTTTCAACAAATTTACTATAATAACCTGCTAATCCGAGGAAACTCCGAACCTCTGTGACTGACGTTGGTCTTGACCAACTCATTACTACTTCAATCTTCATCGGATATACCGAAATTCCATTTCCAGAAACTACATGACCAAGGAACGCCACTTCACTTAGCCAAAACTCACACTTGCTAAGCTTAGCGTAAAGCGTGTGTTCCCTTAAGATCTGCAAAATAATCCTCAAATGTTGTTCACGTTCCTCCTGACTTCTCTAGTATATCAAGATATCGTCTATGAAAATGATAACAAATCGGTCCAATATTCCTTAAATACTTAGTGCATTAAATCCATAAAAGCAGCTGGAGCATTAGTCAATCCAAACGGCATAATGGTGAACTCATAATGTCCATATCTCGTTCTGAATGCCGTCTTTGGTATGTCTTCTTTTTGGATCCTCAATTGATGATAACCTGTCCTTAGGTTTATCTTTGAGTGAGATCATAACTTTATCCTTTAACGGCGTGGTAACATACAACATTACTTCTAACGGTTGTACTTTCATACCTACCAATTCAACAAATTGAGTAGATACGAAAGAATGTGATGCACCAGGATCAAACAAGGCATATGTAGCGTGATCACATAAAGAGACCGTACCTGTGACCACACCAGGCGTATCCTCCGCCTCTCTACGTGCCATTGCATAGACTCCTCCTTGCGCCAATGGCCTATTTTTATTGTTTTGAGGAGGTGCTCTAACTTGCGGTCCTATTCTTGGTTGTTGTTGTTGAAATTGTGGTCCCATGTTTTGATTTGGCAGCTCCTTATCTGGTGATTGTGTGATCCACATTTGAAGCAAGCTCCCATTCGACTCGGGCAAGGGCTATTCCCATGCCTCCTTCCATATAAACGGCACACTATTCCAGATTGATATGCCGGTTTCCCAAAGGTTTTCTTTGCTGGAGGGACAAATTGCCTATTATTCATCATGGGCCTCTTCCCAAGGTTACGATTATCCCTTGTAGACACATACCACGACGCAGAGGCGGCAGTCGTCTCATTCATATTTCGTTCAACCATTTGAGCGCTTTCATAAAGCTCATTGTAATTCCTTAAGTTTAGGAGAATCAGCTGACTACGAAGCTCTGGTTTCAACCCATCTCTAAACCTCCTCACCTTATCCGAAGGATCTTCTACCATCCTAGGTGCAAACTTTGCTTCGTACTCATCCACGATCCTCTGATTTTGACGAAGTCTCATAAACTCTTCCATCTTCTGCTCTTTAGCCAGCTCAGAGAAATACTTCCCATTGAATGTCTCAATGAATATCGTCCAACTTAGAGCTGTATCAGGAGGAAATACTCTACCTTGAGTGGCTTTCCACCAATCATTTGCATTCCCTTGGAGTTGATATATACCCAAGGCGACCTTTTCTTCCTTAATGCACCCCAGAAGTGCAAAGACTTTCTCTAGTTCTTCAATCCAAAGAGTAGCGGCCTCTGGATCTCCTCTTCCATTAAACTTAGCTGGCTTCAAATTCAGAAATTGTTCAACTAATTGATGCATCAGATGATTTCCATTGTTTCCATTTCCGGCAGCAACAGCAGCCTCAGCGGCTTGGCCAACTACGTCAGCTCTTTCCTAAGCCTGTCTATTCATAAGATTCCCAATTTCTTCCAAGGCCCTCATTACCCCATCCATTCTTGGGTTCTCAGCAACATTCGTCTATGAACTAGATGCTCCTCTCCCCCTTCAGCCTCAGTTGTCCATTCTTACAAAAATCTCTCAACCACACCTGACTATAAATTAATTCCATCATGGAATTTAGAGACCTAACCCTCATAACAACAATCACATTTGTAACACATCACACACTAAGCAATCAAGAGCACCACCTCAAGAGATACTCATACATACCTCAAGTCCAGACGCATCTACAATTTAAGATTAGCATAGTAAGCTAATCAACACTTTGGCATATAATATCAAGTGTTACCAAGCACGAAATTCCTAATCATGCCAATCACAAGTGCCAATTCACATGTCAAGCGATTCGTGCCAAATTCTAACGAATTCCTAAAGTCTCACTATCTGACCATCCCAAAGTCATCACTCCTTATCACTCCAGGTCTCGACAAACTTGAATCGAGTTGGCCTTGCTCTGATACCAAATCAAACGGGGATGTCACGCCCCGAACCTCACGAGTCTGATAACATCCTCTACGTGTTCTTGATGCTCCTGTTTCTCTTCAGCCTTCATCTTTGTCTTCCTCTCTTTTTGAGTTCCGAGTTTCAAATGCTTCCAAGATTGATTTCCTCTATGAAGTTACTTAGACAAAGGAAACAAAAATTTATGAAACCCAGCTCTCTCTCATGAATCCTTATTTTGTCTTTGCCAAACCATCTTCTTCATTTTCTCCTATCTGCTACATCAAATACCTCATCCGTCATACACCACCATAGATTAAAGAATATGTCTAGTCTTTAAAATTTGACCAGCATCCTATTTCTGCTACTGAGGAAGAATATTTTGTTACCCTTCAGATACCTCCTGAATTTTTGCGCCAATGAATTCAACAGGGTTATACCCATATCCACTATGGTGCAGTTAGTTTGGCTTTTACGTTTCATGGACAAAAAGGTCTTCATGTTGTTGCTCGTATGACACTCTTGGATATAAGATTCTTAGAATAGCAGTATGCCTACATAGGGATAGTTCAAACTACCCTAAATGCGATGACAATCTTTTTAACTTTTTATCCAAAATGCAACATTGCTTTTTTTGATCTACAATTACTTTCGTTTCTTAAAGTCCAACTTCAGCTCGTAGAAGCCCCACAAAATTTTCACTTAGTTGCAACTATACTCCATTACTAGATGGTATATCGAGTTCATAATCATGCTCTTAATCTAAACTTTCATGGCAACCAAGATGTTTTGTTCATATCTCTTGAAAATGATCACGCTTCATGCATCCACGTTCCTCACTAGATCCCAAAAGAAAAGTTAACCAAACTTCTACCAAAGACTTAGATAACTAACTATGAGCAACTCTACCAAACCAACAAGCCTGTTCTCTCCACATATTCCAAGTTTATTCCGAAAAAAGATGGCATGATTAAGATAAAGTTTGCTAAGAAAAAAAAAGAAGCCTATTCTCCTATTTTCTCTACCCTATTCATGATTGAGCCATGTAACCTAAATCCAATACCTAAAGAAGGTGACCCGAAAAAGCTTGTAGAGTTTTTAAAACCAAATGGACATCTAGTTCATCATTATAAAGATCCCTCTGGCCATTGTTTTTGGGAACCTTGGTGCCAATGTTCGTACTACATCAACTCTCCTGATGAAGTTGATCCAACAGCAAAGCCTCGTTGAAAGCTCAAATGAAAAAGTCCTCTTTTCCAAAGGTATATTCATAAAGATCCTTATCTTGGTCCTGATGGTGATGAAAAGGGTTACTAGTTTATGGTATCTTATGCAACTCCTTCATGCTCATCCACCACCTAACCACTTCCATCAGTTTCACCTCTATCACCACCAGAATCAAAAAAACCTTCGAAACTCGTTGTTTCACATTTTTACAAACTAATTCAGAAATGTGTTAAGAATCATTCTTACCCATTGACCCTTTCTATTGCATGTTCTGTTTATGCTGAACCAGAAAAACATTCTTCTTATCCTCTTCCTAATATTTGCATGTTTCAACTCGATGATTTTCCTCCCTTGAATACTAAAGGAAATACACGTCTTAAATTTCCTAAGCCACATGAATTTACAAATGTGAATCATGGATACCATCATATGCCTAAAATACCCACACCTGTTGAAGTTGATGAACATAAAAGCCTAAAAAAGACTGATGTTGCTAAAGCAGTCCTAAATTGGCAAACTGAAGCCATTTTGGCCTAAAATGAAGCCTTCCGAACCATCGATTCTAAGATTGACAATGTCCATCATGATCTTAAACTTAATCATGATACTATTCAAAAGATGCTTCACGACTTCAAGAAAAGGCTTTCAGACCTTAAAGAAGGAAGACACTTATCCTATTGTTTGGAAGACCCCAGGCCATAAATGAAGAAACTTAAACGCCTTATAGCCTTTCTTCAAGAGGGTAGTACTTCTCCTGTTCCTTCAAAGTCCAGTTTTTCCTTTAATTTCTCTACTCGAGAACCATCACAACCACAAAGCTTTTTTCTATCACCATTTTTCATGTCTTCTGAACTTGATTGATTTGACCCTAGAAATGCTAACACCCTTTGTGGCAAAATTCTCAGTTTTCTGTTCACCTTCCATTTAAGAACAATGAGGATACCAACTATACAAAAGCCAATCATTTAGGTATGAATCCTGAACATCTCGCTCTTAGCCAAAAGGAATGCCTTGAACTTTTACACCTAGAACTTATTGAGCCTTCTAATTTTCAGTGAATTTGTGAAGCCTTTTATGTCAACAAGCGCCCAGAGCAAATAAGAGGAAAATCCGTTTCCAACCCCTTAGTATTTTCCTTAGATATGATAAATTTCCTTTACCATCCAAAAACTCCCTCTTTTTCAGCTTGACCAAAGCCATAATTTATTCCAAATTTGACCTCAAAGTAGGCTTTTGGCAACTTGACATCTATCCTGATGACATATCCAAAACTAAATTATGTATTCCAAATCAGTATTATGAATGAAAAGTTCTTCCTTTTTTATGAAAGACAGTTCCATCTATCTTCCAAAAAATCATGTGCCAAATTTTCAACCCAATCATGGATAGCGTTGCTATCTATATTGATGACATTTTGCTCTATAGTCTTAATGAGCAATCGCATGGTGAACTTCTCTAGAAGTTTGTAGAAATTATTCAAAAGCATGGTATCATGTTATCTCAGAAGAAAATGGTCATTGCACGGACAAAAATTGAAATAATAACAAATAGAAACGAGTCGTCCTCTTGAATTTTTTTTGCCTTTTTTTTTTGCCAAAACTTGTTTTTGGCTTTTTTTTGGTCAATTTTTTTTCTTTTTTTTTTGACAAACTCAATTACATAAAAAAGATAACTAGGACGGAAAACCTTAATTCAAAATTGAAATAATAGTAAGAACAAATTTAGAACCCTAACTCTATAAATAAGTAAACTCTAATTTGATGAATGAAAAGCAATAAATGTAGGATCACTAGACCTTGTAGAATCGGCTCTGATACCAGATGACATATATATATACCAGGCGATATATATTTATATTGAAGCGGAAGTGATCGTTCTACGAAGATCCATAGGTTGCGAATTGCGGACCTCAACCTCCAATCGAACCTGTGATTGACAATCTTGATATGAACGTGACCTGTTGACGAATCTGTGTCAACCAATCAATGCTATAATGCCACAAACAAGAGAATTAATAATCTTGCTCAATAAGTTAAATTCGACCGCCATAAGGGAAACCTTGATAAGATCTAGTTCTCAAAAGAACTCAAAGAAGAAAACCTCTCTGTATAAAATTATGTATAAAATTGTCTGTCTCTTAAAAACCTATGAGTAACCTTATATAAGTTGTTAACCCTAATCCTAATCCTATCAGGAATCAAAATAAAAATAAAAAAGTCATATTCCTAATCTTGCTAGGATTGGAATCACAAAAAAATAATAAAGATTCGTACTAGGATTAGAATTACAAAAATAACTCTAATTAAAAGAAATTCGTTCAAAACTATAAAAATGCCTAAAAGTCTATCTAAATGATTTGAAATCGCTAAAAAACATTATCATTCACTACTAAGGTAGCGAGTATTGATTAGTGGCCTGTTTCTAAGCGTCTATCCAAATTTGAGCAAATTCTGAAATTGTTAATTTGAAACTCTAGAAATAATCATATTACATCAAGGAGTTTCAGAAGCTTCAAGTTTCGAATCCGGATTGTCTCCATGCCAAATATCTTGAACCATGATGCCGACAGCTTGTTTGAATTCCTTTGCTCTCGATCTAGTGATTGGTCCTATCGGATAGAGCAACGAATCCCTAGCACCTCCTCCTCAATAGGGCTTGATGTCCACATCACAATCTAATCGAGTTCATCACCACTTGGCCCAAACTTAGGGAGTTGGTCTCCTCTTGGTCCAATATGAGGGAGTTCGTCTTCTCTTGGTTAAATCTAACCTAGTTCATCTCCTCTTGATCCAATATAAGGGAGTTTGTCTCCTCTTGGACCTGTCTAAGCAAGGTTGTCTAGTTTTAGACCAATCTAAGGGAGTTCGTGTTCTCTTGCTCTAATTTATGGGAGTTTGTCTCCTCATGGAGCAACCTATGGGATTTTGTCTCTTCTTGGTTGAATATAGTCAAATTCTTCTCGTCTTGGACCAATCTGTGGGAGTTCATCTCCTTTTGATTTAATGTAACCAAGTTTGTCTCCTCTAGGTCCAATCTAATCGAGTTCCTCTCCTCTTAGACCAATTTATGAGAGTTCGTCTCGTTTTGATCCAATCTAGGGGAGTTCATCTCCTCTTGGCCTATTTAAGGGAGTTTGTCTCCCCTTGATCCAATCTAATTGAGTTTATCTCCTCTTAGTCCAATCTGAAGGAGTTGGTTTCCTCTTGGTCCAATTTCAAGGAGTTCATCTCCACATGGTCCAATCTCAAGGATTTTCTCCCATCTTACACCAATCTAAGGGTGTTCGTCTCATCTTGGACCAATTTAAGGGAATTCGTCTCCACTTGGTCCAATCTAACCGAGTTCGTCTCCTCTTGGGCCAATCTAAGAGAGTTCATCTCTTCTTTAACCAATCTAAGGGAGTTCGTATCCTCTTGGTCCAATGTAAGAGAGTTCGTCTCATCTTGAAACAATCAAAGGGAGTTCGACACCTCTTCGTCCAATCTAATCGAGTTGGCATCCTCTCGAACCAATCTAACAGTGTTCATGTGCTCTTGGTACAATCTAAAGGAGTTCGTTGCCTGTTGGTCCATTCTAAGGGAGTTCGTATCCTCGTGGATCAATCTAAGGGAGTTCATATCCTTCTGGTCCAATCTAACCAAGTTCGTCCCTACTTGGACAAACCTAAGGGAGTTCGTCTTCTTTTGGACCAGTCTAAAGAAGTTCGTATCCCATAGGTCCAATCAAACCAAGTTCATCTCCTCCTGTTGCAATCTAAGGAAGTTCATCATATCTTGGTCTAATCTAACCAAGTTCATCTCCTCTTGATCCAATCTAAGGGAGGTTGTCTCCTCTTGGCCTATCTAACAGAGTTCATCTCATCCTGATTTAATCTAACAAAGTTGGTCTCCCCTTGGACCAATCTAACCGTGTTCGTCTCTTCTTGGTCTAATGACAGGGAGCTCGTCTCCTCTTGATCCAATCTAAGGGAGTTTGTCTCCTCTTGGTACGAAGGGAGTTTGTCTCCTCTTTGTGCAATCTAAGGGAGTTCATCTTCTCTTGGACCAATCTATGAGAGTTCACCTACTCTTGGTCCAATTTAAGGGAGTTCATCTCTGCTTGATCCAATGTAAGGAAGTTTGTCTCCTCATGGTCCAAACGAAGGGAGTTCGTCTCCTCTTTGTGTAATCTAAGGGAGTTCATCTTCTCTTGGACCAATCTATGGGAATTTGCCTACTCTTGGTCCAATCTAAGGGAGTTCATCTTTGCTTGATCCAATTTAAGGGAGTTCGTCTCATCTTGGTCCAAATGAAGGGAGTTCGTCTCCTCTTTATGCAATCTAAGGGAGTTCATCTTCTCTTGGACCAATCTATGGGAGTTCGCCTACTTTTGGCCCAATCTAAGGGAGTTCATCTCTACCTGATTCAATCTAACTGAGTTTATCTCCTCTTGTTCTAAACTAAGGGAGTACTTCTTTGCTTGGTCGAATCTAAGGGAGTTTGTCTCCTCTTGATCTAATATAAAGGAGTACTTCTCCTCTTGGTCCAATCTAAAGGAGTAAATCTTCTCTTGGTTTAATCTAAAGGAGTTCGTCTACTAAAAGACCAATGTAAGGGAGTTTGTCTCCTCTCGGCTCAATCTATGGGATTTTTTTTTTGGGTAAGTTTTCAATCTATGGGAGTTCGTCTCTACTTGATCCAATTTAACTATGTTTATCTCTTTTTGATCAAATCTGAATGAGTTCAACTCCTCTTGATCTAATCTAAGGGATTTCATCTCTCCATGGATAAATCTGATGGAGTTCATCTCTTCTTAATCCAATCTAACCAAGTTCATCTCCACTTGAACCAATCTAAGGGAGTTTGTCCACTGTTGGTCCAGTCTAAGGGAGTTTGTCATCCCTTGGTCCAATCCAACCGAGTTCGTCTCCTCTTGATCCAATCTAAGGGAGTTCATCTCTGCTTCATCTAATCTTAGGAAGTCCAACTTGACTTGTTTCAATCGAACCGTGTTCATCTCATCTTGGACAAATCTAAGTGGTCCAATCTAAGGGAGTTCGTATCCTTGTAGACCAATTTGAGGGAGTTTGTCTTATCGAGGTCCAATCTAACCAAGTACGTCCCCACTTGGACCAACCTATGGGAGATCGTCATCTCTTGGACCAGTCTAAAGGAGTACGTCTCCCCTTGATCCAATCTAACCAAGTTCATCTCTTCTTGGTCAGATCTAAAGGAGCTCGTCTCCTTTTGGTTCAATCTAACTGAGTTTGTCTCCTTCAGGTCCAATCTAAGGGAGGTCGTCTCCTCTTGGCCTATCTAACGAAGTTCATCTCGTCTTGGTCCAATGACATGGAGCTTGTCTCCTCTTGATCCAATCTAAGGGAGTTGGTCTCCTCTTGCTTCAAACGAGCCGATTTCGTCTCCTCTTTGTACAGTCAAAGGGAGTTCATCTTCTCTAGGACCAATATAAGGAAGTTCGTCTGCTCTTGGTCCAATCTAAGGGACTTCGTCTCTGCTTGATCCAATCTAACTGAGTTAATCCCTTTTTGGTCTAATCTAAGGGAGTTCGTCTCCTCTTGGTCTAATCTAACTGAGTTCGTCTCCTTTAGGACCATTCTATGGGAGTTCGTCTCCTCTTGATCAAATCTAAGGGAGTGTGCCTCCTATTGGTCCAATGTAAAGGAGTTCCTCTCCTCTTGGTCCAATCCAAGTGTGTTCGTCTCCTCTTTGACCAATCTGAGAGAGTTTGTTTCCTCAATCTAACCATGTTCGTCTCCTCATGGACCAATCGATGGGACTTCACCTATTATTGGTTCAATCTAAGTTAGTTTGTCTCCTCTTGGATCAATCTAAGGGTGTACGTCTCCTCTTGGTCCGATCTAATCGAGTTGGTCTTCTCTTGATCCGATCTAACCGAGTTGGTCTCCTCTACGTCCAATACAAGGGAATTTGTCTTCAATTGGTTCAATCTGACCAAGTTCATATTCTCTTGGTGCAATCTAAGGTGGTTCGTCTCCATTTTGTCCAATCTATGGGAGCTCGTCACCTCTTGATCCAATTTAACCGAGTTTGTTTTCTCTTGGACCAATCTAAGGGAGTATGTCACCTCTTATTCCAATGTAACCAAGTTCGCCTTCACTTGGACCAATCTAACGGAGTTCGTCTCCTCTTGGTCCAATCTAAGGGAGTACATCTAATCTTGAACCAATCTATTGGAGTTCGTCTACTCTTCGTCTAATCGATGGGAGTTCATCTTCTCTTGGTCCAATCTAAGGAAGTTCGTCTCCACTTGGTCCCATCTAACCGTGTTCATCTCATGTTGGTCAAATCTAAGTGAGTTCGACTCCCCTTGGTCCAATCTAAGGAAGCTCGTCTCCTCTTCAACCAATCTAAGGTAGTTCATCTCCTATTAGACCAATATAATTGTGGTCGTCTTCTCTTGGTCCATTGTAATGGAGC
Source organism: Melaleuca quinquenervia (assembly GCA_030064385.1). Classification (NCBI taxonomy): domain Eukaryota; kingdom Viridiplantae; phylum Streptophyta; class Magnoliopsida; order Myrtales; family Myrtaceae; genus Melaleuca; species Melaleuca quinquenervia. The sequence goes on from CM057718.1 coordinate 12,645,117, forward strand.
TTATCTCCTCTTGATCCAATCTAATTGTGTCCGTCTCCTCTTGGTCAAATCTAAGGGAGTTCGTCTCCCATTGGATCAATCTGATGGAGTTCATTTCTTCTTAGTCTAATTTAATTAAGTTCGTCTCCACTTGGGCCAATCTAAGGGACTTCGTCACCTCTTGTTCCAATGTAACCGAGTTCGCCTTCACTTGGACCAATCTAACAGAGTTCGTCTCCACTTGGTCCAATCTAAGGGAGTACGTCAACTCTTGAACCAATCTATGGGAGTTCGTCTACTATAGGACTAAATGATGGGAGTTCGTCTCCTCTTTGTCCAATCTAAGGAAGTTCGTCTTCACTTGATCCCATCTAAACGTCTTCATCTCATGTTGGTCAAATCTAAGTGAGTTCGACTCCTTTTGGTCCAATCTAAGGAAGCTCGTCTCCTCTTGGACCAATCTAAGGTAGTTCGTCTCTTACTAGACCAATATAATTGTGGTCATCTTCTCTTGGTCCATTGTAATGGAGCTTATGTCCTCTTGATCCAATGTAACCGAGTTCTCCTTCACTTGGACCAATCTAACGGAGTTCGTCTTCTCTTGGTCCAATCTAAGGGAGTACATCCACTCTTGAACCAATCTATGGGAGTTCATATACTCTTGGACTAATCGATGGGAATTCATCTCCTCTTGGTCCAATATAAGGAAGTTCGTCTCCACTTAGTCCCATCTAACCATGTTCATCTCATGTTGGTCAAATCTAAGTGAGTTCAACTCCTCTTGGTCCAATCTAAGGGAGTTCGTCACCTCTTGTTCCAATGTAACTGAGTTCGCCTTCACTTGGACCAATCTAATGGAGTTCGTCTGCTCTTGGTCCAATCTAAGAGAGTACGTCTACTCTTGAACCAATCTATGGGAGTTCATCTACTCTTGGACTAATCGATGGGAGTTCGTCTCCTCTTTGTCCAATCTAAGGAAGTTCGTCTCCGCTTGGTCCCATCTAATCGTGTTCATCTCATGTTGGTCAAATCTAAGTGAGTTCGACTCCTCTTGGTCCAATCTAAGGGAGTTCGTCACCACTTGTTCCAATGTAATAGACTTCGCCTTCACTTGGACCAATCCAACGGAGTTCGTCTCCTCTTGGTCCAATCTAAGGGAGTACGTCTACTCTTGAACCAATCTATGGGAGTTCGTCTACTTTTGGACTAATCGATGGGAGTTCGTCTCCTCTTGGTCCAATATAAGGAAGTTCGTCTCCACTTGGTCCAATCTAACCGTGTTCATCTCATGTTGGTCAAATCTAAGTGAGTTTGACTCCTCTTGGTCCAATCTAAGGAAGCTTGACTCCTCTTGGACCAATCTAAGGTAGTTCGTCTCCTATTAGACCAATATAATTGTGGTCGTCTTCTCTTGGTCCATTGTAAGGAAGCTTATCTCCTCTTGATCCAATCTAACTGTGTCCGTCTCCTCTTGATCTAATCAAAGGCAGTTTGCCTCCCCTTGGATCAATCTGATGGAGTTCATCTCTTCTTAGTCTAATTTAACTAAGTTCATCTTCACTTGGACCAATCTAAGGGTGTTTGTCCACTATTGATCCAGTTTAAGAAAGTTTGTCTCCCCTTGGTCCAATCCATCTGAGTTCGTCTCCTCATGGTCCAATCCATATGAGTTCGTCTCCTCATGGTCCAATCTAAGGCAGTTCCTCTTTGCTTCATCCAGTCATAGGAAGTTCATCTTGACTTGGTCCAATCGAACCGTGTTCGTCTCCTCTTGGACAAATCTAAGTAGGCCAATCTAAGGGAGTTCGTATCATCGTAGACCAATATGAGGGAGTTTGTCCCATCGAGGTCCAATCTAACCAAGTATCCACTTGGACCAACACATGGGAGATCGTCATCTCTTGGACCAGTCTAAAGGAGCTCGTCTCCCCTTGTTCCAATCTAACCAAGTTCATCTCTTCTTGGTCCAATCTAAAGGATCTCGTCTCCTTTTGGTTCAATGTAACAGAGTTTGTCTCCTCCTAGTCCAATCTAAGGGAGGTCGTCTCCTCTAGGCCTATCTAACGGAGTTCGTCTTATCTTGGTCCAATGACAAGGAGCTCGTCCCCTCTTGATCCAATCTAAGAGAGTTGGTCTCCTCTTGCTCCAAACGAGCTCAGTTCATCTCCTCTTTGTGCAATCAAAGGGAGTTCATCTTTTCTTGGACCAATCTAAGGGAGTTCGTCTGCTCTTGGTCCAATCTAAAGGACTTCGTCTCCTCTTGATCTAATCTAACTGAGTTCATCCCCTTTTGGTCTAATCTAAGGGAGTTCGTCTCCTCTTGGTCTAATCTAACCGGGTTCGTCTCATTTAGGATCATTCTATGGGAGTTCATCTCCTCTTGGTCCAAGCTAAGGGAGTGTGCCCCCTATTGGTCCAATGTACAAGAGTTCGTCTCCTCTTGGTCCAATCCATGAGTGTTCGTCTCCTCTTTGACCAATCTGAGAGAGTTTGTTTCCTCAATCTAGCCATGTTCGTCTCCTCGTGGACCAATCGATGGGACTTCACCTACTATTGGTTCAATCTAAGTGAGTTTGTTTCCTCTTGTATCAATCTAAGGGTGTACGTCTCCTCTTGGTCCGATCTAATCGAGTTGGTCTTCTCTTGATCCGATCTAACCGAGTTGGTCTCCTCTACGTCCAATACAAGGGAATTTGTCTTCAATTGGTTCAATCTGACCAAGTTCATAATCTCTTGGTGCAATCTAAGGTGGTTCGTCTCCATTTTGTCCAATCTATGGGAGCTCGTCACCTCTTGATCCAATTTAACCGAGTTCGTTTCCTCTTGGACCAATTTAAGGGAGTTCGTCACCTCTTGTTCAAATGTAACTGAGTTCACCTTCACTTGGACTATTCTAACGGAGTTCGTCTCCTCTTTGTCCAATCTAAGGGAGTACGTCTACTATTGAACCAAACTATGGGAGTTCGTCTACTCTTGGACTAATCGATGGGAGTTCGTCTCCTCTTGGTTTAATCTAAGCAAGTTCGTCTCCACTTGGTCCCATCTAACTGTGTTCATCTCATGTTGGTCAAATCTAAGTGAGTTCGACTCCTCTTGGTCCAATCTAAGGGAGTTTGTCACCTCTTGTTCCAATGTAACCGAGTTTGCCTTCACTTGGACCAATCTAACGGAGTTCGTCTCCTCTTGGTCCAATCTAAGAGAGTACGTCTACTCTTAAACCAATTTATGGGAGTTCGTCTACTCTTGGACAAATCGATGGGAGTTCGTCTCGTCTTGATCCAATCGAAGGAAGTTCGTCTCCACTTGGTCCCATCTAACCGTGTTCATCTCATGTTGGTCAAATCTAAGTGAGTTCGACTCCTCTTGGTCCAATCTAAGGGAGTTCGTCACCTCTTGTTCCAATGTAACCGAGTTCGCCTTCACTTGGACCAATCTAACGGAGTTCATCTCCTCTTGGTCGAATCTAAGGGAGTACGGCTACTCTTGAACCAATCTATGGGAGTTCGTCTACTCTTGGACTAATCGATGGGAGTTCGTCTCCTCTTGGTCAAATCTAAGGAAGTTCGTCTCCACTTGGTCCCATCTAACCATGTTCATCTCATGTTGGTCAAATCTAAGTGAGTTCAACTCGTCTTGGTCCAATCTAAGGGTGTTCGTCACCTCTTGTTCCAATGTAACCGAGTTCGCCTTCACTTGGACCAATCTAACGGAGTTCGTCTCCTCTTGGTCCAATCTAAGGGAGTATGTCTCCTCATGAACCAATCTATGGGAGTTCGTCTACTCTTGGACTAATCGATGGGAATTTGTGTCCTCTTGGTCCAATCTAAGGAAGTTCGTCTCCACTTGTTCCCATCTAACCGTGTTCATCTCATGTTGGTCAAATTTAAGTGAGTTCAACTCCTCTTGGTCCAATCTAAGGAAGCTCGTATCCTCTTTGACCAATCTAAGGTTGTTCGTCTCCTATTAGACTAATATAATTGTGGTTGTCTTCTCTTGGTCCATTGTAATGGAGCTTATCTCATCTTGATCCAATCTAATTGTGTCAGTCTCCTCTTGGTCTAATCTATGGGAGTTCATCTCCCCTTGGATCAATCTGATGGTGTTTATCTATTCTTAGTCTAATCTAACTAAGTTCGTCTCCACTTGGACCAATCTAAGGGTGTTTGTCCACTATTGATCCAGTCTAAGGGAGTTTGTCTCCCCTTGGTCCAATCCATCCGAGTTCGTCTCCTCATGGTCCAATCTAAGATAGTTCCTCTTTGCTTCATCCAATCTTAGGAAGCTCATCTTGACTTGGTCCAATCGAACCGTGTTCGTCTCCTCTTGGACAAATCTAAGTAGTCCAATCTAAGGGAGTTAGTATCCTCGTAGACCAATATGAGGGAGTTTGTCCCATTGAGGTCCAATCTAACCAAGTATCCACTTGGACCAACCCATGGGAGATCGTCATCTCTTGGACCAGTCTAAAGGAGTTCGTCTCCCCTTGGTCCAATCTAACCAAGTTCATATCTTCTTTGTCCAATCTAAAGGATCTCGTCTCCTTTTGGTTCACTCTAACAGAGTTTGTCTCCTCCTAGTCCAATTTAAGGGAGGTCGTCTCGTCTTGGCCTACCTAACGAAGTTCGTCTCATCTTGGTCCAATCACACGGAGCTCATCCCCTCTTGATCCAATTTAAGGGAGTTGGTCTCCTCTTGCTCCAAACGAGCTGAGTTCATTTCCTCTTTGTGCAATCAAAGGGAGTTCATCTTTTCATGGACCAATCTAAGGCAGTTCGTCTACTATTGGTCCAATCTACGGGACTTCATCTCCTCTTGATCCAATCTAACTGAGTTCATCCCCTTTTGGTCTAATCTAATGGAGTTCGTCTCCTCTTGGTCTAATCTAACCGAGTTTGTCTCCTCTGGGATCATTCTGTGGGAGTTCGTCTCCTCTTGGTCCAATCTAAGAGAGTGTGCCCTCTATTGGTCCAATGTAAAGGAGTTCGTCTCCTCTTGGTCCAATCCAAGTGTGTTCGTCTCCTCTTTGACCAATCTGAGAGAGTTCGTTTCCTCTATCTAGCTAAGTTCGTCTCCTCGTGGACCAATCGATGGGACTTCATCTACTCTTGGTTCAATCTAAGGGAGTTCGTCTCCTCTTGGATCAATCTAAGGGTGTACATCTCCTCTTGGTCCGATCTAATCGAGTTGGTCTTCTCTTGATCAGATCTAACCGAGTTGGTCTCCTCTTCGTCCATTACAAGGGAATTCGTCTCCAATTGGTTCAATCTGACCAACTTCATATACTCTCGGTGCAATCTAAGGTGGTTCGTCTCCAGTTTGTCCAATCTATAGGAGCTCCTCACCTCTTGATCCTATTTAACCGAGTTCGTTTCCTCTTGGACCAATCTAAGAGAGTTCGTCACCTCTTGTTCCAATGTAACCGAGTTCGCCTTCACTTGGACCAATCTAAGTAAGTTCGTCTCCTCTTGGTCCAATCTAGGGAGGTTCGTGTCTTCTTGGTCCAATCTAATCGTGTTCGTCTCATGTTGGTCAAATCTAAGTGAGTTCGACTCCTCTTGGTCCAATATAAGGGAGCTCGTTTCCACTTAGACCAATGTATGGTAGTTCGTCTCCTATTAGACCAATATAACAGTAGTCATCTTCTCTTGGTCCTATGTAATGGAGCTTGTCTCCTATTGATATAATCTAACTGTGTTCATCTCCTCTTGGTCCAATCTAAGGAAGTTCATCTCTACTTGGTCCAATTTAGACAAGTTCATCTCCTCTTGAACCAATCTATGGGAGTGCGTCTACTCGTGAAACAATTTAAGGGAGTTCATGTAGTATTGAACCCATTTAAGGGAGTTCATTTTCCCTTAGTCTAATCTAACCGAGTTGGACTCCCCTTGGACCACCCTAAAGGTGTCCGTCTCCTCTTGGTGCAATTTAAGGGGGTTCGTCTGCACTTGGTACAATCTAATGGAATTCGTCTCCTCTTGATCCAATCTAACTGGTCCCCTCTTGGTCCAATTTAATGGAGTTTGTATCCTCTTCGTACTATCCAAGGGAGTTTGTCTCCTTATGGAACAATATGGGGGAGTTCATCTAGTCTTGTACCAATCTAAGGGAGTTCGTCTAGTATTGGACCAATTTAACGGTGTTTGTTTTCTCTTGGTCCAATCTAACTGAGTTGGTCTCCCCTTATACCACCCTAACCGTGTTCGTCTCCTGTTGGTCCAATCTAAGGGTGTTGGTCTATTATCGGTCCTATCTCAAGGAGTTCTTCTCCTCTTGGTCTAATCTAAGTGAGTTCATCTCCTCTTAGACGATATGAGGTGGTTATTCTCCTCATTGTCAAATCTATGGGAGTTCGTATCTTCTTGGTCTAATTTATGGGAGTTCGTATCCTCTTGGTCCAATGTAATCAAGTTCGTCTCCACTTGGACTAATTTATGGGAGTTCGTCTCCTCTTGGTCAAATCTAAAGGAGTTCGTCTCCTATTAGTCCAATCTAACCAAGTTGGCCCCCTCTTGGTCCAATCTAAAGGAGTTCATCTCCTCTTGGTTCAATATAAGGGAGTTTGTCCTCTCTTAGAAAACTCTAAGAGAGTTCGTCTTCCATTGGTGCAATCTAACCAAGTTCGTCTCCTCTTAGTGCAATCTAAGTGGGTTCATCTTCACTCGATCCAACATAAGGGACTTCGTCTCCTCTTGATCCAATTTAACTGAGTTCGTCTCATTTTGATCCAATCTAATGGGGTTCATATGCTCTTCTTACTATCTTAGGGAGTTCGTCTCCTCTTAGAACAATCTAAGGGAGTTCATCTAGTCTTATAACAATTTAAGGGAGCTCGTCTCCTATTTGAAAACTCTAAGGGAGTTCGTCTCTAATTGGTGCAATCTAACCAAGTTCATCTCTATTTAGAGGAATCTAAGGGGGTTCGTCTCCACTTGGTCCAATCTATGGGAGTTTGTCTCTTGTTGATCCAATCTAACCGAGTTCGTCTCCTCTTGGTGCAATCTAAGGGGGTTCGTCCTTATTTGGTCCAATCTAAGAGAGTTTGTCACTTCCTGATCCAATCTAACTGAGTTCGTCTCCTCTTGGACTAATCAATGGGAGTTTGTCTCCTTCTGAAACAATCTCAAGGAGCTCGTCTTGTATTGGACCTATTTAATGGAGTTCGTCTCTTCTTGGTCCAATCTATGGGAGTTTGTCTCTTATTGATCCAATCTAACCGAGTTCGTCTCCTCTTGGTGTAATCTATGGGGGTTCGTCTTCATTTGGTCCAATCTAAGAGAGTTCGTCACCTCCTGGTCCAATCTGGCTGAGTTCATCTCCTCTTGAACTAATCAATGGGAGTTTGTCTCCTTTTTAAACAATCTTAGGGAGTTCATCTTGTATTGGACCTATTTAATGGAGCTCGTTTCCTCTTGGTCCAATCTATCTGAGTTGGTCTCCTCTTCAACCAACCTAGTCGTGTTCGTCTCCGCTTAGTCCCATATATGGTTTTTTTTTTTGTAAATGTAAGTATTTTACAGATTTTACCATGCAAAGATGTACAAGGCATTTGTCTTGGTACCGCAAAACTCACACTCAACACTATAATAGATGAGTGAGTGCAATTGTACCAAGAAAACAAAAGTACATCCAAGGGATGATGCCTAAATACATCATCTAAGAGATGAGAAGGCCTAAACAATTGCCAACAAAGCCTAAATAGGCTAACATACATGAAAAGATTTAACAAGTAAAGTACTAAGTAAGATCATCTATCACAAAAAATGGAGGGGTCAATTTGCCACCTCTCTTGGACCCGCCTATTGCGGGGAGAATCGATAACAGGCTAGAACAATCTGGCTCTATCTCTGACCATCATGATAAGCTTTGTCTTCATGGCTGGGACGAAGACATCATGGTTACAGAACAAAGTTGGTGGCTTAGCCACCTAAAAGCTATGTCTACCAAGAAAGAATGAGTGGATCCATCTACACCATAAGGACTCTCTATCTACAAATAGGGTCCAAATATGCTTAAGCATGGCCACCTTATTACTCTCCCTAAGGTGCCTAATACCTAAGCCTCACTCCTCCTTAGGTAGACATACATCCACCCATGCTACCTTGGCTCTCCCCGATCCAAGATCCGGGCCTTTCCATAGGAACTGCCTAAGTACACGCTCAATCATCTCTATAACTGAACATGGCAATATAAATACACCAGACTAGTACACCTAGATAGCATGGAGGACTGACCTGACAAGCTGCAGACGTCCCAGAAATGATAGGAATCTCTGAGTTCACGCTTGAGCCCGCCTAGTATCCTATTGACGAAGGAGACATAGTCTGCCTTCCCCAGTCTATCCGATATAACCGGGACTCCCAAGTAACGGAATGGGAGAGACCCAATCCTGAATCCAAGTAAGTCCATAATAGCACCCTGAAGATCCTCCGACCCTCATGAGATGTAGACCTCACTCTTCTCCAAGTTTGGCTCTAATCCTGACCACTTAGAGAACGTGGTGAAGGCCGCATTCATAAGTCCCACCAAAGCCACATCCGCCCCACTAAATAGCAGCACGTCATCAGCGAAGAAAAGATGGGTGAGCCCAGTCGACCTGCACCTCCAATAATACTGAAACTCCGTTTGCTAGCCTGTCTCGTAATAATACTCAAGAAAACCTTTTATAACCAGGGTGAGTAAGTAAGGGGAGATGAGATCTCCCTGTCTAAGGCCCCTCGAACTAGAGAAGAAACCCTTAAGCTCACTATTAATGGAGATGGAGAACTTAGGGGTTCTGACATAAGCTATGATCAGAGATACCAGACAAGCCGAAAACCCAAAGGCAATCAACGTCGATTCCAAGAAAACACAGTCAACTGTGTCATAGGCCTTCCTAAAATCTACCTTTATAGCACACTTCGAAGAGTACGGCTCATGGTGGAAATCACAAAATAGCTCCTGGGCTAACATGATATTGTCACTAATATGCCGGCCTTTGACAAAGGCATTCTGAGAGGGACTAATGTTCGATGGCAACACCGACGCCACTCGATTAGCTAGCAACTTAGTAATGCACTTGTAAATAGTATTACAACATGAAATAGGCCTATAGTCGCTAACTGAAGATGCATTAGGGACCTTCAGAACTAGGGCTATGATGGTGGTATTCAACTGTTGCAGTAAACACCCAGAACTCGAGAAATCCATCATGGCAGCGAAAACCAACGGCCCCATAATATCCAAAGACTGCCTAAAGAATTCCACCGTAAACCCATCTAGCCCCGAGGCTTTCCATGAAGCAAGCGAGAACAGGGTACTACGTATCTCTAGCTTAGTAAAGGGACATGATACGCTATGTACTTGGTTATCCTACAAGGTGTGAGAGAGGATCACCCTGATGTCTTGGTGAGAAGGTCGGTCCCGTGGCCTGCCAGAAAAGAAGAGCCGCTTGTAATATGAGACAAATACATCCCCAATCTGGTCCAACTCCATCACCTGAGTGCCCTGATCATCCACCACCGAGATAATCCTATTGTTGAGCTGCCTATCCTTCACCGACTAGTGAAAAAATTTGGTGTTCTGGTCTCCTTCCTTCAACCACCTGATGCGAGACTTCTGTCTATAGAAAGCTTCCTCTTGTAGTTTAAGTGTAGAGAACTCCACCTTGGCATCCCTCTCCTCCTAGGCTAGAGCCATGCTAAACAAATCCGCCAAAAGACTCCTAAACCATACTAAGCCATTGTTTAGCTATCCTAGTCCGGTTCGAGATATCTGAATACGAGTCTCAATTAAACTGCTTCAATCAAGCCTTCAACAACTTCAGCTTAGTGCATAGCTGATACATGAGAGAGCCTCTAATAGAAGTATCCCAAACTTGGGGTACCATATCCATAAACCTCGGGTCCGTCATCTAAAAAACAAAGAATTTGAAAGGCCGGCGGACATAAATATCAGGCACCACCCGAATAATCATAGGAGAGTGATCGAAGACACCTGGCGTGAGGAAATTAGCCTCAGAGAATGAGAAAATCGAACTCCACTGTTGGTTGACCACCACCCTGTCTATCTTCCTCTAGATCTTGTCCAGACCTTGGCAGGAAGACCAAGTATATCGGTACCCAACATATCTCAAGTCCTTCAATTCAGCTATAGACAAATAATCATGCAAGTCATCCTTCGATCCTATCCATCTAGTAGATCCCCTAATCCTATCTGATGGGTAACAAATAGCATTGAAATCCCCAACCACCAACCAAGGGACCTCAGTGTAACCTCTACCCAATCGAACAAGATCATAAAATAACTCACACCTCTCTCGAGGGGTATGCTTTCCATGCACAACATACAATGCATATCATGCTCCTGAAGATAGCCACCTAAGTTGGCCATGCATGGCGTGAGATGAACTATCAGATAAAACAAAATCAACTACCGAAGGATTTTAGCCAATCCAGATTCTCCCCTGAGTAGAGTAGGTATAATTTGCCAACCATAACCATCCCGGGACAATAGTAGCAGAAATCCTAACAAAGAGAGACTCAGTAGCCTTTGTCTCCACAATACCCATGCAGCATAAGTTATGACTCATAACCAGGTGCCTAACCTCAGCCTGTCTCAAAATTCCTACAACACCCATAATGTTCCAAACTCCTATAGATATATATATACAAGGGGGATAGAGAGCTTACCGGATCTTGGCCTGGCATCCAGACCTTGTGGATACTCTTGTAGGAAGGCCTAGTGGTCGGCATAGAGATGCCTGCTGGTCACCATCACCATCTGAAGCACTCCTCTCGTCCTCATAAGATCTACTATTGGATGAGTCCACCGGGGAGGAAGTCTCACCCATCCTCACAATTGGTATCTTCTTTCCTTTCTTCTTCTTTTCTTTTTTTTCTTTTTTCTTCTTCGGTTCCACCCGCTCACATCCTGGTCACCACTAATCTCTTCATCTAAATAATCAAAGAAAAAAGGGGGATGAGTGGGCCACTTTACCCGGTCTTGGTAATAGAGGATGCTGAATCGTGGGAAGACCGGCAACAGCGGGCATTGGCGCTGCTGTGTCTCCATCAAATCGGTTTGCAAGTCTGCTACATTCGTTGGACCGGCATGATTTGCCTCCTGGCTCAACCCAAACAACTGAACCGTACCTAAGCAGGCGTGAAATTTGGCCTGATCCGAATCGGACCGCTGAACCGGGCCCCTCTATAAGCCATGGTTGTCAGTCTGATCGGTTTGGGTGTAGTCCTCCATTGGACTAGTCGGATGACCAGTTAACTCTTGCTGACTGTCTCGCTAAGTAAACCGATTGGACCGTTAGTCAGGCCCCTCTATGGGCCATGGACACCGATCTGAGCTGTCTGATCCTCCATTGAAATAGTCAAATGGCCGATTGATTCGTCCTAGCTGTTGCGCTGTGTAAACCGATCGGCTTCAGACTGCTTAATACTGGGTCGGGCCGTCCGGACGACCCAGGCTTCCGCTTGGCCTGTGACGAGCTGGGTCTCTTTGGTCAGGGTCGGCTATGCTGGTCCAAGCGACTCCAACGGGTGACCGTCCAGTCCTGTGGGCTGGCCTGGCTGGACTACAAGGTGTTGGTTCGGTGGAACGGGTTGGCTGACTCTGGGTTCTACGGACATTGAGACAGACTGTGCAGTTGGATGGGCTTGTTGAAAACTGGCCTGAATCAGTTGGAAATGAGCTTGTTTGATGAAGGGCCCAGCTCGCTTAGGTCTCTTATCAATGTGTGGATCGACATGGACCAAGCCTTATCTCTCCCTTGGACGTGACTACTGGGCCTGTCGGTCAGTGGGCTGGGAAGCCTTGCCTCGCTTGAGCTGAGACGAAGAGGCCTGGTCTGTGTGTTGGGCAAGCTAGCCACCTGCTAGCTCGATAGTCAGTGCCTTTTTCGTGTCATCTGAGGCCCCTTGCGTCGTCTTCTTTCCTCCATCGTCACCCTTATGACTGCTGGAACAATTATGGTCGAAGACACCACACCTATTACACATTAAGGGCCTCCATTCATACTCCACTTCAACATGAAAGGATTGGCCACCCATGGAGATGGGAATGGATGACCTAAGTGGTTTTTTGGCAGTCACCTCCACACACACGAGAAAACGAAATCATCTTCATGGATTCAATTTGGCTATCTACGTTTAATGGCTTCCCTAGCTTACTAGCTAGTTTCCAAATGCTCAATGAGTACCATAGAGAGTAAGGGAGATTCCTCAATCTCACCCAAATAGGAACCGCGTCAATTTGTCCTCTCTTGAGTTCTAGAAAGGGATGCCATTGCTTAAGGATCATCGGGACCTTAAAGAGCATAATGTGACCCCTTTCAAGAATTTGTCTCCTCAAAGCTCCATCTGGAATACGGAGGAAGAAGAAACCATTGTCGTTCACCACGACTTCATGTAATGAGCTTCCCCACGTCTTTCTTAGGATAGCTTCCGTTAGCTTAAACAGTAGTTTTTTTCCCACAAAGAAACCCAGCAAGCAATCCTTCCACATTAGATTGCAAGCTTCAATCATTTCATCAGTCACCTCCAATTCCTTATCATCATCTAACAATCCCAAGAAGTGGGGCAACATATAGCCCTTTGTGGCTGCCCCAGCCACATTCACCCAAGACTGAACCAGCTGGCCCGATTGAATTGGTGGTTGCGGATATTGCTCCTTATCTGCGCGAGTTTGTGGACGTCCAACAGTACTTCTGGACCTCATTCTACGACCTCCAGCCCCTTTAGTCACTTCATCGTTCACCCTAGGAACCAATGGGGGTCTACTTTTCGACTGGGCATTTTGTCAAGTACCTTGCAATCGTCCTGCCGAAGCTCGCATAAGTGGGGGAAATGAGTCCTCCGAAAAACCACCCTCTTTGGACCGAGCACTTTTTCGAGTTAAAGACTGGCCTCTCTCGGTCAAATGCCCCTCAATTCCTTTTAACCGTGCCTCTTCTTGTCGGTTGTCTTCATCCACCAGTAACCCCCCATCATCCATGTCACCACAGTATCCAATACCCAACCAACCACAACCAGTAGTATAACACAATCGTAATTAGAAAAGATCAGAATGAGGCTAACCTGGATAATGCATTTGCTCCTGCAGCTCCCCCACCGTAGACACAGACACGACCAGATTCAAGGTGAACCTGCCCTCGGACACGTCTAGATTCACAGTGAACCTGGCCTCAGACACGTCCAAGTTCAAGGTGAACCTGGCTGCTCTCCCCACTTGAACAATAGATGGAGATCTGAAAAACCAGTAGGCGTCATAAGTTCCTCCGTTCTAGTGCCGCATTCCGTCAACCATCAATCATGTAGTAGAGGAGTTATCATTTGCTGGAGGTGAAGAAACAACAGCCAATTTGACACCACCCCTTTAGTCCCTCCCCGAACAAATTAGGGCTCGTAGACCACTCCGAATAATATAGCTCATCTGCTCCAGTCCCCAAGTCTAGTAAAGCCCCGTGGGCGTTGAGGACTGCCTTGAAGATCTTTATTAAGAGACCCCAGTCACCACTTCTGAAGCTCAAGATTAAGGAAGAGAACGACCGCAACTTGTCCAGGCAATTTGTCAAACACCTTCTGAGCATAGGAACTTCTATAATCCACCAATCTCGAGCTGCCAAGATCACCCTATGCAGATGAGTTGAGCTAAAGCTCCAGCCACTTAGGGATAGATAGATCAGCCCCCTCAGGATCTATTCTGAAGATTCCAGCCCCAAAGCTCCGGCCAATTGAGATAACCGAAGAGCTGAAAATCCAGACAGCAAACTGCACGAGCTGGAGAAAACTCTATCTGCGAGCTTTGTAGATCTCCCACCTCCGATGACTTGAGCTAAAATGCTTCCATAGGCTTGTAGATCTACCCCCCAGAAGCTCTTCCACAAGATCTTAGCACTGGAGCGTGAGCCAATGTCGAGATACGAAGAAGTGATCTCCACGCTCTAGGGTTCGTTCATACCGCACCCATCCAGAAAGCGAGCCCGATTACATCAAGCTGAGAATGACCCAGACAAATTCCTTCGGTGGGAGCATTGTACTAGAAGAGAAGAGTCTCTCCTCCAAAAATCAGACCATTCCAACCACCACAGCTCGAGAAATCAGCAAGCCCCTTTTAGAGCTTCAGATTTGCGACCAATAAGAGGGCTGAGATTTAATCGACCATATCTCCCACACTAGATCGATTTTGTTGAAACCGTTTGGAGGGATTGTATATCGGGATGAGACGAATATCTCCTCCAAAAAGAAGCTCAATCCAACACTTACAACTAGATAAATCAGCTATCTCCTTTACAATCTCTAGAATTGCGACCAATAGGGAGGGGCTAACTATCGGCCATAACTTTTTCCACTGATCGAATTTGAAGATGCCGTTTGGAGGTTATGTAGATCGGTTGAGGTGTATCTTCCCTCCAAAAATCAGCTCCAAAGGATCACCGAAGCTCTAGCAATCGACGAAACCCCATTCCGGCCATTTTCTTCCACCCGATGAACAGTACCCACTAGAGAGAGCACTTATCTATTGGTGTTCATCTCCTCTTGGTCCAATCTTAGGGAGTTCATTTCCTCTTTGTCTAATCTAAGTAAGTTCGTTTCCTCTTGAACTAATCTAAGGTGGTTCTTCTCCTCTTGGTCCAATCTAAGGGAGTTCGTCTTCTCTTGGTCCAATCTAAGATAATTCGTCCCCACTTTATTTAATATAAGGGAGTTCATCTTCTATTTGTCAAATCTAGGGGAATTCATCTTTTCTTGTAGCAATCTAAGAGAGAACGTCTCCCCTTTGTCCAATCTAAGGGAGTTCATCTCCTCTTGGACCAATCTAAGGGAGTTTATCTCCTATTGGTCTAATCTAATTGTGTTTATATCCTCTTAGACCAATCAATGGTAGTTCGTCTGCTCTTGGACCAATCTATGGGACATCTTCTCCTCTTTGTCCAATATAAGGGAGTTTGTCTCCTCTTGGACCAATTTAAAGGAGTTCGTCTACTCTTAGTCCAATCTAACCAAGTTGGTCTCTTCTTGGTCCAATCTAAAGGAGTTCGTCTCATCTTGGTCCAATATGAGGGTGTTTGTCTCCTTTTCGAAAACTCTAAGGGAGTTCATCACCAATTAGTGCAATCTAATTATGTTTGTCTTCTTTTGGTGCAATCTATGGTGGTTTGTCTCCACTTGGTCCAATCTAAGGGAGTTCGTCGCCTTTTGATCCAATCTAATTGAGTTTGTTTCCTCATTGTTCAATCTAATGGAGTTTGTATCATCTTCGTACTATCTATGAGAGTTCGTCTCCTCTAGGATCAATATGAGGGAGTTCATTGCCTCTTCAACAAATCTAAGGGAGTATGTCACCTCTCGAACCAATCTAAGGGAGTTTATCTCCTCTTGGTCCAATCTAACCGAGTTCGACTTCTCTTGGACCAATCTTTGGGAGTTTGTCTCCTCATGAAACAATCTGAGGGAGTTTGTCTACTATTGCAACAATTTAAGGGAGTTCGTTTTCTCTTGGTCCAATCTAACCAAGTTGGTGTCCTCTTCAACCAATCTAATCGTATTCATCTCCTCTTGGACCAATCTAAAGTGGTTTTTTTTTTTGTAAATACTGATCTAAGGTGGTTCTTCTCCTAATGGTGCATTATATGGGAGTTTGTCTCGTCTTGGTCCAATCTAAGAGAGTTCGTCTCCTCTTGAACTAATCTAAGGGGAGTTCGTCTCCTCCTAGTCTAATCTAACCAGGTTCATATCATCTTGGGCCAATCTATGGGACTTCGTCTCCTCTTAGTCCAATCTCAGGGAGTTCATCTCCTCTTGGTATAATCTAACTGAGTTGGTCTCCTCTTGGTCTAATCTAACCGAGTTGATCTCCTCCTGGTCCAATCTAAAGGAGTTCGTCTCATCTTGGTCCTATCTATGGGAGTTCGTCTCCTCGTAGAAAACTCTAAGGGAGTTCATCACCAATTGGTGCAATCTAACCAAATTTGTCTCCTCTTGGTGTAATCTAATGGGGTTCAACTGTGATGCCTCGCAACTCTCCCAGGAAGCATCGCCAACTAAATAGTAACTTATATTCATTCCAAAATTAACATTTAAAGAATGTAGCGGAATTTTATTAAGTAACCCCTGACAAATCCTGAGGTGCCCAATATTTATTCAAAATCAAATGAACATAATCCTTGCCTACTAAAGGTTCACAAATTTGTGACAAACTAAATAATAACTAAACATCAAGTCTAATAAGAGTTAACCTCCTACATTTATTATTTGAATGGAAATAACTATCAACATCAACGTGAGCCACTAGCCTTATCAGGCTCTCGGGGAGGGACTCCATGACACGAACTACCTAGGATCCCTAATTCCCCTATTAATCTAATTCTCACATTTCTCGCCCGTTTCCTCTTTAAATCACTAAACCTCACTCTCCCACATTCACAATTAATTTGTAGTATAAAATAATAATATTTAAATGCAATCACATAACCATGTCAATAAATAATTATAAAATCAATAATAAAACAATCACTATCCAGCACCAATCAACTTCCACATTCAAAAATAAAGAAATAATAATATATCTCAAAATTTCTCAAATTCCAATCGCTTGAGCCCACCAATTAGGGATTTACCCGAGTTCCTAGTTGAATCCAATCCATTTGACAAACTATGGGAATCATCACCTTTAATTGGCCGTCATTTGGCCGGTCATTCAATTTCGTTAATCATCCGAAAGATCGAAAATTAACTATATATCACAATTTACCTATAACAAGGTAAAAGCCAAATAATTACTTCTAAATATCAAATTATTAAGTAAATTAAGTCCAACTCACTATCAGTGCCGTACATAACCAACTACTACTACTTTTTCTTCTAATTTCCAAAATTACCATTTTGCCCTTAATCTTGCTACAATTTCCATTCTACCCCCAACTATGCCAAAATTATAGTTTTACCCCTATCATTGCCCAATTTACCATTTTGCCCTTAGCTTTACCAATATTACAGTTTTGCCCCTTACTTAGCCATAACTACCTTTCTACCCTTGACTTAGCCAAAATTACAAATAAGCCCCTGACTTAACCAAGATTACTGTTATGCCCCTAATTCTAGAAATCACCAAATTCACAATCAGTCAATAAACTACTAGGGTGGGTAACCACCATAATCAGGAGTTAGGGCTCAACTCACCCTTGGTCTGAGTTTGTCACGTGATTTCCGGCGAGATTTCGGTAGGGTTCCGGTGAGCTAATCTCAACTCCTCAAGTTGGTCAATCGGTCCTACGAAGCAATAAGACATCGTGGCATCAAAATATGTTTTGTTCAAGGAAGAACATGAGACGGTTCACGGCCAAGGAAAACCTTCAGCTCGTGTATGTTTGGGATTTCAGGTTGGGGTGGCCGTTGAGCGGCCCGAGTGGCAGTGAACGACTGTGGACAACGTCTAGGACTGCTAGGGTAGCATCGAGGGTGTGGCCAGTGGCCGGTGACACGATGACGGCGTGATCGACTTGCGGTGAGCCTCGAACTCAAGCTGTTTGTTCAAACCGAGTCGTCTAAAAAAGAGCAAATCAAGACAAACAAGGCGAAATCAAGGGCGATGGGTTACCTAAAGGTGTTCAGGAGAGACTTGGGAAGATTTCCCAAGTGGCTGTTGTGGCTGGGTCCGCCAGAATCGCCTGCGGCGACAACGGACAACAGCGTCATTCTAGAACAGGGGAAGCTCGCGTTGGACCTTGTCTGAGACTCCGAGAAATGATGGCGACGACTAGGCGGTTGCTGGCATGTCCTCGCGTACCAGATGAAGCTCCTCTATGAGTTTTGTTTGATTTCCAAGTCTCTGATGTGGGTTGAGGCGATCGAGATTGAGGACTAGGGTTCCAGCAAAAGTAGAGGAGTTGTGTGCGAGAGAGATGGAACCAATAGGAGGGAAGGACAGTTGGAGCACGGTAGAGCTACCGCGTGGCTGGCCCTTGGCCAAATGGTGGCTTTCTCGCGTTGTACAGCGAGGGCGGCTTTCTCGTCTTGGACCAATTTAAGGTAGTTCTTCTCCACTTGGTCCAATCTAAGGGAGTTCGTCTCCTCTTGCTCCAATCTTAGGGAGTTCGTCTCCTCTTGGTCCAATCTAATCGAGTTCATCTCCACTTGGACCAATCTATGGAAGTTCGTCTCCTCATGAAACAATATAAGGGAGTTCATCTAGTGTTAGACCAATTTAAGGGGGTTCATTTTCTCTTGGTCCAATCTAACCGAGTTGCTCTCTTTTTTGACCAATCTAATCATTTTCATCTCCTCATGGACCAATCTAAGGTGGTTCTTCTCCTATTGGACCAATCTAAGAGAGTTCGTCTCCCATTGGTCCAATC
The DNA here is from genome assembly GCA_030064385.1 of Melaleuca quinquenervia. Taxonomy (NCBI): domain Eukaryota; kingdom Viridiplantae; phylum Streptophyta; class Magnoliopsida; order Myrtales; family Myrtaceae; genus Melaleuca; species Melaleuca quinquenervia. Next base: position 12,663,439 of record CM057718.1, read on the forward strand.
TAAGAGAGTTCGTCTCATCTTGGTCCAATTTAAGGGAGTCTGTCACCTTTTGGACAAGCCTAAGCGAGTACATCTCTCTTTGGTCCAATCTAACTGAGTTCGTCTCCTCTTGGGCAAATCTAAGGGAGTATGTCTCCTTTTAATCCAATCTAAGGGAGTCTGTCTCATTTTAGATCAATCCAAGGGAGTTTGTCCCCCTTTGATCTAAGCTAATGGTGTTCGTCTCCTCGTGGACCAATCATACGGACTTCATCTCCTCTTGGTCCAATCAAAGGGAGTTCGTCTCCTCTTGGACCAATCTAAGGTAGTTCTTCTCCTATTGGACCAATCTAAGAGAGTTCATCTCCCATTAATCCAATCTAAGAGAGTTCGCCTCATCTTGGTCAAATTTAAGGGAGTTCGTCACCTTTTGGACTAGTCTAAGCGAGTATGTCTCCCTTTGGTCCAATCTAACCGAGTTCGTCTCCTCTTGGGCCAATCTAAGGGAGCACGTCTCCTTTTGATCCAATCTAAGGGAGTTTATCTCCTCTTGAATTAATCCAAGGGAGTTTGTCCCCCTTTGGTCTAAGCTAACATAGTTCTTCTCCTCGTAGACCAATCGTTGGGACTTCGTCTCCTCTTGGTCTAATCAAATGGAGTTCGTCTCCTCTTGAACCAATCTAAGGGAGTTTGTCTCCTCTTGGTCCAATCTAACCAAGTTGGCCACCTATTGATCCAATCTAAATGTGTTTGTCTCCTCTTGGTCCATTATAAGGGAGTTCATCTCAAATTGGTTCATTTTGATAGGTTCATCTCCTTTTGTTCCAATCTAAGGGGTTTCGTCTCCACTTGGTCCAATCTATGGGAGTTCGTCTCCTCTTGATCCAATCTAATCGAGTTTGTCTCCTCTTGGATCAATCTAAGGGAGTTTGGCTCATATTCAAGTTCGTCTTCACTTGGGCCAATCTAAGAGAGTTTTTTTTTTGGGTAAATCCAATCTAAGAGAGTTCATCTTCTCTTGGTCCAATGTAGAGGAGTCCATCTCCTGCTAGTCCAATCTATGTGAGTTCATCTTCTCTTGGATCAATATGAGGGAGTTTGTCCCCTCTCAGTCCAATCTAATCGATGTTGTTTCCTCTTGACAAATCTCAAGGAGTTCGTCTCCTCTTGGTCAGTCTAACCGAGTTAGCCACTTCTTAGTACAATCTAAAGGTGTTCGTCTCCTTTTTGTCCAATATAAGGGAGTTCGTCTCTAATTGGTTCAATCTGATGAAGTTTGTCTCCTCTTGGTGCTATTTAGGGGGTTCGTCTCCTCTTTGTTCAATTTATGGGAGTTCGTCTCCCTTTGATCCAATCTAAGGAGGTCGTCTCCTCTTGGTCAATCTAAAGGAGTTCATCTCCTCTTGATCCAATCTAACCGAGTTCGTCTCCTCTTGGTCCAATCTAACCGAGTTGGTCTCCTGTTGGACTAATCTAACTGTGTTTGACTCCTATTGGTCCAATGTCGGGGAGGTCGTCTCTCATTGATCCAATCTAAGGGAGTTGGTTTCCTCTTGGTCCAATAGAAGGGAGTTCGTCTTCTCTTGGTGCATTCTAAGGGAGTTCATCTTCTCTTGGATGAATCTATTGGAGTTCGTATGCTCTTGGTCCAATTTATGGGAGTTCATCTCATCTTGATCCAATCTAAATAAGTTCGTCTCCTCCTGGTCCAATCTAACCAAGTTGGTCGCCTTTTGGACCTATCTAACCATATTCGTCTCCTCTTGGTCCAATGTAAGGGAGCTCGTCTCCTCTTGATCCAATCTAAGGGAGTTCCTCTCCTATTGGTCCAATCTAAGGGAGTTCGTCTTCTCTTAGACCAATCTATGGGAGCTTGTCTACTCTTAATCCAATCTAACCGAGTTCATCTCCTTTTGGTCCAATCTAGGGGAGTACTTCTCCTCTTGGTCCAATCTAAGAGAGTCCGTCTACTTTTGGTCTAACCTAACCGAGTTCATCCCCTCTTGGACAATTCTGTGGGAGTTCGTCTCCTCTAGGTCAATATAGGGGAGATCATCTCCTCTTGTTCCAATGTAAGGGAGTCCTTCTTCTCTTGGTCAAATCAAAGTGAGTTTGTCTCCTCTTGGACCAATATGAGGGAGTTTGGCTCCTCTTCGTCCAATCTAACCGAGTTTATTTCCTCTCGACCAATCTCAAGGAGTACGTCTCCTCTTGTTCCAATCGGGGAGTTTGTCTCCTTTTGGGACCAATATAAAGAAGTTTGTCTCCTCTCGGTTCAATCTATGGCAGTTCTTCTCCCCTTAGTCTAATGCAAGGGAGTTCGTCTCCTCATGTCATCTAGAAATCGTACACTTGGGTCATAACAAATATAATGTCATGTTAGAGTGGTTTTAGAGAAATTGTCATTTAATGCATGTGATGCATATTACTATCATATCATTTAATTTTCAATTTTAATAAAAAATAAAAAACATGTTCATTAATAAATGAAAACGTACAAAAGAAAAAATATTTTGCACATCATTTAAATGATTACATGTCTTAGTTAAATTACATGCCATGTGGAGTAGCTTAATTTAAAATTGCATGTCAAACATAGTCTACATATTAAAAAAATGAGAAAATCCGATTTTTAATTAAATCTTCATTCTCACACGCTTGGTTAATTTTCATGGTGGGATGATAAAAAAACCAAAAAATATCATTAGATTTATTTGGTGTATGCGTACCCGCATACACCAAATTGTCTCTCAAACATTTTTTTAAAAATAAAAGAATAGGTATGGAAAGGGCATTAAAGTAATTTAGCGTAGTCAAATCTTAGTACCCATAATCTCTAATTTGTAGATGTAAAATTTATTTCTTAATACTTTACTTGAGTTTCTAATCGACTAAAACAGATTAATGGTGGCTCCTAATTTGAAATGATCTTGCATGGTTAATAATTCGAACCTAAGTTGGAAATTAATATGGGTTTAGGAGAGACTGAGCTAATTATAAGCTTGGTAATCCATTAGCCAAAGTGATACACATTCGGGGAGGTCATGACAACTTAGCGACTCCACTGGACATTAATAAACTTTAGTGAACTTAGGCAAGAAAAAAATGTTTTTGTTTGGCAACAATAATATCAAATACAACCCTAACATAAGTGTTAAATGTTCTTATAGCTATGAGGTATAAGAGGGGTAGTCTATGCTGACCATTTTCTTGTAGGGAGGTATTGATATGTATGTTTTAATTCAATTATTGAAGTGTTGCTTGTTTATAAATTATTATGCATGCCATGATTGCATTTGTACTACACTTTAGCACATATAACCTACCATCAGACTTGGGCCACGTATGATTGCTTAGGATGACGTTGAGGTGGATACCACTTTGATCACATACTCACGGTACGAGTTGCCTATCTCAACCTCGAATTTTTTTCTTAATGTCTAAAGTACCTGCCTGTTGGCATACCTGCGACTTGGGTTAACTCTTCAACTATGGTGGGGTCATGAGAAACTAACTTAGTACCATGTCTATGGCTAGTTTAATCATCCTTATGGCTCTACTTTGTCAAGCCATCTATAATAGAAATCGAATCACTTTTTATGCGCATGTGTATGTGATTGCCCCCAATTTACTTGTAAAGTAAGTTTTACAAATCATAATCTTGCAATTTACTTACATTACTATAATTTTTTTTTTCATTTCATGATACTAGGTAGCTCCCAAAGCCAAGCTCAATGTTCGTTGGGGCAAGTTAGACCAAATTGACTGTGACTTCATAGGATTCAAGGTCGGTTCCCTTCTCCCATTGTTGAGAATTGGGGTTCATGGAAGCCTTGTTCAAGTTTTAGCACACTTTTCGTGCCCTGAGACATCCACCTTCATATTTGATAAGCATAAACTCACTCCCTCCTTGGAAGAATATAGCATTGCCATTTGAAAACCTTTGAGATCGAAATTGATTTGTCCACCTATTGAAGTAGAAATTACATATACTTTATCTGATTTCCTAATAATCAAAGAAGCCGAATTAAGAAAAGTTTTGAAAGAAAATCGCAATACTTGCCCTTACAAAATTTTGGATGAATGTTTTAAAAATGACACTTCTTTTCAAATGAGTAAGATCTTTTTGCTAACTTTCTTTGGGTTTATAGTTTTCCCTCATTATAAAAATGCTAATAGTCCTTCGACTAATTGGGTAGTCAAACAAGTGTGTGCGGGAATGAATTATGTTAGTATTATCTTAGCCGAAACTTTTCTTGATCTTACCTGATGTGAAAAAAATGGGGGTAGGGTTTCACATGCTTCCCTTAAGCTATTACAAATTTGGTTTCTCTCTCACGCAAAATGTTTTGAAGAAAAAAAAGACATGCTCTAAACTATCATTATTCTGAGTGATTAGCTTCATAAATGTTTTTTATAGAATACTAAGTTATTCAAAGTCCGAGAAGTGAGGCTCGCATGTGGAGGTATTAGATTGGTCCCTTTGTTGGGAATTACTGGTGCAACTGGGTATTATCAATCTAGAGTAGTTCATCAATACCAAGTTACGCAAGAATTTCCATTGGCATTAAAGAGGGATCCAACTCAGGCTAATTATTTACGAAGATCAAGATAAAGAGAACATTGCCAACTTGATCAAGTCGATGTAGGATATGTGCCACTCACATAAATAGATATGGCCTGAAGAAAAGTGGAAAAGAAGGGAGAGAAAGTATTATGCCTTGGTTGAATACATTAATCAATATGAGATCCAAAAGGAGCTACTTTCAAAGATACCTAATGTACCGTAAAAGTCGCCAATCTATAGAGATTAGACAAATCAAGAGAAAGGCAAAACAATATTAAGAAGACACCTCAAAGTTTGCTTGAGAAAATGAGTAGTTATGAGAGAAAAATGTGATCGTATATAGATCAAGCTAAATGAATTGACTTGAATCTATGTTTTTTATTAGTATTTAATTTAGTCATTTCCTTTCCAATTTGTTTATCTTAGGTAGCTTTATGTCTTTCGTATCATTGTTATTGTTGGTGCTAGTTTTGACGATGACAAAACTGTATTAAAATCTGGAGTGTTCAGACTTTCTCAAAGTCTGAGTTGGTCAGACTTTCCCAGAATCTGAAGTGTTCAGACTTTCCCAAAGTCTGAGGTGGTCAGACTTTTCCAAAGTCTGGGGGAGACAGACTTAAGTGATTATGGTGATAGATCTTATTGATCTTATTCTTTTCCCACGAAGATCTGGATTGATATATATCTTCAACAGCTTATGAATTGATTGGATCTGATTATTTTATTTATGGAAGCAATCAATTATATGGAGCAAGTGTTCACTTTAGGAAACTGAAGATCCTGATTGAATGGGAGATCAGGATTGACGGATTCTCTATTGTTTCTATCTATAGCTTGAGATCTCCTGATTGATTCTGTCCAACGAGTAGATTGGAAGAATTCCTTTGGAAGGTGCCAACGGTTATGAAGGCATGAAGGAGTATTTAAGGGAGTTATTTCAAGTTGTGTTGTACGCACGTTAGAGAATAATCTTCCTAAAGTCTGAATCACTAAGAGCTTTATTTGTACTCAAAAGAGTGTGACATACGAACTTCGTGAGAGTGAAGCTGAGAAGCTTAGTCATTGAGATTGTAACTCTTTTGATTCATAGTGGACTCCAGCCAATAGGCTGTCATCGTGGGAGAGTGGACGTAGGCTTGATCTTAGCCGAACCACTATACATCTTATGTTCAATTCTCCTTGCTCTCTAACTCTTTTTATTATTCTGAAGATTTATATTTCCGCATTTACGTTCTTATTCACTGCACTAGCGCTTTCAAGTGATATCAGAGCCAGGTTGCTCTCTTTAAGAAGTGTTTTACTTCTGAGCTAACGATCTATGGCAAGTGCTAGTGGAACAGGTGTAGTAGAAGGACAACATGCTCTTAGACCTCCTTACTTCGATGGAAAAGACTACTGTGTCTGGAAGAATAAAATGAGAATTTTCTTGAAGTCAAAGGATCCTATGGAATGGGAAATAATCGAACAAGGAGTAATTCCTTCTATCAGTTCTGGAGAAACTAGAGTGATACCTCAAGCTGATATTGTCAAGAGACAACACATTGATTCCAGGGCTACTCATTCTCTTTATTGTGCTTTATCTCTTACTGAATATAACAGAATTTCTTCCTGTGAATCAGCCAAAGAAATTTGGGACAGACTTAATGTCACTTATGAAGGAACTGATCGTGTTAAGGAAACAAGATTGAATATCTTGCTTGGACAATATGAAGCCTTCAAAATGAAAAATGGTGAATCAATTGCGGATATGTTCAGCAGGTTCACAGAGATTGTTAATGGACTTGCAAATCAAGGACAACCAATCACTGGACCAATGAAAGTTAACAAGCTCTTGCGGGGTTTATCACAAGATTGGAATCATATCTAAACATCTATTAGAGAAACTCAAAGAATCCAGCCATTGTCAGTGGATGAATTAGTTGGAACACTTCAATCTTATGAAGTGGAAAATCTCAATCTAGATGAAGAGATCAAAGGTAAGAAATCTATTGCTTTAAAATCTAATATTATTTCTGATGATGCAGGTTCAAATGATTATCTTGATGAAGAGGAAATGGCTCTTTTCATTAAGAAGTTCAAAAAGTTCAACAGAAACAGATCAAATTGGAAAGGATCCAATTCTTGGAAGAACTCGAATGCTCAAAGAAGGCAATCTGATGAAAGAAATGTTTATGCTGAGATTACCTGTTATAATTGTCAAAAGAAAGGACACATTAAGCCAGAATATCCTCTTCTCAAGCAAAAGAATGGAAGGTACGAGAAAAACAAGAAGGCTCTAAAGGCTGAAACTTGGAGTGACACAGAATGTGAAGAAAGTGATGAGGAATTTGCCAACATCTGCTTAATGGCTCAATCTGATTCAGACTCTGACTCAGAGGATTTTAATCATCAGGTAAACAATTATAGAGTCCCTATTAAAATAGCTAATTATATAAATGATCTTTGTTCCAAATTAGATTTCTCCTTTAAAGAGATTGCTGAGCTAAAAAAGGAAAATCTGATTCTCAAACAACAGAAGATTTCTTTGAAAGAGAAATTTGATAATGAGGTTTTGATTTCTCAGGATAAATTTAGTTCTCTTAAAAAAGAAAATATTTTTTTAAAATCTGAAATATCTTCTATTACAAAAAAGTTTTCTCTTGGTTCTGATAAATTAGAAAAGATTCTTTCAGTACAAAGACCTTACTTCAAAAAGGAAGGTTTAGGAATGTCTTTTGAGAAAGCTCCTTTGATTGATTTTCCAAAAGTCAAAGAAAGACTTGAAAAAATGCCTTCGAAAAGAGTTTATGAAAATCATTTTAGAAAAGTGTTTATTAAACCTGTTGGAAGAAATTCTATTAAGTGCTTTGATTATGGTTCAAGGGAAATAAATTCCCTAAGCAAGAAATGGACAGCTCCCCTGTCTTATTCTAACCAAAAAGGACCCAAAATGATATGGGTACCTAAAAAGAAATAAGTTCTTTTTCAGGAAATTCAATCAAAATGGTACTTGGACAATAGATGCTCAAGACATATGACAGGAGATTCAAGTTATTTCATTAAATTAGAAAGTTTTGATGGAGGAAGAGTAGCTTTTGGGAGGAGACAGCACAGGAAAGATTATTGGCCGAGGAACTGTGAAGATTGGAAAGCTTTCTATTAGTAATGTCTCTTTGGTCAGAGGACTGAAGTATAATCTACTCAGCATCAGTCAACTCTGCGATACTGGTTATAAAATTCAATTCCAAGAAGGAATTTGTCTTGCCTCAAGTAAAGATAATTCGCAGACTTTTAGTGGAAGAAGACATGGTAATATATATTTATTGGATATGCATGTTGAAACTCCTAAGTGTCTTATATCTTTACAGAAAGAAGTAGAATTATGGCATAAGAGACTTGGTCATTCTCATATGAAACAAATTTCTAAGATCTCTTCAAAGCAACTTGTTCGAGGTCTGTCATCCTTGAAATTTCGTAGAGATGAAGATTGTACATCTTGTACTTTGGGAAAACAGCTAAAGGATTCTTTCAAGTCTATAAATCATGTTGCTACTACAAGAGTGCTTCAGCTTCTTCATATGGATTTGTTTGGACCAAATCGAACAAAAAGCATTGGTGGTAAGAGTTATTGTCTGGTAATAGTTGATGATTTTTCTAGATATACTTGGGTATTTTTCTTAGCAAATAAGTTTGATGCATTTGCATACTTTGCCAAGTTTGCTAAGAAAGTTCAAAATGAAAAAGGATATGTGATTTCAAGCATTCGATCAGATCATGGTAGTGAATTTGAGAATGCAGAGTTTGCTAAATTTTGTGATGACTTGGGGATACAGCATATGTTTTCTTCTCCTTATTCACCACAACAAAATGGTGTTGTAGAAAGGAAGAATAGATCCTTGCAGGAAATGGCCAGAACTCTAATGATTGACAGCAAAATCAGCTCTAGATTTTGGGCAGAAGCTGTTTCTACCGCTTGTTATATTATCAACAGAGTGTTTCTTAGACCTTTGATGGACAAAACGTCCTATGAGATTTATAAAGACAAAAAGCCTAATGTCTCTTACTTTCATGTCTTTGGCTATAAATGCTTTATTCTTAAGAACTCTGCAGACAAGATTGGGAAATTTGATAGTAGATCTGATGAAGGCATCTTTCTTGGTTATTCTTCTTCAAGTAAGGCATACAGAGTTTATAATAAGAGGACTCATTGTGTGGAAGAATCTATTCATGTTAAATTTCATGAAGCAGATACAGATTCAGAGGTTACAAGACAAGTTGGTACTAAAGATAATAATGATCCACTAGAAGTTGTTGAACAAATTGAAGATGACAACTCACAGAATCTGGATAGTGGAAATTCAAACTCAGGAAGTCAAAGGAAGTGGAAACACAAGTCGAGTCATCCCCTGGAAAAGATTATTGGCAATATTGAGGATGGACGTCAAACCAGATCAAAAGTAAGAATTCCTGTCATTCCTGAAGAACCAGAGGAATCCAGTGCAATTGCCTTAATCTCTGAAATTGAGCCAAAGAAAGTAGAAGAAGCCTTAGCAGATGATAGCTGGATAGAAGCAATGTAGGATGAACTGAGACAGTTTGCTATTAATGATGTGTGGGAGCTAGTTCCAAGGCCTAAAGAAAAGTCTATTATTGGAACAAAATGGATGTTTAGAAACAAACTAGATGAAGAAGGTTTGATTACAAGAAACAAAGCACAACTGGTGGCTAAAGGATACACTCAGGAGGAAGGAATTGATTATGATGAAACTTATGCTCCTGTGGCCAGGTTAGAAGCTATCAGATTATTACTTGCCTTTGCGTGTTTTCATGATTTCAGGTTATATCAAATGGACGTCAAAAGTGCTTTGCTAAATGGAGTAATTCAAGATGAAGTTTATGTTGAACAACCTCCTAGTTTTGAGGATCCTAAGTATCCCTATCATGTTTTTAAATTAAAGAAGGCTCTCTATGGCTTAAAACAAGCTCCTCGAGCCTGGTATGAACAATTGAGTTCTTTTCATATTCATTGTGGATTTGAAAAAGGCAAAGTAGATACAACTCTATTTATTAAAAGGACCAGTCATGAGTTCTTATTGGTACAAATCTACGTTGATGATATTATTTTTGAATCTTCTGATGAAACTATGTGCAAGAATTTTGCAAAGGATATGCAGCAGGAGTTTGAGATGAGTATGATGGGGGAATTAACCTTTTTTTCTTGGACTACAAGTGAAACAATCTACTGAAGGTACCTTTGTACATCAAGAGAAATATGCAAAAGACCTTGTCAAGAAGTTTGGAATGGAAAATTGCAAAAAGGTTGAAACTCCAATGGTAGCGACATCAAAACTCGAGAAAGACTCAGAAGGAGAAAAAGTTGATCAAAAACTTTACAGGAGTATGATTGGATCCTTATTATATCTCACTGCCTCTAGACCTGATATTCTGTTTAGTGTTTGCTTATGTGCAAGGTTTCAATCAGATCCAAGAGAATCACATCTGTCAGCCGTCAAACGAATTATCAAATATATTTCGTCTACCACAAAGTTTGGACTTTGGTATCCCAAGGACAACAACTTTATTCTATTGGGATACTCTGATGCTGACATGGGAGGATGTCGGGTAAACAGGAAAAGTACTACAGGAAATTGTCAACTCCTTGGAAATATGTTGGTATCTTGGTTATCAAGGAAGCAGCACACTGTTGCAATGTCAACGGCTGAATCTGAATACGTAGCTCTTGGGAGTTGTTGCTCTCAGATTCTATGGATGCGTCAACAATTACAAGACTTTGGTATCAAAAAGTATTGTGTTGAAATTCGGTGTGATAGTACAAGTGCCGTGGATCTTACTAAGAATCCAATTTTACACTACAGAGCAAAACACATTGAAATACGACATCATTTCATCAGAGATCATGTACAGAAGAAGGATGTCAAGATCACATTTGTTGATTCTCAGAATCAATTAGCTGATATTTTCACGAAACCTTTGGATAAACGATCGTTTGAGTTCATTAGAAGCAAATTGAATATTCTCTCTTACTGAGATTCAGACTCAGACTCAGACGCAGACTCAGATTCAGACTCAGACTCAGACCCAGACTCAGATTCAGACTTAGACTCAGACGCAGACTCAGATTCAGACTCAGACTCAGACACAGACGGAGATTCAGACTTACGGTTAGGCTTTTTAATTTTTTTGTTTTGTATTTAGTTTTCTAAATATCATGCTTCCCGCCAATCGACACTGCAAATCGACACTTCTGGAATTCTGTCAAATGGTACGATTTCTGAACCATCGTATCTTTTTGTTTATTTGTTTCCATAATATTAACTGGTTGATTGATAGTTTTTGGAAACTTTTCAAAATTGATATTTTTATTCTTTGAAAACTGTCGTTAAAAGAATAGATTTTTCTTCACAAACCCTAGGCCTCTTCATCTTCTTCAGAGTTTCGTGTCTCTTGTCTGAAAAACTCTCTCTCTACGAACGCACAATGTCTGCCTCCCGAAAATCTTCTCGACTGGCAAACAAGCATTTTGGCACTAGTTCTGGACCAACTCATCTTGATCTTACTGAGGAAGAAGAATTGCATGAAGAATCGGCAACCGGCTCTATGGAAACAAGGATTGAGACTCAACAGGAACTCACAGAACCGGTAAGTAGCGCTGCTCCTCTCAAAAAACGGAACCCAAAGTTTATTTACAAATTGTATCAGACATTGGTGAGTGGTGGTAGCGCTATGACAACTATTGATGAATTTCTGTGAGATAGTGGATACAAAAATCAGCCTGTCTTTTTGCAAGAAATGGAACGACTTTCCATTGCTCCTCCTGGAACAGCGGATGAAGCACGGAGAAACTTTCCAATAGACCCACGATTCAGTGCCTCCTATTCTCACGAACCCAGGGATGAAGATGAGAAAATATTTTTGCATTTTAAGCCAGTGCAAGGGTTTGATGTCAGTAGGTCAGAGATAAACGATCCTCTTTTTTGCTCAAAAAGGCATCAAAATGCTTATAAAGGATTGCTGAAACGTGGGGTCATGAATCCATGACATGTTGATTTTGAGTATCTAAACTCAATCAAGGTCTATCTTGGGGTCCACCTTGGTCGGCTTGGGATTGACAAATTCTGTTCCTCCACAGTTCCGAATTATGCGGAACTAACAGCATATTTTTATTCGAATTTGTCTTTTCCTGATCGACACACCTTGAGATTTTCTGTGTTTAACAAAGAATATACTCTCAATGTGGACATAATTGCTGACATCCTTGGAGTTTCACGGACTGGCTTTATCCCTATCACTGTATCAAATAGAGAAATCACTACTGCCATGTCTACCGATCAATCAAGTGAAGGTACACTCACATACTCTCGGATATCCCCTCTGAATGCTATTCTGCACAAGATTATAATTAGTTGCCTGAAGCCAAAAGCAACATCAAAGACAGATATCTCTAAATCTGAGGCACGGCTTATGTATGGCATCATTAGAAATCCAACTGTTTCTATGCCATATGTTGTCTTATACCAAATGTACAGAGTGGTACAGAAGGGTAAAGGTCAGTTACCATACGCCTCCTTGATCACCCAAATTTTTCATCAACTGAACATCCCAATTCCATCGATTTTGTGTGAGACTTTGGTCGTTCCTCTGACTATTAGGAAAAATATGATTACAAAGATGAGATTGAAAAATCTACCTTCAAAAGCTAGTCCCTCAAAGTCAGTCTCATCTGGAATAAAGAGAAAAGGCAATGAGACTTTGCAGGAATCTCCTCACACAATGAAAAAGGCAAAGCGGTCATTGATTCTTCAGGATGAAGAAGAAGATGTTGAGGAAGATGTTGCAGAAGAAGAGACTCACAAGGAGACAGAATTTGAGAAAACATAGACTGATCAGGAAGAAGAAGAACTGGTTCCAAGTCCTCCAAGGGATACTATGGCTCCACCAGAAAGTACATTTGGTGTCTCTCCCCCACCTCCACAAGTGGTTTCAAAAACTCCTACATCAACTGGCTTTGAGACAAGGAGAGTTAATATAGGACAACCAGAAAAGGGTGGCCCTTCCAGACCAACAGAGTTCATACCAACTGCTTCTACCGATCGCTCTGCTGAAATTATTGCTTTACTTACTGGTCTCCAATCTCAATATTCTTCACTGGAACGAAGTATTGAGCAGCTTAAGCAGTTCGTCAATCAGAAGATGGATCAGATGCAACAAGACATAGTACGAGTTGAGCAGACTGTGCGTTCTATGGATAATTTTCATCTTGTTCGTGCTCCCCGTTCTAATTAGCTTTTTGATTGATGACAAAAAGGGGGAGAAAGTGGCCTGGGGTTTGGTTTGGAAGATTTGTTTTGATGGTTTAAACGATTTGTTTTGAATATGGGTTGGTTTTTGTTTTTACGATTTGTTTTGAACATGGTTTGGTTTTGGTTTGGTATTTGGACTGATTTGGACTTTGTGGTTTGATATTTGCATATATTATTTTGATCCTCTGATTTGGACTTTTTGGTTATTCTACTTTGATTTGATAATCTGATGGATCTTGTTATCCTTATCTCGTTGTGCTAACATGTTATATTTCAAGTTGCTTTGGTATAGCATATAATATGATTGCAGAAAGGTTTTGTCATCATCAAAAAGGGGGAGATTGTTGGTGCTAGTTTTGACGATGACAAAACTGTATTAAAATCTGGAGTGTTCAGACTTTCCCAGAATCTGAAGTGTTCAGACTTTCCCAAAGTCTGAGGGGGTCAGACTTTTCCAAAGTCTGGGGGAGACAGACTTAAGTGATTATGGTGATAGATCTTATTGATCTTATTCTTTTCCCACGAAGATCTGGATTGATATATATCTTCGACAGCTTATGAATTGATTCGATCTGATTATTTTATTTATGGAAGCAATCAATTATATGGAGCAAGTGTTCACTTTAGGAAACTGAAGATCCTGATTGAATGGGAGATCGGGATTGACGGATTCTATATTGTTTCTATCTATAGCTTGAGATCTCCTGATTGATTCTGTCCAACAGGTAGATTGGAAGAATTCCTTTGGAAGGTGCCAACGATTATGAAGGCATGAAGGAGTATTTAAGGGAGTTATTTCAAGTTGTGGTGTACACACGTTAGAGAATAATCTTCCTAAAGTCTGAATCACTAAGAGCTTTATTTGTACTCAAAAGAGTGTGACATACGAACTTAGTGAGAGTGAAGCTGAGAAGCTTAGACATTGAGATTATAACTCTTTTGATTCATAGTGGACTCCAGCCAATAGGCTGTCATCGTAGGAGAGTGGACGTAGGCTTGATCTAAGCCGAACCACTATACATCTTGTGTTCAATTCTCCTTGCTCTCTAACTCTTTTTATTATTCTGAAGATTTATATTTCCGCATTTACGTTCTTATTCACTGCACTAGCGCTTTCAGTTTTGAGTTTTCAATTCTTGATTTGCTTTAAGTTCAAGAGTGTCTCTCATGTAAGAACAACTTCATAAATGAATAAAGCAAAGTGTCTAGCCTATTGTCATGGACCGCTTCTTTCTTCTTCCGTCACACATATGTATATCATATATACATATATATGCATATATATATTTTTTGGTAAAGTAAGCATATGTATTGATCTTTAAAGCCAGCTATACAAAATTAGAGGGACCTGGTACCACAAAAAACACACACTAATTGAAGCTTAGCCTAAGTAGTGTATGGGTACCATGGGCCTCAAGTGGGCGATAGTAAAAATAACTTCATAAGATATTACAATCAAGAGAAGTGGTCATCATCTAATTCCCACTTAATCTGGACTCTCCTATTGAGCATCGTATCGGGCACATTGGCAAAAGTTTTGGCCTTGTCTTGCACCATCTTCTTTAACCTCATCTTCATTGCCGGGGAGAAGAGATCGCGGTTCCTAAATAAAATGTTATTTCGAGTTTTCCATATAATGTGACACATTGCCCCCAATGCAAACCTCAAAATACCGTGTTGGAAAGAGCAGCTTAGTATTTCGTTTGAAGCCCATTGAACTGTATCCTGCCAAGGCCGAGCAGTCCAGGAAAGAAGGCAGTTTTCCGCCCACATTTTTGCCAACATAATGATTGACGGGCAATTAAAGAACAGGTGGTCCACCGAATCAGGAATGCCCCTGCAAAAAGCGCAATTTGCATTAGAAATTCTTCGTTGAGCTAAGAGATGAACCTGTGTAGGGAGTTTGTCTCGTGTGATGAGCCACATATATATATTTTCCATTTTTGAATTACGTGATTATGGATCATCCACACTTGCCTATTATAACACGGTCAATATTTAAAATGGCTGATCAAACTGAACTGCATGAGCGTGTTATTTGTTGAAAATTGGGATGTAAAAAGGGTGAATAAGAAATTGTTTTAAAAAAATCCTTAGTGGGATGTGGGTCCCACTTGTAAAAGCAACTTTGAGTTGGTAGTGAAAAGTGTAGAAGCACTTGTCCCACATAGAATAAAAAGAAGGTTTGGAAGTGTTATATATGTGATTACACTTTTATAGAGTGGTAATGTAAAATCACAAGCATTGTCGCTCGCGTGCACGCGCAGGGGGTGCAAATTCGGTTCCTGACGAACACAAACTTGGGTGCAAGCGTGTGACCTGCGCACACGATTGTAACCTTGGAAAGTGGGCTTTGAGACAAGTCACTTTTTGTCTTTTGGATTAAAGTTTTCCAACTCAAAACTGTTACAAGGTTGTAACGGTAGATTAATGACAGAGGTTACAGACTTAATGTTGTAACGGCTGATTTAATCAACATATTAATCCCATAACGTTTGTAATGGTTGAGTTAATTGCCAACAAACGATTTCCCCTACATTTGTTAAAAAGGCTCTTTCATTCTTTTAGAAAATGTTTGTAATGGTTGAGTTAATTGCCAACAAACGATTTCCCCTACATTTGTTAAAAAGGCTATTTCATTCTTTTAGAATTGGTACCGAGCATTACTTTGAGAAAAGAACATTATTTCCCGGTATTCTCTATATTGTATTGTTTTAGATGGTGTTCAACTAAGGCGTTGTTCAAGTTCGCCGAAAGCCTTAAAGCTATGTTTCTTGTTGTTGTCAACCTTGTATCCTAGGAGACAGACGTCTATATAGCCTCACGTGTACTAGAGAGAGCCTTATTGTACTGGAGGATATGAATATGTTTTAAGGAAACTGTGTCTAACACATGCCTCGGTTTCCTTATTCTATTATCTTTCAATCCTTTTGATGTATCATTCTATGATACTTATATATATTATTCGTGTGGATTGATACTCTTTTGGATTGTGTATGTAGAACAATCTCAAAGTAGATTTGTGGAAATCGTCTAGCAATCTGTCTTTGACGATCAAATTGAGCAGAGTCTAGAGATAGCCAAACTCAAGATGTGATCAGACTGTGCAGAGTCTGAAGATGGCCAGACTCAAGATATGATCAGGCTGTGCAAAATCTGGAGCCACTAGACTCAAAGGACACGATCTGTGGACAGCTAGGATTTACTGTCATATTTGTTCTTATGTTATTTGAATCGTTTTTGTAGATATCCCCCAACAATCTTAAAATAGATTTGACGATTTAAGTGGTTGATCTTGACAAAATCACCTAAGAAGTTGTCCTTGCTGCGGTCCAACAGC
Source organism: Melaleuca quinquenervia (assembly GCA_030064385.1). NCBI lineage: Eukaryota > Viridiplantae > Streptophyta > Magnoliopsida > Myrtales > Myrtaceae > Melaleuca > Melaleuca quinquenervia. Next base: position 12,679,625 of record CM057718.1, read on the forward strand.
CTGAATGGTCTGATGTTCCTATTGCGATGTTTGTACACCATTGGCGAGAACACCTAAAGAGTTCAACGGATCGAACTCTAAATGATAGTGGTAAGAAATCTGGAAAGTTCAACAGATCGAACTTTGAAAGGTTGCAATATTAAATGTTCTATTACCGAACAAATATGAATATTGCGAGATTCTTGTTTGAGGAAGCTCCTAAGCTATTCGTTTTAGAAACGGGTAAGCGTTAAGGAAGCTCCTAAATTGTTCATTTGAGAAATGGATGAACAAGCTGTCAATGTGCTTGAAGCTTGGAAACACTAAGACTTCATGTGAAGGAATTACGTCTTTAAGTGGTTTGAACGTTTACTTGTGCAAGGTGAATTGTGTAAATTAGATGGTGAAGGATCTAAGGGAATCCTTGGACCAAAATATAAATCAGAGGATGCCGGAGCAAACAAATTTGTTGTCAAACGGTTCCTCAATTTTATAATAATGGATTCAAGATTGTGATCAGTTAAGTGCATGAAATCCAAGTGATTTTACACGAAATCCATATGAAAGGAAAGTTCGAAATACCTTTAGATCGAGGGATCTGTTGTAGGACCTGGAGTCCAGGGTGACTTAGATGGAGGTCACGATGGTGGACATCCAAGGTAAGGTGGAGGACTTGTCCGAAAACACCTAAGGAGCAATGTCTAGCATGAGAGAGCTAATTGTCGAAGAGCAATAGCTGAAGTCAGATGTTAGAGAACTTCGAGTGGAGGTGTTGGGATGCTTACCACAACTGAAGAATGGTGACTTCCTTAAGGCCATGATGCTAGCCATGCTATATTTGATGGAGAACCTTAATGTTAAGGTCGCTGAGTTGCATATGTTGATTTGGATGTATTCTGGGAAGAACAATCTTCAACGATGCTCATCAGGGTTGGAAAAAGTAGAGATCAATTTTGCTTTGTGATTTTCTCTAGCGTTGTACGCTGAGAATTTGATATTGGTATCTTGATGAAACTTGTTTCTTTCATGCTTGTATACAACATATTTTTATTTGGGAATTTTTTGGATTATTTTGTGCAACAATTTGTTTAAATTCCAGAAGAGTGTTCAACCTATTTCCAGAAAACCGGTTTTGACATCAAGTCAAAGAAATCTCTTTTTGAGCATGTTTCATTGAGAATTTGGTTTGATCATCTTCATGAGTTTTCTAGCTCATATGTAGGGATACTTTGTCTTAAAATTTCATATTCATATGATGATATTTGGTACCTTTTTTACACTAATTTGTATCAGAGTTTTCTCTGAAACTGACACTATTTTTCAAGTCAAATGGATGTCTGGTTTTGACACTCTTACTCAAGGATTTTGAGGTTGATTCCTTCTTGAAAGTTGTTTAGCTTTGTCTTAACTACTTTGTGGTGAAACATCAGAATTTTTGGATGGATAAATCTATTTTTTTATTCAACAAAGTGAACAACTTTTCTGTGCTAACTAGTGACTAGTTGCTATTTGCTTGCTAAACACGTACTTGTTAGCTTGGTATTTGTGTGTTCGGTGAATGATGAATAAGAATGAGTGTGGAATATAATTCCTTGTACGACCAATACTATGGTCTTGGGAAATTTATGTGATCAACTTGCTGCTCATGTAATGTGCATATGTGTACATTTATTCAAGGATGCTTGTTCTCACTATACATGTGAGTGTGAGACATGTGCATGTATTGTGATTGGTGCAGGAATTGCAATATTCCGTGGACATGATCCACAATGCCCCTATGAAATAGGGACTCCTCACGAAATGTGGGGCAAAGCTCTTTTGTCAAGATTACCTTTTGAAAAGGTACCTCAAAAGAAAGAGGATGAAACCCTTATGAATTATGGAACTCAATGGAAATGTGGAAAACTATCTTACAAACACTTGCCAGTGTAGGGGTATCTTGAAAAAGAAGTTGAGCTAGTAGCTAAATGCTCTAAACCATGGTATTTTCAATACCTCCAAATGGGAAATGCATGGATACTTGGAATTGGTGTCCGGTGACCACATGAGTCACACAGATAGAGCTGATGTTATGTACATGGAAAAATGAGATGTGAATTATCTTATGTACATGGATGGCATCTTGGCTTCGTGCTTGGAGCAATGAGTAAATCTTGCAATATGAATTGCAAATGTATAGATTCATACACATTAAGTGCACTAGTAATGTGCATAGAAATGACACACGTGTTGATTGTTGTGATCTAAGTGTTGAACTTGCATTACCAAGCTAGACACGCCTATGCACACGATAAATCGAAGGTGAACTTGACCTTGCGATTGTGCACACCATAAATTGAAGGTAGACTTTGCCTTGCGGTTTAAATGGTGAGAACCTTGTGGTTGAGATGGTGACGGTCTTGCAGTAGCATGAATTGTTTGCAATTGCATGGCTTGAAATGATAGCATTAGCAATTGCATATGCATACTATGGTTGTGATTCTTATATTGAATTCGTGTACATTGAATATGTGTTCACATGGAAAATAGTATGCCAAATTGCACGTGTGTTGGTTATATGTGTGTGGATGAACTATGAGCATGTGACCCTCGATTTGATCATTAAAGTCAAGGGGATTTAAAAGATCAGACTTTACAGTCTGAGTCTGTATACGTTCTGAGACTGTAAATGGTCTGAGACTGAAGATAGTCTGAGTCTAAAGACAAGCAGACTTTATAGTCTGCATCTGAAGATGACCATATTTTACAATCTAAGTCTGAAGACAGTATGAAAACTCCATCCTTGACCCAAAGACAACGAGTTTTCTCGAGTTGCGTGCTCATAGAGCCGTTACAATGATGGACTCGAGAAAAAATAAAGCCATGAAGGCTTTTTGAGTCCCAAAGTGGACAATGTTACTAGTGGAGAGGCGGATGACGTGACAAAGTGATAATGTGTCTACGTCAGAAAATGGTTATGTCATTACGTAGATGACATACTGTTTGTTGGTAGTGATGATAAAGTCTACCAAGTGTATGTTGAATTCAAGATTTGACATGAAAGAATGTCAGAATATCTTATGATAGACAAGTCATATTATGTGGGCTAGATTCTTGAAGAATTCAACATGAATATTATGGTATTGTTAGAACGCATCTAGACAATAGCCTTCATCTGTTTAGGATTAGATGAGAGAGTATTTCTCTAGTAAAATATTCAAAAGTGACTGGCAGTCTGATGTACTTAATGAGTTGTATAAGATCAGACAGTGCCTATGTGATTTGCAAATTGATTAGATTTACGAGCAATCCGAGTGTGGACCATTGAAAAGCAATTGTCAGAGTACTAAGGTACTTACAGTATACTCGGAATTATGTTTGCACTATACCAGATACCTAAGTATTCTAGAAGGATATAGTGATGTAAACTAAATGTATGATATGAAAGACTCGAAATCTACAAGTGATATATTCACTAGCTATTGCAGTTGTATCTTGGAAATCCTATAGTAGTTAGATCCACAATGGAATCTGAATTTATATATTTGAATATATGTGGTGAAGAGGCTAAATGGTTAAGCCATTTCTGAAAGGATATTCCAAAATGGGAAAATCTGTGCCTCCAATCTTTATACATTGTGATAATCAATATGCGATTAGAAAAATGGTAAATTCTAGACATATACATCGTAGACATAATACCATTAGACAACAACTCTCAATTGTTATTATCTCTATTGGCTATATGAGATCAAATGATAATATTGCGGATTCGCTAACCAGATGGTTAAACTGAGAGTTAGTTGAGAAGTTGACAAGAGGAATGAGCTTTAAGCCCATTGAGTAATGAGGAGTATAAAGAAAAACCCGACCTAGCTTACTAGATATACTAAAATCTAGGTTCAAAGGGACAACCTACCATTCCGACTCATAAGGTCACTATGGGGGAAACACCCTCAACCCATTCCTATGTCTTGAAAGTGACCATGTACGGGAAAGAGAATAGCAAAATTGCTTTATTGTCATTTAAGTAGAGCAAATGAATTAGGCAATTTGCTTTAATGATAATTAAGTTGAGCAAATGAGTTGCTCGAGACTTAATAAGTCACCTATGTAAGAGCGAAGTTAGGCTACTTCAAAGGAGAATTTATGGGCTAAATTCATCCTAAGCTCTCGCAGAACCAAGACGATATTCATGGCCAAAATGAACATAACCATGAGAATTGAACAAACTATTGAAACCTGTGTGAAGCAAGACAGTTCAAAGCATCATGTCTACTGGACTCTTAGTGAAGCAAGTATACTTATACAAGGGAAGGTTCAAAGGGTGACACCTACCTATCCTATCAGGTTTCGAATGTTGAATATTGTCGTAGTGTCCAAATGAAAATAATTTTCATTCATGTTGGAGATTGTTGGAAATTGGGATGTAAAAAGGGTGAATAATAAATTGCTTTCAAAAGAAAACCCTTAATGGGATGTGGGTCCCCATTGGAAAAGCAACTTTGTGTTGGTAGCGAAAAGTGTAGAAACACTTGTCCCACATGGAATAGAAAAAAGGCTTGGAAGTGCTAGACATGTGATTTCACTCTTATAAAGTGGTAACGTGAAATCACAGCACTATCCCTCGCGCGCACGTGCAGGAGGTGCAAATTCGATTCTCAATGAACACAAACTTAGGCGCGAGCGTGTGACCTGTGCACATGATTGCAACCTCGGAAAGTGGGCTTCGAGACAAGCCACTTTTTGCCTTCTGAATTAATATTTTCCAACTCAAAATTGTTACAAGGTTGTAACGGTAGATTAATGACGGATGTTACATACTTAATGTTGTAACGGCTGATTTAATCAGCATATTAATCCCATAACGTTTGTAATGGCTGAGTTAATTTCCAACAAACGGTTTCCCCTACATTTTGTTAAAAGGCTCTTTCATTCTTTTAGAATCGATACCGAGCATTACTTTGAGAAAATAATATTGTTTCTCAGTATTCTCTGCATTATATTATTTTAGATAGTGTTCAACTAAGGCGCTGTTCAAGTTCACCAAAAGCCTCGAAATTATGTTCTTCGTTGTTGTCAACCGCTGTATCCTGGGAGACATACGTCTATATAGCCTCACGTGTACTGGAGGGAGTCTCATTATGTACTGGAGATGACAAATATGTTTTAAGGAAACTGTGTCTAACACAGGCATCCGTTTCCTTATTTTATCATTCAATCCTTTGACAAATATATTATTCGTGTGGATTGATGCTCTTTTGGATTGTGTATGTAAAACAATCTCAAAGTAGATTTATGGAAATCGTCCAGCAATCAGTGTTTGACAATTAGACTGTGCAGAGTCTGGAGATAGCTAGACTCAAGATGTGATCAGACTGTGCAGAGTCTGGAGATGGCCAGACTCAAGATGTAATTAGACTGTGCAGAATCTAGAGCCACCAGACTCAAAGGACATGATCTGTGGACAATTAGGATTTATTGCCATATTTGTTCTTATGTCATTTGAATCATTTTTGTAGATATCCCACAACATTTTCAACATCAAAGATAAAATGAAATAGTTTCTCACTGTAATGCAAGATATGACAGCCGAATTCAAAGCATCATGAATAAACTTAGCTTTTACACTCGTGTATCCTAAAACCATAGCATCGAAACAAAAGAATGATAAAAATATTACCATGAAGTTTAATGACGGTATGCCCATTTTGGAGGATGACCCTATTGTAATTGTTGGAGAAAAACCAAAGCTAATGGCATGCTTAGGATAGAGCATAAGAAACGTTTCAAGAAACTTGAGGAGAGGTTAAGACAGTTGTAAGGTATCTAAGACTCATCTCCCACTCTATCTATGCCAAAGTCAAAGTGTCAAAAAAATTCAAAATGCTTAAGTTCAAGAAATATAATTGTACAACTTGTCTCGAGGCTCGCTTTCAATTGTACTTAGTATGAATGACTCAGTATGTCAATAATGCTCCCCTGATGATCCAATCCTTTCAAGCAAGTTTAACAGGCCTCGCCCTAATGGTATATCACAAAAAGTATAAACCTTCTTGAGACTTGGGATGAAATGAGCAAGGAATTTCTCAATCAATATAAGTTAATAATGGACATTACTCCCTTTCGTGAGAAATATAGCAACCTAGACTGGTCTAAACGAATAGACAAATAACTAAGTAAGATCTTCATCAAGACTCTCCCATATGAACATCGCACTTAAATGATAATCACTACCGTAGATATGTTCAATCAACTCATTCATGTAGGAGAACAAATTGAAATCGGGTTGAGTGATGGATGGTTTAACGAACCGACCTCAATGGGTAAAAGATTCACTGTGAAGAAGGAGAAAGAACTTGCATATGAGGTTAATATAACCTACACTCAAAGGAGTCAAGAGAATCATCTCCTAACAATTCAAGTGATCGAAATACAACAACAAACGTCTAGCCATTAGCAACTCCCATGATTTAACAACAAGAGACAATTTACTTCTCTCCTTGAGTCCCAGTCTTAAGTACTGATAATTCTTTGAAAGAAATGGCTGCTTTCCAGTGAACTAAAATATCACAATCTTGAGAAGTTTTTTAATTATCATATATCCAAAATGTGTGATTATCACATGGGCAAAATTGGACATTCTACATAAAATTGCTTTACTCTTAAGTAATGTGTCCAAAATCTCCTAGATACCAAGACACTTTCTTTCAAGGCCACTTAGCCAAACATCCAGAACAACTTGCAACCAAACCATGACTTCTAAGTTGGCAAAAGGAGGAATCTTAGAGACCACTTGAAGGAAGTTTATGATGGATTGATGAGGGTTGGATATTATCCGATTGATGAGATCCCATCCCTCTCTATCATGAGGGAGATAATATGAGGAATGGTCGAAGTTGGAATGGTTGTATATGCTAATCACACTAATACAATCTCAACTATCTCTTAAGTTATTATTGATTGGGATGAAAAATTCGCTACAATGAAAGTTGAGATTAAGAACAATCACCTAGTAGACAACTTGCCTCGCTTGAGGATGTAATTGGCCTCATGGAATTTATAATCCAATAAATAACCAGAAAATGAATGTGTGATCATAGAAATTTCGCAACCTTATGAGTATGTTAGCAATAAGGTAGTCCTTTGGTTTTATGGCATTGATCTAGTCATGAGGTCAAGTAGAGCTATTGCATAGACCAATTCTTAACTAGTAAGACACGTCACTAATGAAGAAGCAAAAGAGTTCATGGCTGTAATAAAATCGAGAGAGTACAATAGAGTGCATCAGTTGTGTAAATTGCATGTGCAAATCTCCTTACTTGAATTACTGCAAACATCTATCAAACATCAAAAATCTCTTATGAAAGTGTTGAGTGAAGTCGACTTGCCTGAAATGATTTATCATGGCAAGTTAGAAGAGTTCATAAGATCCATCATCCTCAAAGACCTAATAGCATTTTTAGATGAGGAATTTTCTACTGAGGGAAGGGGACACCATAAGGCATTATATATTTTAATCAAGTGCAAGGCATATCATGTGGCTCGAGACCTTATTAACAATGGTTTTGCCCTGAACATTTATCCATTGGCAATTCTTCATCACCTTGGGATAGACATACAGTTTATAAAAACATATGTGCAAGCATTTGATACAATTAGAAAGGAAGCAATAGGGGAGATCTATCTTGACTTGCAAATAGGTATGAGATTATTTAATGTTGTATTCCAAGTGATGGACATCCCTACTACATTTAATTTATCACTAGTTTGCCCTTGGATCCATACTGCTGGAACTGTACCATTAAGCCTTCATCAAAGGATGAAATTTGTTGTCACTAGGAAGTTAGTCGGTATTCATGGTGAGGAAGATCATTGAATCTATCACGAGATAACTATTCATTATATTGAGCCAGATTGCAAGGTGGAATCTAGCTACCAATCTGTTGAGCTCATGTCGACCATACGTACATTATAAGGATCATCATCTTATGCTTCTGAAGTATCCAATGCTGCAAACATGGTAGGCAAACTTATGGTTGGAAATGGTTTAATCTTGATCATGGAATTGGCAGAGAAGGCCATAGTATTCGAATGACCACCAAAGTTCCTTAGAGATCTTATATTGCTAGAATAGGATATCATAGAATGGGTGGACAAAATCATGGGGGCCGTGCAAGAGGAAGAGCCAACCTTATCATTCCCCATATCTAGAACACCTTCCTTGGCCTGCAAGAATGATGTACTGAAGAAAAAAGAGTTATGATACCCTAGGATAGCCAAGCATGAAATATGACTACTTTATGAAATATTCGGCTCGCCCAAATTTTTACATTGATCAACGATATATTGTTCCATATGGATGGTGGGGTATAGATGATCAGACTCCCGCGAATCAAGTTAAGTAGGATTCTGAGCTGGAGGGAGTTGCCAATGTGTTTAAAGATCTCTTCATAGACATTATGGGCGATAGACCTTTTAGAGGAAATGGGTGTAAGCTCGTAAGAGTAATTCGTTTGATTTTTATTCCCTTGCATGGGAATTTCTAATCACTTTCCTAGGACTCTTGATTTCTTGTTCTTTACTTTTCTTATTCACGCTTCCTCATTTTAAAATTTTTGCAAATTTTGTAAAACACTTTTCTAAAGTTTCTTTACATGCTTTCATTATAATCTTTTTTATTTTTACTTTATATATCAGGGATAATCTCGTTGCATGCAAGGGTATGGGAATGGTCCAACCTAATGAACTATACGTTGTCGAAGAGACTCGTAATGATAATGATCCTAATGATTCAAGTGATGAGTCTATTAAAACTCAATGAAGCTTGCAATAACATAAGCTTTCTTTTCTAGGACTCCCTACTTGTGTAGTCTTATAAATTACAGTCCCAAATCAATCTCTACTCACGTCAATACGAGAATTCTAGAGAGAAATTGTAGGGAGAAACTATAAACTATTTATCTCTTGTTTGTTACAAATACGAGGGGAGAACCCCTTCATGTAGCAAGGCTCTATTCATGCTAACCAACATTTATTGCAATTTCTCTCCTACCAAGAGATTTTTTTTTTGCATTTACCAACTACAGACATTAATAAAATATTTCTTTACGACTCAAAAAGCTTCTTGAAGGCTTGGGAATGTACTTCAAGGCTTCGGAAGGTAAGTCAGTTCACATAGGATGTCAACTCATTGAGGAGGGGGTGCACTTGTTTGTCTCATGCCGATGATTTCTCAGGAATGGAACCTTCATCTTCGCGAGCGCCCACGATTCAATCAAATGTGCTCATCCGTGAGACAAAGCCTACTAAAACGCTCTTCCTTTCTCATATGCGAGAAGAGCAAGCCCTCAGGAAGTACAATACTATCTAACCCTAGTGAAGTGCTTAACTAAGGCAGGAACCATCGTGGTTGGTCGAAGACTTCCTATGTAAAATCGAGATATGTGTTAGACACAATTTCTTAAAATAGATTCATCCTCTCTAGTACATAATAAGGCTCTCTCTAGTACACGTGAGACTATGTGGACGTCTATCTTCCAGGACACAACGATTTATAGCAACGAAAAACAGAGCTTCAAGGCGTTTGACAAACTTGAACAACGTTCTATGCTAAACACTTTCTTGAAAAAAAAACAAATATGTGCAATACTTTCGAAAATCATGTTAAATAGCATGCAAGCCCGGGCAAAAAGAATGAAAGAAGTTATTAAACAACGTGGGAAGACGTTTCGATATTCAATCTACCGTTTTCGAAGTAAATTAGCCGTTTATGAATTAAACCACATCTTAAATCAGCCGTTACAAGCTTTATTACTGATTAAATCAGCTGTTATAACTTAATTTCTTATTAAAACAAACATTACAATTGAGGAATCGTGTTACACCCTTAGGGTCTCCCCATAGTGTCCAAGCATCATAGGGCAATCAAGGGAATTGTGTTGCGCTCTAGGTTGCACCGACACTCTCTGGAGGCCTTCGTTCGTGTTCGACAATAAGATATGTGTCCAACACGCTCTGACACACAATCAACGCGTGATGAGAAAGCTGACACACTTCGACACGTAAGTCCCAAAATCTAACCCATGATTCTAACATACACGAGGTCAGCTTTATAAATTTTTAATACATTAGGGGTCAAAAACATAAATATAAAAAATTAATAAAAATAGAAATAATGAAAAGTTTTGGGGGAAGACTGCGCCTTTCTTCTTTCACAATGCCTTAACTTTAGGGGTGAGCAAGCGGAACCACCCGGAACCGCCCAGACCGGTCGGTTCCGAGCGATCGGTTTGGTTCACGGTTTCGAAGGTGGAACTGCCCGCCCGGAATTGGATTGATATTGTTCATTTAAAAAAATTCAAATTATTATTTTTTCTTTTTTCCTCACAATTACTCTCTTTCTCTCACGGACTCGTCATAAGCACGCACAGTACACACTTAGTCCATTCCATAAGTCCAGATCCAGAAGACTCCACTCGCTCGGCCCACGAGTCTAATTGATTTGACACTTTTTCTTTTAGGCTAGACATGCAGTTTCCGGACTGAACGTGCACATCCTTAAATTGGACATCCAGTGCAGCTTCTCATCTAGAAACTGGACGTCCAGTTTCTGGATCCAGTTTCTGGACGTGCAGTTTTTTTTTTAAAGTTTTAGAATATATGTTTTTCGCGTTAATTGGAATCGGGAACCACTCAGGAACCGGACCGGACCGGGCGAGAACTAGAGCCCAATCTTGTCCGGTCTGGTTCCTAATTCTCCATAATAGGGAACCAGTTCTACCGATCCAGTTCCTGATTCCTAAGGAAACCAGGAACCGCCCGGGAACCGATCACCCATACTTAACTCTCAGTCTCTTTTATTCTCTAATGATTATGTCGTAACCTCCTAATTGTGCACCTTCATATCTAAGCTGAGGTAGAGATCTGAGGCAGGGATCGAGGAGGTAGACAAGAAGATCTTGTTGGAGGGTTTGCTCAAATCTGATGTACGTATACAATTCAATGGACTTCAATCGAACGAGTTATTTACAAACTGACTCAATTACAAAATTGAGAAGAAACATAATATGTAAAATTGCGACCTGTGTTATACACAATTTCCTTAAAATAGATTCATCCCCTCCAATACATAATGAGGTTCTCTCTAGTACACGTGAGCATGTGAGGCTACGTGGACGTCTATATTTCAAGATATAATAATTGACAGCAACGAAAAACAGAGCATCAAGGCTTTTGACAAACTTGAACAACGTTCTGTGTTGAACACTCTCTTAAAAAAACCAAATTTTGTGCAATACTTTCGAAGATAATGTAAAACAGTATGCAAACCCAGGCAAAAAGAATGAAAGAAGTTAGTAAACAATGTGGGGAGACGTTTTGGTATTCAATCTATCGTTTTTGAAGTAAATCAGCCGTTTAGGAATTAAACCACGTCTTAAATCAGCCGTTGCAAACGTTATTACTGATTAAATTACCTGTTATAACTTATTGCTTATTAAAATAAAAGTTACAACTTAAAGTCATAATCTGATGTTACGAAACGACGGATTAAAACGCCATTAAATCTGAATCTGGCAATTTTTTCAGACTCTACCGTTAAGTTTAGTTGTCTCTAGAGTGTACTAGTCATAACGTTCTAAGTCTGATCGTCTCTAGACTATGCATAGTCTAACCGCGTCTTCAGACTCAAACGAATCTCATTGTTACAAAATATGTAATAGTAAAAAAAGAAGGCCAAAAGTGGCTTATTTCTCAGCCCACTTTTCGGGGTTGCATTAGTGTATGCGGATTGCAAATCGTGCTCAAGTTCTTGTTCATCGGGAATAGAATTTGTACCCCCCTGCACGTGCGTGTAAGGCATAGTACTTGTCCTTAAATGTTACCACTCTATAGGAGTGTAATCAGATATATAGCATTTCTACTCTATGTGGGACAAGTATTTCTCTACTCCCCAACTCAAAGTTACTTTTTACGTGGAACTCACATCCACTCAAGGGAGAATTTATAGAGACATGGCTTTTGGATTTCTTCCTAGAGGAATTTCTCTTCGAAAACTCTTATTTCGTAAACCACATTACATGTATTTTTATAAGTTGAGTTGCAATACATGGACTCTTGTTTTATGCATGCACAATAACTTCTCTAATTACAACATTTATGAAGACTCAAGTACTATGCTATAAAGACTCAAGGACACGTGCTAGACTTCCATAATTGTTTACTTAACTTTTACTCTTCCCATGCGCTTTCGGACAAACACTAGAAGTTAAGAAACGATGGCACACATTTATTGCACATGCAAGACACGTGTTATTTTTTCTAGTCTCTATATTGACGATTGATGAGCTCTTCAGTGTTATTATCCTCTTCTAAGTTATCTGTGGATTCTAGTAAGTCATCCTCATCTTGTCTTGTCTTTGATGCGTCATGACTTGCAGTGGTCGTACTGAAGATACGTTCTCAAAAAGAGAGATATGCTGGTGTGTCTTACGGTGGATCATCTTACGGTGATGAGGAATAACTTGATTCGCTCCACAAAGGATACGTTAGAGTTCCTAATAAGACTTGGAATTTGATGCGATATTTCTTGGAAAAGTCTTGTACACAAAATTTTTTTTTGCAAGTGAATCTGACATTTACACATACTTCTACCCACAAATGCCGGTGTTGGGTACATAGAATGATTTTCAAAAGGATGAATGAATGTCTATGGCCGATGAAAAAGGATGACAGTATGTTTTTCTGGTTCTGGAAGAACATTTTAGTTCTCATTTCGAAATAGTACACGTTATGCATCAAGAGATTGAAACCATGTCAGAAATGAAAACATATATTTAAGTCTATGACTCTGGTGATCATTTGCTTGAAAAATTTGAACAAGAGCTTGATGGATTTGCTTAGTGGGAAATGAAACAACTATGGTATAATAATTGAACAAATACCAAAATAATCATTTTAACGCTTCTGGGAAATCTTCATTTGGATTCCAAGTGAGATGATAGATAAATGGATAGTCAGGATGGAATCCAGTAGGTTTCAAAAGTAATCATCCATAATTAGCTAATATGCTATATTCACAAGACTAGAGGGATTATGGAAGTTTTTTTGATAACCTATTTTCTTCAATTACAGCTTGAATTTCATAAGGATAATCAAGACTGGACCAATTATGAGGCATGTTTTGGATTCTGTATGTGTCTAATATGGGATTTTTCTTCACATACATGTTAATTTCCATGATGACTTTTGGTCTGCAGAGAAAATCATCAAGAACATTTTTCTTTCCGAAAATGTGTTTGCTTTCAAAGGAATATTTTGAAAACCATTCTGACTACCTCAAAAGTTATGGATGAGAAACTTGTTTCTGTTTGAATTTTAGCATTTGAGGAAAAGAAATCATATCAAGTTCAATCAAGAAATGATGTCCAATAAGATGGAATTTAAACTTTTTAATCCCATACTTAGCTGTCATTATTTCTTTGAATGTGGAATGATAATGAAGTTCAGCCGAAGAGAGCTTATCACTTTTGTAAGCACAGATATGGCGCTTACCATCAATTTCCTCAAACAAAATTGCTGCTCAATATTCATCACTCATATCTATTTGGAGTATCCTTTTCCCTTTAGAAGGGATTTGGAGAGGAGGAAGATCCTATATAAGCTCTTTAAGCTTTGTAACTAACTTTGTTTGTTCCTTACCCTAAGGAGGAGCATCTTTTTTCAACATTGGAATTAAGAACTTGGCAATGTGAGGGACAAAATCTATGAGATAATTAATTATCTCGAGAAATGTTTGGATTTGTAATGAGTCTTTTGTCTGGGAACTTGAGCAATTCCTTGGCAATATGTAGACTGGGCTAATATGTTCCCTCACTAATGGCAAAAATTGATTCGGAATCCGAATCTAGCAAAAAATTTGTTGACTTGCTGATTTTAGCATTATATTGCAGAATTTGATCTTGCTTGGTGGTTAATCGATTGTTGTGGGGAGCTTATGAGACTAGGTCAAGTCTAATAAAAGAGCTTAAAAGAAGAAATTGAGAGGTAAAAGGCAAGAGTGTGTGAGCTTAATTGAGGAAAGAAAAAGTCGAAATTGAGTTAAACATGAGAGGAGTGATAAATACCTTGAGCGAAACATATAAGAGAGTGTTTGGTGAGGATTTTTTTTAAACGTTTTCTTGCAGGGTTTTTTTTTTAAATGTCACGCTCAGGTTAGGAAAGTGTAATCAAAGGGATGTGGCACTCACCCTAAAGATGATGCGATTCTAGCAGGTATCTAGCAATTGAGTTTGCAAATTGAAGCACTTGGTGACCGAGTTGCAAGATGTGAGATGAGAATTGATTATGTTCGAGAGCCACCTAGAGGGAGACGACAAAATCATTAAGAGGAGCATAGGGCACAACCTAGATGGCAGCGGTAATTCAATGATGCATACGTGTCTGATACAAAAGATGATCGAGATGGAAGGTTTGAGAGGAGAAACGAACGTCGAGGATTTAAATATTGAGCAAATGATGATCTTGGCAATATAAAGATGAAAATTCCAACTTTTCAAGGAAAGAACGATCCTTATGCGTATCTTGAATGGGAGAAATGGATAGAGATGGTATTTGATTGTTAGAGATACTCTAAGCTCAAAAAGGTAAAAATTGTAGCTGTTGAATTCACTAATTATGCTATAATTTGGTGGGATCAACTTGTGACTAGCAAGAGACGCAATGGTGAAAGACCAATAGAAACGGGAGATGAGATGAGGAGGCGGTGATGAGGAGGCAATTCATACCAAGTCATTACCATAGAGACTTGTTCCATAAACTATAAAATCTCACACAAGGAAATAAAAAGTGTGGAAGAATACCATAAAGAGATAGAGATTGCTATGATCCGTGCCAATGTGGTAGAAGACTGTGAGGCCACAATGTCACAATTTTTGTGCGGTTTGAATTGAGTTATAGCAAGGGTGGTAGAACTGCAACACTATGTTGAATTGGAAGAGTTGGTGGACAAAGTCATCAAAGTTGAGCGACAATTGAAGTTGGACCAAAATTACAAAAGCGGTGGAGTTTCAAGTTTGAATTGGAAGTCCAATTGGAAGAGAGACAAGAAGCCGAATAGGAAGGGTAACAACACCAAGGTGGAATCTTCAAAGGAAAAGGAGAAAGATGTTAGAGTTGGTTCAAATCATATTTCAAGTAAAACTGAAATCCATAACACTAGAACATGTGAAATTAAATATTTTAAGTGTTTAGGCAGGGGTCATATAATAAATCAATGCCTTAATAGGAGGGTGATGATAATGACTGGATCGGGAGATGTTCAATTTGAAAGTGATAAGGATGAAGAAGATGATGACATGCCACCGTTGGAAGACTGCAGTGAAGTTGAGATGCCAGTCGCAAGTGAATTGATGGTTGTCAAGCGTTCTCTTAGTGTTCAAACTAAGGAGGATGAGCATCACTAACAACGTGATAACTTGTTCCATACAAGATGCTTGGTGAATGGTAAGATTTGTAGTTTGATTATTGATGGAGGCAGTTGTACGAAGGTAGCAAGTTGTACCATGGTGGAGAATTGGGATTGAAAACTGCAAAACATCGAAAACCATACATATTGCAGTGGTTGAATGATAATGGAGAAGTAAAAGTATTGAAGCAAGTCCGAGTTCCATTTGAGATAGGGCGATATAAGGATGAGGTGGTGTGTGATGTTGTACCTATACTAGCAGGGCATATCTTACTTGGTAGGACATGGCAGTATGATCGAAAGGTACATCATGATGATTACACTAACCGATATTCATTGGTGATAAATCAGAAGACTTACACATTGGTACCTATGATACCTACTAAGGTGCATGAAGATCAATTGAAATTACAACGTGAGGTTGAGAGAGAGAAAAAGAATGATAAAATTGAGAAGTTGCATAAAAATTATGAAACACAAACAAAAGGAGAGGAAAAAAAGTGATAAAATTGAGGGGTTGCATGAAAATTCTGCAATGTAAGCAAAAGGAGAGGAAAAGAATAGTGGAGTGGTCAAAATCGAGGGAAAAAGAGAGAAAAAAATTTCTATGCAAAATTGAGTGAAGCGAGGAAAGCTTTGATTTTGGACCGACCAATATTTGTACTTTTGTACAAGGAGGCGCAATTTACTACTAATGAATTTGACCCAAATTTGCCAAGTTCGGTTGTATCTTTATTGTAGGAATTTGAAGATATTTTTCCTGATGAGATCCCTAGAGGTTTACCACCGATTCAAGGCATAGAGCATCAAATCGATTTGATTCCTAGTGCCCCATTACCTAACCGACCCGCATATCAAAGCAATCCAAAAGAGACAAAAGAACTTGAGTGGCAAGTTAGTGACTTACTAAAGAAATGATATGTGAGAGAGTCTCTTAGCCCATGCATCGCTCTTGTTTCGTTAATGCCTAAAAAGGATGGATCTTGGCGAATTTGTGTTGATTGTCAAACAATCAATAATATTATGGTAAAGTATCGATATCCTATTCCTAGACTAGATGACATGTTGGATGAATTACATGGAGTTTGCATATTTACTAAATTTGATCTAAAAAGTGATTATCATCATATTAGGATGAAAGAGGGGAATGAATGGAAAACTGCATTTAAGACAAAGCATGGATTGTATGAGTGGTTAGTCATGCCTTTTGGTTTAACTATTTCACCTAGTACTTTTATGTGACTTATGAATCATGTTTTGCGTGCTTTTATTGGTCGATTTATAGTTGTTTATTTTGATGATATCTTGATATATAGTCGAAGCATTGATGACCATATTAAGCATGTGCGAGCTGTTTTGCAAGTTTTAAGAGATGAACAATTATATGCTAATATAAAGAAGTGATGTTATGTAACTGACAAATTAGTATTTATAGGCTTTGTTGTTGGTGCTAATAGAATACATGTTGATGAAGAAAAGGTAAAAGCAATCCGTGAATGGCCAACACCAAGGATAGTAGGAGAGGTGCCCAACTTTCATGGTTTAGCCAGTTTCTATTGTAGATTTGTAAAAGATTTCAGCACCATTATCGCACCTTTAACCGAGCTTATCAAGAAGCATGTGGGTTTCACGTGGGGAGAAGAGCAAGAGAGAGCATTCAATCTATTAAAGGATAAGTTGACTAATGCTCCTTTATTATCTTTACCGAATTTCAGTATTACTTTTGAGATAGAATGCGATGCTTTAGGTACAGGAATTTGAGTTGTGTTGATGCAAGGAGGACGTCCCATAGCATGTTTCAGCAAGAAGTTGAACAGAGCGACATTGAATTATCCGACTTACGATAATGAGATGTATGCTTTAGTGCGAGCTTTGGAGACTTGGCAACGTTATTTACGGCCAAAGGAGTTTGTGATCCACACTGACCATGAGACTTTAAAGTACTTGAGGGGGCAGCAAAAATTAAATAAAAGACATGCTAAAAGGATGGAATTCATTGAGACTTTTCCATATGTAATTAAGTACAAAAAAGGTAAGGACAATGTGGTAGCTGATGCACTTTCTCGAAGGTATGCAATTCTAACTACTCTAGGAGCAAAGTGTTTAGGTTTTGAACATATCAGATGTTTATACATTGATGATGATTTTGGGAGTGTATTTGAAGCTTGTGAGCATGCTGCGTGTCTTAAAAGTTTTATAAGCATGATGGATATCTCTTTCGTGAAAATAAGTTGTGCGTGCCTAAATGCTCTTTGCACGAGTTGTTAGTGCAAGAAGCACATAATGATGGTTTGATGAGGCATTTTGGCATCAATAAGACTTATGAAGTGTTACATGAACATTTTGATTGGCCACACATGAAACGAGATGTCACACGAATTTGTGAGAGATGTATTGCATGTAAGCAAGCTAAGTCTACAACTAAATCACATGGTTTGTATACACCTTTGCCTATTCTGACGTATTCTTGGATTGATATCTCTATGGATTTTGTATTAGGATTGCCTAGGTCTAAGCATGTCAGGGATTCTATTTTTGTAGTTGTTGATTGATTTTCAAATATGGCTTATTTTATACCTTGTCATAAATCTGTTGATGTGTTGCATGTTGCTAACTTGTCTTTCGTGAGGTTGTACGTTTGCATGGTATGCCTAAGTCTATTGTTTCTGATCGAGATTCTAAATTTCTTAGCTACTTTTGGAAGACGTTGTGGAAGAAATTACGTACACAACTTTTATTTTCTACTACTTGTCATTCACATACTAATGGTCAGACTGAAGTAGTTAATAGGACTTTAGGAACATTATTGCGTGCTATAATTAAAAAGAACATCAAGCCTTAGAAAGATTGTTTACCGCATGTTGAGTTTACTTATAATAGAAATGTACATTCTGCTACTAAATTCACACTATTTGAGGTTCCCTATGGTTTTAATCCCTTAACTTCATTAGATTTAACCCATATGCTTGTTGATGAGCGTGTGGATTTAGATGGTGCAAAGAAAGCTGAATTTGTGAAGACTTTGCACGAGAAAACACTGTTGAATATTGAGCATAAGACAGAGTAATATGCGAAGCAAGCCAACAAAGGGCGCAAGAAAGTAGTGTTTGAGCCCAACGATTGGGTTTGGGTTCATATGCGCACAAAGTGTTTTCCTAAACATTGACGTTCTAAATTGCTACTGCGAAGGGATGGACCATTCATGGTGTTGGAAATAGTCAACGATAATGCTTATAAACTTGACCTTTTCAGATGAATGTAATATTAGTGCAACTTTTAATGTTTCTGATTTAACTCTTTTTGATGCAGATGCAGATTTGAGGACAAATTCTTTGCGTGGGGGAGGGAATGATGTGGACATTAAGCCCTATCGAGGAGGAGGTGCTAGGGATCCGTTACTTTATCTGCTAGGACCAATCACTCGATCGAGAGAGAAGGAATTCAAACAAACTGTCGGCATAATGGTTCAAGATATTTGGCATGGAGACAATTCGGATACGAAACTTGAAGATTTTAAAACTCCTTAGCGTAACATGATTATTTCTGGAGTTTCAAATTGACAATTTTAGAATTGGCTCAAATTTGGATAGACACTCAAAAAGGGGCCACTGATCAATACTCACTACTTTAGTAGTGAACGATAATGTTTTTTAGTAGATAGACCTTTAGGCCTTTTTCTAGTTTTGAGCAAATTTATTTTAATTAGAGTTATTTTTGTAATTCTAATCCTAGTAGGATTGGAATTACGAATATTTATTATTTTGTTGTGATTCCAATCCTAGCAAGATTATGAATATGACCTTTTTTTTGTTCATTTTGATTCCAAGTAAGATTAGGATTAGGGCTAATAACCTATATAAAGTTACTCATAGGTTTTTATGAGATAGACAATTTTACACATAATTTTATATAGAGAGGTTTTCTTCTTTGAGTTCTTTTGAGAACTAGATCTTATCAAGGTTTTCCTTATGGCGGTCGAATTTAACTTATCGAGCAAGATTGCGAATTCTCTTGTTCGTGGCGTTATAACATTGATTGGTTGACACAGATTCGTCAATAGGTCACGTTCATACCAAGATTGCCAATCACAGGTTCGATTGGAGGTTGAGGTTCGCAATTTACAACCTATGGATCTTCGTAGAACGATCACTTCCGCTTCAAATATATAAATATATATCATCTAGTATATAAATATATATCAGATTGGACCAAAAGGAGATTAACTCCCTTAGATTGGACCAAGAGGAGACGAACTCGGTTAGATTGGATCAAGATGAGACAAAGTCCTTAGATTGGACCAAAGGAGACAAACTCGGTGAGATTAAACAAAGAGGAGACGAACTCCTATAGATTGGACCAAGTGGGGATGAATTCCTTTAGATTAGACCAAGTGGAGATGAACTTGGTTAGGTTGGACCAGGGGGACACGAACTCCTTTCAATTGGTCCAAGAGATGACGATCTCACATAGGTTTGTCCAAGTGGGGATGTACTCGGTTAGATTGGACCTCGATGAGACAAACTCCCTTAGATTAGTTTATGAGGATACAAACTCTCTTAGCTGTGACCAAGAGAAGTCTAACACACTTAAATTTCACCAAGAGGAGACGAACACGGTTCGATTGGACCAAGTCAAGATGAACTTCCGTAGATTGGATGAAGCAGAGACGAACTCTCTTAGATTGGACTAATAAGAGACGAACTCGGTTGGATTGAACTAAGGGGAGACAAACTCCCTTAGACTGGTCCAAGAGCGGACGAACTCACTTAGATTGGTCCAAGTGAAGACGAATTTGGTTAGATTGGACCAAGAAGAGACGAACTCTAACAGATTGATCTAAGGCGAGACGAACTCCCTTAGATAAGGCCAAGAGGAGTCGAACTCGTTTAGAGTTAACCAAAAGGAGACGAACACAGTTAGATTGGATCAAGTGGAGACAAACTCGTTTAGATTGAACCGAGAGGAGACGAACTTCCTTGCATTGGTCTATAAGTAGACGAACTCCCTTAGATTGAACCAATAGGAGATGTACTCCCTTACATTGGACCAAGAGGAGAAGCACTCTATTAGATTAGATCAAGAGGAGACAAACTTCCTTATATTAGACCAAGAAGAGAAGTACTCCCTTAGATTGGACCAAAGAGAAGTACTCCCTTAGATTGGACCAAAGAGAAGTACTCCCTTAGATTGGACCAAGAGGAGACGAACTCGGTTAGATTGAATCAATTATAGATGAACTCCCTTAGATTGGACCAAGAGTAGGCGTACTCCTATAGATTGGTCCAAGAGAGGATGAACTCCCTTAGATTTCACAAAGAGGAGACGAACTCCCTTCGTTTGGACCAAGAGGAGACAAACTCCCATAGATTGGATCAAGCAGAGATGAATTCCCTTAGTTTAGATCAAGAGTAGGCGAACACAGTTAGATTGGTCCAAGAGGAGACCAACTCGGTTAGATTGGATCAGGGCGAGATGAACTCCGTTAGATACCTCCCTTAGATAGGACCAGGAGTAGATGAACTCGGTTAGATTGGACCAAGAGGAGACGAACTCCCTTATATTGCAACAGGAGGAGATGAACTTGGTTAGATTAGACTTATGGGAGACGAACTCCTTTAGGCTGGTCCAAAGAAGACAAACTCCCTTAGGTTGGTTCAAGTAGGGACGAACTTGGTTAGATTGGACTAGGAGGAGACAAACTCCTTTAGATTGGTCCACGAGGATATGCACTCCCTTAGATTGGACTAAGAGGATTTGAACTCACTTAGATTTGACCAAGAGGAGACAAACAGGATTTGATTAGACCAAGTCGAGATGAACTTCCTTAGATTGGACAAAGAGGAGACGAACTCGGTTGGATTGGACTAAGGGGAGATGAACTCCCTTAGACTGGTCCAAAATGGGACGAACTCCCTTAGATTGGTCCAAGTGGAGACAAACTCGGTTAGATTAAATCAATAAGAGACGAACTCTCTTTGACTAGTCCAAAACAATATGAACTCCCTTAGATTAAACCAAAGGGAGTCGAATTCACTTAGATTTGACAAAAAGGAGACAAACACGATTAGATTGGATCAAGTGCAGATGAACTCCCTTAGATTGAACTAAGAGGAGACAAACTCCCTTATATTAGTCCATGAGGAGACAGACTCCCTTAGATTGGACCAAGAGGAGACGAACTCCCATAGATTGGTCCAAGTAGAGATGAACTTGGTTACAATGGACTAAGAGGAGACAAACTCTTTTAGATTGGTCTAAGTGGAGATGAACTTCCTTAGATTTGTCCAATAGGAGACCAAACCCCTTTGTTTGGACCAAGAGGAGACAAACTCGGTTAGATTGGATCAAGTAGAGATGAACTCCCATAGATTGGTCCAAGATGAGACGAACTCGGTTAGATTCGACCAAGGGGACACAAACTCAGTGTAACGTCCCCCAGTCTAGGATTTTTCTTAAATCAACACATAACAATCTCTTAGAAAGATAAAAGCTCTTATACCAAGCTGGGTTGTAACGTCCCGCGAACTCACGATTCACAGAACATCATAGCCTAATTTTTTTTTTTTGACTTTTAAAAAATCTCGGGTAAACCTCACGTCACGTGGAGTTGAGATCTCTCATTATTCCATAAAACCGAAACTCATCTCAAATAGAAGAGATCTTGCGGCTTCTTACAAAGTATAATCTCATTTTATTTTATTTAATAAAACCACCCACATTGATGTTCTTTAAGAAACCATTAAATCAATTTCAAATCAAAGTATTGCGGAAGCGATTAAAATTCAAGTTTAGCTTTTCATAAGCTAAAATCAATCCCTGACCCATACATAATATCATAAAGATGGAGTTGGTACACGTAGAAGTTGAAATAATACTTCAAAGGAGGGCTGCACTCTAATAGTGTTCGTCTCCTCTTGGTCAAATCTAAGGGGGTTCGTCTCCTCTTGGCCTACCCAACGGAGTTCATCTTCTTTTGATCCAATCTAGCCAAGTTCATCTACTCTTGCTCCAAACTAAGCCAGTTGGTCTTCTCTTAGTCCAATCTAAGAGAGTTTGTCTCCTCTTCATGAAATCTAATAAAGTTCGTCTCCATTTAGTCCAATCTAAAGGGAGTTCAATAGTCTTGGACCAATTTAACTGAGTTTTTTTTGTAAGGCCAATTTAAGGGAGTTCGTCTCCTCTTCGTCCAATCTAACAAAGTTGATCTCCTCTTGGGTCAATCAACAATATTCGTCTTCTCTAGGTCCAATCTAGTGGAGTTCATCCCATCTCGATCCAATCTAACCGAGTTCATCTCCTCTTTGTCCAAACTGTGGGAGTTGGTCTCCTCTTGGTCCAAACTATGGGAGCTGGTCTCCTCTTGGTCCAATCAAGAGAGTTCATCTCCTCATAGTAATATCTAACGCAGTTCGTCTCTTTTTGATCTAATCAAACCGAGTTCGTCTCCTCTTGGTCCAAAGTATGATAGTTGGTCTCCTCTTAGTACGTTCTAAGTGAGTTCGTCTCCTCTAGGTCATCTCCTCTTAGTCCAATTTCAGGGACTTTGTCTCCTCTTAGACCAATCCAAGGGAGGTTGTCGAGTATTGGCCTCATCGAAGGGAGTTTGTCTCCTTTAAGTCAAATCTAACCAAATTCTTCACCACTTGGACCAATCTATGAGAGTTTGTGTCCTCTTGATCCAATCTAATAAAGTTCATCTCCTCTAGATCCAATCTAAGCGAGTTATTGTCCTCTTGGACCAATCTTATGGTAGTTCGTCTCCTCTTGCTCCAATCTAAGAGAGTTCGTCTCATTTTGAAACAATCCAAAGGTGTTCATCTACTCTTGGACCAATTTAAGGAATTCGTCTCCTTTTCGTCCAACCTAACAAAATTGGTCTCCTCTTGGACAAATCTAACAATGTCTATCTCTTATGGGTCCAATCTAGCGGAGTTCGTCTCCTTTTGGTCCAATTTAACCGAGTTCGTTTCCTCTTGGTGCAAACTATGGGAGTTAGTCCCCTCTTGGTACAATCTAAGGGAGTTCGCATATTGGTCCAATTTATAGGAGTTTATCTCCTATTGCACAACTCCAAGCGAGGTCGTCTAGTCTTAGACCAATCTAAGGGAATTCGTCTCCTCTTGGACCAATCCAAGGGAGTTCGTCTCCTCTTGGACCAATCTAAGGGAGTCCATCTCCTCTTGGTTGAATCTAACATAATTCGTCTCCACTTGGACCAATCTATAGGAGTTTGTCTCCTGTTGATCCAATCTAATTGAGTTTGTCTCCTCTAGGTCCAATCTAAAGGAGTTCGTCTCCTCTTGGTCTATCTAAGGGAATTTGTCTCCTCTTGGCCTCTCTAAGGGAATTCGTTTCCTCTTGACCCAATCAAACAGAGTTCGTTCCCTCTTAGTCCAATCTGAAGAAGTTGGTTTCCTCTTGGTCCAATTTCAGGGAGTTTGTCTCCACTTGCTCCAATCTTCGGGAGTTTGTCTCATCTTTTACCAATCTAAGGCAGTTCGTTTCCATTTGGTCCAATTTAACTGAGTTAGCCTCTTCTTGGACCAATGTATGGGAGTTTGTCTCCTCTTCTTCCAATCTAAGATAGTCTGTCTCATCTTGAAACAATCTAAGGGAGTTCGTCTAGTCTTTGACCAATTTAAGGGAGTTCGACCCCTCTTCATGCAATCCAATCGAGTTGGACTCTTCATGGACCAATCTAAGGGAGTTCGTCTCCTATTCATGAAATCTAACAAAGTTCGTCTGCTCTTGGTCCAATCAAAAGGGGTTTGTCTACTCTTGGTCCAATCTAGGGGAGTTCGTCTTCTTTTGATTCAATCTAAGGGAGTTCGTCTCCTCTTAGTTCGATATAAGGGAGTTCGACCCATATTCGTCCAATTTAGTAGAGTTCATCTCCGCTTCATCCAATCTACGGGAGCGTTTTTTTGTTTTTGGAAAATAATCTACAGGATTTCATCCCCTCTTGTACAATCTAACAGAGTTTGTCTGCTTTTAGTCCAGTCTAAGGGAGTTCGTGTCCTCTTGGGCTAATCTAAGAGAGTTCATCTCCTCTAGGTCCAATCTAACCGAGTTCATCTCCTCTTTGACCATTATATGGGAGTTCATCTCCTTTTGGTACAATCTAGGGGAGGTCATCTCCTCTTAGCCTATCTAAGAGTGTTCGTCTCCTCTCGATCCAATTTAACCGAGTTTGTCTCCTCTTAGAATAATCTAAAGGAGTTCATTTCCTCTATGTCCAATTTAAGGGGTTCATCTCTACTTGGCCCAATCCTATGGAGTTCGTCTCTTCTTGGACCAATCTGAAAAAGTTCGTGTCTTCTCGGACCAATGTAAGAGAGTTTGTCTCCATTGGGTTCAATCTATGGCAGCTCATCTCCTCTTGGTCCATTCTAAGAGAGTTCGTCTCATCATGAAACAATCTAAGGAAGTTCGTAAAGTCATCTCTGTTGGTGCTAGTTTTGATGATGACAAAACTGTATCAAAGTATGAGGTGCTCAGACTTTCCCAAAGTCTGAGGTGGTTAGACTTTCCCAGAATCTGAGGTGTTCAGACTTTAGGTGGACAGACTTTACCAAAGTCTTGGGAAGACAGACTTAAGTTATTATGGTTATAGATCTTATTGATCTTATTCTTTCTCCACGAAGATCTGGATTGATATATATCTTCGAGAGCTTATGGATTGATTGGATTTGATTATTGCATTTATGGAAGCAATCAATTATATAGAGCAAGTGTTCACTTTAGGAAACTGAAGATCCTGATTGAATGGGAGATCGGGATTGACGGATTCTCTTTTGTTTCTATTTATAGCTTGAGATCTCCATATTGAATCAGTCCAACGGTTAGATTGGAAGAATTCCTTTGGAAAGTGCCAACGGTTATGAAGGCATGAAGGAGTATTTAAGGGAGACATTTCAAGTTGTGTGGTACGAACGTTAGAGAGCAATTTTCCTAAAGTCTGAATCACTAAGAGGTTTATTTGTACTCAAAAGAGTGTGACACACGAACTTCGTGAGAGTTAAGCTGAGAAGCTTAGACATTGAGATTGTAACTCTTTTGATTCATAGTGGACTCCAGCCAACAGGCTGTCACCGTGGGAGAGTGGATGTAGGCTTGATCTAAGCCGAACCACTATACATCTTGCGTTCAATTTTCTTTACTCTCTAACTCTGTTTATTATTCTGAAGATATATATTTCCGCATTAGCGCTTACGTACTTATTTACTGCACTAGCGCTTTCAAGTGGTATCAGAGCCAGGTTGTTCTCTTTAGAAGTGTTTTACTTATGAGCTAACGATCTATGGCAAGTGCTAGTGGTTCAAGTGTGGTAGAAGGACAACATTTTCTTAGACCTCCCTATTTTGATGGAAAAGATTACTGTGTCTGGAAGAATAAGATGAAAATTTTCTTGAAGTCAAAAGATCCCATGGAATGAGAAATAATTGAACAAGGAGTAATTCCTTCTACTAATTCTGGAGAAACTAGAGTGATACCTCAAGCTGAAATTATCAAGAGACAACACACTGATTCCAGGGCTACTCATTCACTTTATTGTGCTCTATCTCTTACTGAGTATAACAGGATTTCTTCTTGTGAATCAGCCAAAGAAATTTGGGACAGACTCAATGTCACCTATGAACTGATCGTGTCAAGGAAACAAGATTGAATATCTTGCTTGGACAATATGAAGCCTTCAAAATGAAGAATGGTAAATCAATTGCAGATATGTTCATCAGGTTCACAGAGATTGTCAATGGACTTGCAAATCAAGGACAACCAATCACTGGACCAATGAAAGTTAACAAGCTATTGCGAGGATTATCACAAGAATGTAATCATATCAGAACATCTATTAGAGAAACTCAAAGAATTCAGCCCTTGTCAGTGGATGAATTAGTCGGAACACTTCAATCTTATGAAGTGGAAAATCTCAATCAAGATGAAGAGTTCAAAGGTAAGAAATCTATTGCTTTGAAATCTAATATTATTTCTGATGATGCAGGATCAGATGACTATCTTGATGAAGAGGAAATGACTCTTTTCATTAAGAAGTTCAAAAAGTACAACAGAAATAAATCAAATTGGAAAGGATCCAACTCTTGGAGGAACTCGAATGCTCAAAGAGGACAATTTGATGAAAGAAATATCTATGCTGAGATTACCTGTTATAATTGTCAAAAGAAAGGACACATTAAGCCAGAATGTCCTCTTCTCAAATAAAAGAATGGAAGGTACGAGAAGAACAAAAAGGCTCTAAAGGCTGAAACCTGGAGTGACACAGAATGTGAAGAAAGTGATGAGGAATTCGCCAACATTTGCTTAATGGCTCATTCTAATTCAGACTCTGACTCAGAGGATTTTGATAACCAGGTAAATAATTATAGAGTTCCTATTAAAATAGCTAATTATATAAATGATCTTTGTTCCATATTAGATTCTTCTTTTAAAGAGATTGCTGAGCTAAAGAAAGAAAATCTGATTTTCAAACAACAGAAGATTTCTTTAAAAGAAAAGTTTGATAATGAGGCTTTGATTTCAAAGGATAAATATAGCTTTCTTGAAAAAGAAAATATATGTTTAAAATCTGAAATCTCTTCTATTACAAAAAAGTTTTCTCTTGGATCTGATAAATTAGAAAAAATTCTTTCAGTGCAAAGACCTTATTTCAAAAAGGAAGGTTTGGGAATGTCTTTGGAGAGAGCTCCTTTGATTGATTTTCCAAAAGTCAAAGAAAGACTAGAAAAAATGCCTTCGAAAAGAGTTTATGAAAATCATTTTAGAAGAACGTTTATTAAACCTGTTGGAAGAGATTCTATTAAGTGCTTTAGTCATATTGAAGGAGAATGTTCAAGGAAAATGAATTCTATAAACAAGAGATGGAAAGCGCCCCTGTTTTATTCTAACCAAAAAGGACCCAAGATGATCTGGGTACCTAAAAAGAAATAAGTTCCTTTTCAGGAAATTCAATCAAAGTGGTACTTGGACAGTGGATGTTCGAGACACATGACAGGAGATTCAAGTTGTTTCATTAAATTGGAAAGTTTTGATGGAGGAAAAGTAGCATTTGGAGGAGACAGCACAAGGAAAATTATTGGCCGAGGAACTGTAAAGATTGGAAAGCTTTCTATTAACAATGTCTCTTTGGTCAAAGGACTGAAGTATAATCTACTCAGCATCAGTCAACTCTGTGATACTGGTTATAAAATCCAATTTCAAGAAGGAATCTGTCTTGCCTCAAGTAAAGACAATTCACAGACTTTCAGTGGAAGGAGACATAGTAATATATATTTATTGGATATGCATGTTGAAACTCCTAAGTGTCTTATATCTTTACAAAAAGAAGTAGAATTATGGCATAAAAAACTTGGTCATGCTCATATGAAACAAATTTCCAAGATCTCTTCAAAGCAACTTGTTCAAGGTTTGCCAATTCTGAAATTTCGTAGAGATGAAGATTGTACATCTTGTACTCTAGGAAAACAGTTAAAGGATTCCTTCAAGTCTATAAATCATGTTGCTACTACAAGGGTGCTTCAGCTTCTTCATATGGATTTGTTTGGACCAAATCGAACAAAAAGCATTGGTGGTAAGAGTTATTGTCTGGTAATAGTTGATGATTTTTCTAGATATACTTGGATATTTTTCTTAGCAAATAAGTCTGATGCTTTTGCATACTTTGCCAAGTTTGCTAAGAAAGTCCAAAATGAGAAAGGATATGATTTCAAGCATTCGATCTGATCATGGTGGTGAATTTGAGAATGCAGAGTTTGCTAAATTCTGTGATGATTTTGGGATACAACATATGTTTTCTTCTTCTTATTCACCACAGCAAAATGGTGTTGTAGAAAGAAAGAATAGATCCTTGCAAGAAATGGCTAGAACTCTGATGATTGACAGCAAAGTCAGCTCTAGATTTTGGGTAGAAGCTATTTCTACAGCTTGTTATATTATCAACAGAGTGTTTCTAAGACCCTTGATGGACAAAACGTCTTATGCGATTTATAAAGACAAAAAACCTAATGTCTCTTACTTTCATGTCTTTGGCTGTAAATGCTTTATTCTTAAGAACTCTGCTGACAAGATTGGGAAATTTGATAGTAGATCTGATGAAGGCATCTTCCTTGGATATTCTTCTTCAAGTAAGGCATACAGAGTTTATAACAAAAGGACTTATAGTGTGGAAGAATCTATACATGTTAAATTTCATGAAGCAGACACAGATTCAGAGGTCACGAGACAAGCTGGTACTGAAGAAAACAGTGTTCCACTGAAAGTTGTTGAACCGATTGGAGATACTGACTCACAGAATCTTGATAGTGGAAATTCAAACTCAGGGAGTCAAAGGAAGTGGAAACACAAGTCGAGTCATCCCTTGGAAAATATTATTAGCAATATTGAGGATGGACGCCAAACCAGATCAAAAGTAAGAATTTCTGCTATTCCTGAAGAACCAGAGGAATCCAGTGCAATTGCCTTAATTTCTGAAATTGAGCCAAAGAAAGTAGAAGAAGCCTTAGCGGATGATAGCTGGATAGAAGCAATGCAGGATGAGCTGAGACAGTTTGCTATAAATGATGTTTGGGAGCTAGTTCCAAGGCCCAAAGAAAAATCTATTATTGGAACAAAATGGATGTTTAGAAACAAATTAGATGAAGAATGATTGATTACAAGAAATAAAGCTCGACTGGTGGCTAAAGGATACACTCAAGAGGAAGGAATTGATTATGATGAAACTTATGCTCCTGTTGCCCGGTTAGAAGCTATCTGATTATTACTTGCCTTTGTGTGTTTTCATGATTTCAGGTTATATCAGATGGACGTCAAAAGTGCCTTTCTAAATGGAGTAATTCAAGAAGAAGTTTATGTTGATCAACCTCCTGGCTTTGAGGATCCTAAAAATTCTCATCATGTTTTTAAATTAAAGAAGGCTCTCTACGACCTAAAGCAAGCTCCTCGAGCCTGGTATGAACGATTGAGTTCCTTCCTTATTCATTGTGGATTTGAAAAAGGCAAAGTAGACACAATTCTCTTCATTAAAAAGACCAGTCACAATTTCTTATTGGTACAAATCTACGTTGATGATATTATTTTTGGATCATCTTATGAAACTCTGTGCAAGAATTTTGCAAAGGATATGCAGCAGGAGTTCAAGATGAGTATGATGGGTGAATTAACCTTCTTCCTTGGACTACAAGTGAAACAATCTTCTGAAGGTATGTTTGTTCATCAAGAGAAATATGCAAAGGATCTCGTTAAGAAGTTTGGAATGAAAAATTGCAAAAAGGTTGAAACTCCAATGGCAGTAACCTCAAAACTTGAGAAAGATTCAAAAGGAGAAAAAGTTGATCAAAAACTTTACAGGAGCATGATTGGATCCTTACTATATCTCACTACTTCTAGACCTGACATTTCAATCAGATCCAAGAGAATCACATCTATCGGCTGTCAAACGAATTATCAAATATATTTCATATACTACGAAGTTTGGGCTTTGGTATCCTAAGGAAAGCAATTTTATTCTATTAGGATATTCTGATGCTGATATGGGAGGATGTCGAGTGAACAGGAAAAGTACTACAGGAAACTGTCAAGTTCTTGGAAATATGTTGGTATCTTGGCTATCAAAGAAGCAGCACACTGTTGCAATGTCAACAGTAGAATCTGAATACGTAGTCCTTGGGAGTTGTTGTTCATAGATTTCATGGATGCGTCAACAACTACAAGATTTTGGTATCAAGAAGTATTGTGTTGAAATTAGGTGTGATAGCACAAGTGCCATGGATCTTACTAAGAATCCGATTTTACACTCTAGAGCAAAACATATTGAAATCCGACATCATTTTATTAGAGATCATGTTCAGAAGAAAGATGTAAAGATCACATTTGTTGATTCTCAAAATCAATTAGCTGATATATTTACAAAACCTTTGGATAAACGGTCGTTTGAGTTCATTAGAAGCAAATTAAATATCCTCTCCTCCTGAGAATCAGACTCAGACTCAGACTCAGACTCAGACTCAGACACAGACTTAGACTCTGACTAAAACTCAGACTTAAGGTCAGTTTCGGATTCAGGCTAAATCAAATTTGATTTATGGTCAGTTTTCTAAATATATTGTTTCCCGCCAATCGACACTTTTGGTAATCTGTCAAAAGGTACGACTTCTGAACCAATGCATCTCTTTGATTATTTGTTTCCTTTTTATTTTACTGATTGATTGATAGCTTTTCGAAAAATTTTCCAAAACTTCTATTTTTATTCACTGAGAAACTCGTTTAAAAGAATAGAATCGTGTCTTCGTAAACCCTAAGCCTCTTCATCTTCCTCAAAACTTTCTTTTCGTTTGACGAGAAAAACTCTCTCTAAGAACGCACAATGTCTGCCTCCCGAAAATCGTCTCGCCTAGCAAGCAAGCATTTTGGCACCAGTTCTGGACCTACTCACCTTGATCTTATTGAGGAAGAAGAATTGCATGAAGAGTTGGCAACTGGCTCTATGGAAACAAGGCATGGGATTCAACAGGGGATCACAGAACCAGTAAGTAGCGCTGCCCCCCTCAAAAAACAGAACCCCAAGTTTATTTACAAACTGTATCAGACATTGGTGAATGGTGGTAGCGCTATGACTACTATTGATGAATTTCTGAGAGATAGTGGATACCCAAATCAGCCTGTCTTTTTGTAAGAAATGGAACGACTTTCTATTGCTCCTCCTGGAACAGCGGATGAAGCACGGAGAAACTTTCCGATAGACCCACGGTTCAGTAACTCCTATTCTCACGAACCTAAGGACGAAGATGAGAAAATGTTCTTATACTTTAAGCCAGTGCAGGGGTTTGATGTCAGTCGCTCGGAGACAAATGATCCTCTTTTTTGCTCAAAGGAACATCACAATGCTTATAAAGGGTTGATGAAACGTGGGGTCATGAATCCACGACATGTTGACTTTGAGTATTTAAACTCAATTAAGGTCCATCTTTGGGTCTACCTTAGTCGGCTTGGTATTGACAAGTTCTGTTCCTCCACGGTTCCGAGTTATGCGGAGTTAACCGCATATTTTTATTCAAATTTGTCTTTTCCTGATCGGCATACCTTGAGATTTTGTGTTCAACAAGGAATATACTCTTAATGTGGATATAATTGCTGATATCCTTGGAATTTCACGGACTGGATTTATTCCTATCACTGTAACTGATAGGGAAATCATTGCTGCTCTTTCTACTGATCAATCAAGTGAAGGTACACTCACATACTCTCGGCTATCCCCTCTGAACGCTATTCTGCACAAGATCATAATTAGTTGCCTGAAACCTAAAGCGACTTCTAAGACGGATATTTCTAAATCTGAGGCACGTTTAATGTATGGCATCATCAGATCTCCAACTGTTTCTATGCCATATGTTATTATGTATCAGATGTACAGAGTGGTACAGAAGGGTAAAGGTCAGTTACCATACACCTCCTTGATAACCCAAATTTTCAATCATCTGAACATCCCAATTCCATCAATCCTATGCGAGACTCTGATTGTTCCTCTGACTATTGGGAAAAATATGATTGCTAAGATGAGATTGAAAAATTTACCCTCAGAAGCTAGTCCCTCAAAGTCGGTCTCATCTGGGGTAAAGAGAAAGGGAAAGGAGATTTTGCAGGAAACTCCTCAGACACTGAAAAAGATGAAACGGTGTTTGATTCTCCAGGATGAAGAAGAAAATGTTGAGGAAGACATGGCAGAAGAAGAGATTCACAAGGAGACAGAATCTGAGAAAATAGAGTCTGAACGAGAGGAAGATGAAATGGTTCCTAGTCCTCCAAGGGAAACTATGGCTCCTCCAGAAGATACATTTGTTGTCTCTCCTCCTCCACCACAGGTTGTTTCAAAAACTCCTACAGTGACTGGCTTAGAGACAGGGGGAGTTAGTATAGGACAACAAGAAGAGGGTGGACCATCCAGACCAACAGAGTCTATACCAACTGCTTCTGCTGATCGTTCTGCAGAAATTATTGCATTACTTACTGGTCTCCAATCACAATATTCCTTTCTAGAACGAAGTATTGAGCAGTTCAAGCAGTTAGTCAATCAACGGATGGATCAAATGCCTACTAATGCTGTTATTAATCAGTTGCAGCAAGACATAGTTCGGGTTGAGCAGACTGTGCGTTCTATGGATAATTTTCAACTTGTTCGTGTTCCCCGTTCTACTTAGCTTTTTGATTGATGACAAAAAGGGGGAGAAAGTGGCCTGGGAGGATTAGAGGATTAGAGGATTTAATTTTGATTGTTTTGATTGTTGGTTTGGATTTTGATTTTCATTTGAATTAGCCTTGGGCTCTGGTTTTTGAACTGTCTTTTGTGGATTTTGGGCTGTTTGATGAATTGATTTGGACTTTGTGATTCTACTTAATATTTGAGTATTTTGATGGTTCTTATTATCTTCATCTCGTTATGCTAACATGTGATATTGAAAGTTGTTTTGGTATAGCATACAATATGTTTGCAGGAAGGTTTTGTCATCATCAAAAAGGGGGAGATTGTTGGTGCTGGTTTTGACGATGACAAAACTGTATCAAAGTCTGAGGTGCTCAGACTTTCCTAAAGTCTGAGGTGGTCAAACTTTCCTAAAATCTAAGGTGTTCAGACTTTCCTAAAGTCTAAGGTGGACAGACTTTCCCAAAGTCTTGGGAAGACAGACTTAAGTTATTATGGTTATAGATCTTATTGATCTTATTCTTTTCCCACGAAGATCTAGATTGATATATATCTTTGACAGCTTATGGATTGATTGGATTTGATTATTGCATTTATGGAAGCAATCAATTATATGGAGCAAGTGTTCACTTTAGGAAACTGAAGATCCTGATTGAATGGGAGATCGGGATTGACGGATTCTCTGTTGTTTCTATTTATACCTTGAGATCTCCATATTGATTCTGTCCAACGGTTAGATTGGAAGAATTCATTTGGAAAGTGCCAACGGTTATGAAGGCATGAAGGAGTATTTAAGGGAGACATTTCAAGTTGTGTGGTACGAACGTTAGAGAGCAATTTTCCTGAAGTCTAAATCACTAAGAGGTTTATTTGTACTGAAAAGAGTGTGACACGAACTTCATGAGAGTTAAGTTGAGAAGCTTAGACATTGAGATTGTAACTCTTTTGATTCATAGTGGACTCCAACTAATAGGCTGTCATCGTGGGAGAGTGGACATAGACTTGATCTAAGCCAAACCACTATACATCTTGTGTTCAATTTTCTTTACTCTCTAACTCTGTTTATTATTCTGAAGATATATATTTCCGCATTAGCGTTTACGTACTTATTCACTGCACTAGCGCTTTCAAGTGGTATCAGAGCCAGGTTGCTCTCTTTAGAAGTGTTTTACTTATGAGCTAACTATCTATGGTAAGTGCTATGGTTCAGGTGTGGTAGAAGGACAACATTTTCTTAGACCTCCCTATTTTGATGGAAAAGATTACTGTGTCTGGAAGAATAAGATGAGAATTATCTCTTACTGAGTATAACAGGATTTCTTCTTGTGAATCAGCCAAAGAAATTTGGGACAAACTCAATGTCACCTATGAAGGAACTGATCGTGTCAAGGAAACAAAATTGAATATCTTAATTGGACAATATGAAGCCTTCAAAATGAAGAATGGTGAATCAATTGCAGATATGTTCAGCAGGTTCACAGAGATTGTCAATGGACTTGCAAATCAAGGACAACCAATCACTGGACCAATGAAAGTTAACAAGCTCTTGTGAGGATTATCACAAGAATGGAATCATATCAGAACATCTATTAGAGAAACTCAAAGAATTCAGCCTTTGTCAGTGGATGAATTAGTCGGAACACTTCAATCTTATGAAGTGGAAAATCTCAATCAAGATGAAGAGTTCAAAGGTAAGAAATCTATTGCTTTGAAATCTAAGGGAGTTCATCTCTTGAAATCTAAGGGAGTTCATCTCCTATTGGACCAATCTAAGAGAGTTCGTCTCATGTTGGTCAAATCTAATGGAATTAGTCTCCTCTTGGACTAATCATTGGGAGTTCGTCTCTCTTTTATCCAATCTAACCGAGTTCGTCTCCTATAGGTCCAATCTTACCAAGTTCATGTCCTATTGGACCAATATATGGTAGTTCGTCTCCTTTTGGTCCAATGCAGGGGCGTTCATCTCCTCTTGGCCTATCTAAGGGAGTTCGTCTCCTCTTGATTCAATCTAACCGTGTTCTTCTCCACTTGGTCCAATCTATGGGATTTCCTCTCCTCTTGTTCCTATCTAAGGGATTTCGTCTCCTCTTCGTCCAATCTGACCGGGTTTGTCTCGTCTTGGACCAATCTAACCGTGTTCGTCTCCTCTTGATCCAATGTAAGGGAGCTCGTTTGCTCTTGATCCAATCTAAGGATCTTCTTCTCCTCTTGGTCCAATCTAAGGGAGTTCATCTCCTCTTGGACAAACCTAACTGTGTTCGTCTCCTCTTGGTCCAATCTAAGGGTATTCGTCTCCTCTTAGTCGAATCTAGGTGAGTTTGTCTCCTCTTGGACCAATCTAAGGTGGTTTTTCTTCACTTTGTCCAATCTACGGGAGTTTATCTCCTCTTGGTCCAATCTTCGAGAGTTCGTCTCATCTTGGCCTAATCTAAGTGAGTTCGACTCCTCATGAACCAATCTATGGTGGTTCTTCTCCTCATTGTCCAATCTAAGAGAGTTTATCTCCTCTTGGTCTAATTTACACGAGTTCATCTCCTCTTGGACCAATCTATGGGACTTCATCTCCTCTTGGTCCAATCTTAGGGAATTCATTTCCTCTTTGACTATTCTAAGGGAGTTTGTCTCCTCTTAGTCCAATCAGGCCTAGTTAGTCTCCTCTTAGTCCAATCTCACCGAGTTGGTATCCTATTAATCCAATCTAAAGGAGTTCGTCTCCTCATGGAGCACTCTAAGGGAGTCTACAATTGGTTGAATCTAACCAAGTTCGTCTCCTCTTTGTACGATCTAAGGTAGTTCGACTCCTCTTCGTCCAATTTAGT
Source organism: Melaleuca quinquenervia (assembly GCA_030064385.1). NCBI lineage: Eukaryota > Viridiplantae > Streptophyta > Magnoliopsida > Myrtales > Myrtaceae > Melaleuca > Melaleuca quinquenervia. The sequence continues at coordinate 12,715,077 of CM057718.1, forward strand.
GGAGTTCATCTGCGCTTCATCCAATCTATAGGAGTTTTTTTTGGTTTTTGGTAAATAATCTACAGGAGTTCATCTCCTCTTGGACAATCTAACGGAGTTTATCTGCTTTCAGTCCAATCTAAGAGAGTTCGTCTCCTCTTGAGCTAATCTAAGAGAGTTCATCTCCTCTTTGACCAATATATGGGAGTTCATCTCATTTTGGTGCAATCTATGGGAGGTCGTCTCCTCATGCTCTATCTAAGAGAGTTCACCTCCTCTTGATCCAATCTAACCGAGTTTGTCTCCTCTTAGACTAATCTAAAGGAGTTCATTTCCAATTGGTCCAATTTAAGGGGTTTGTCTCCACTTGGTCCAATCCTTGGGAGTTCGTCTCCTCTTGGACCAATCTGAAGGAGTTCGTCTCGTCTCGGACCAATCTAAGAGAGTTTGTCTCCACTGGGTCCAATCTATGGCAGCTCGTCTCCTCTTATTCCATTCTAAAAGAGTTCGTCTCATCATGAAACAATCTAAGGGAGTTCGTAAAGTCTTTGACCAATTTAAAGGAGTTCGTCTCCTTTTCATCCAATCTAACTAAGTTGATCTCCTCTTGGACCAATCGAATAATGTTCCTTCTCCTCTCAGTCCAATTTGACTGAGTTCGTCTCCTCTTGGTCCAAACTGAGGGAGTTAGTCTCCTCTTGGTCCAATCAAAGGGAGTTTGTCTCGTCTTGGTTAGATATAACCAAGTTCGTGTCCTCTTGATCTAGTTTAACCGAGTTTGTCTCCTGTTGGTCCAAACTAAGGCAGTTAGTCTCCTCTTAGTCCAATCTAAGGGAGTTCGTCTCCTCTTGGTTTAATTTAACCAAGTTTGTCTCCTCTTGGTCCAAGATAAGGGAATTTGTCTCATCTTAGACCAATCCGAACAAGGTCGAGTAGTCTTAGATCAATATAAGGGAGTTCGTCTTCTATTGGATCAATCTAAGGGTGTTCGTCTCGTCATGCTCTAATCTAAGGGAGTTCATCTCCTTTTGGACCAATCTAAGGGAGTTCGTCTCCTGTTGATCAAATATAGCGGAATTAGTCTCCTCTTGGACCAATCTTTGGGAGCTTGTCTCCCTTTTAAGTTGAATCTAACCAAATTCATCTCTACTTGGACGAATCTGTGGGAGTTTGTCTGCTCTTGATCCAATCTAACAAAGTTCATCTCCTTTAGGTCTAATCTAAGCAATTTCGTGTCCTCTTGGACCAATCTATCGTAGTTTTTTTTTGGTAAATAATCTATGGTAGTTCGTCTCCTCTTGCTCCAATCTAAGAGAGTTCGTCTCGTCTTGAAACAATCTAAAGGCGTTCGTCTACTCATGGACCAATTTAAGAGATTCGTCTCCTTTTCGTCCAACCTAACAAAGTTGGTCTCCTCTTGGACCAATCTAATAATGTCTATCTCCTATGGGTCCAATCTAGCAGAGTTTGTCTCCTTTCGGTCCAATTTAACCGAGTTCTTTTCCTCTTGGTGCAAACTATGGGAGTTAGTCTCCTCTCAGTCCAATCTAAGGGAGTTCGTCTCCTCTTGGTCAAGTCTAATGTAGTTTGCCTCCTTTAGATCTAATCTAATCGAGTTTGTCTCCTCTTGGTCTAAATTAAGGCAATTGGTTCCCTCTTGGTACAATCTAAGGGAGTTTGTCTCCTCTTGATTCAATCTAACCAAGTTCGTCTCATATTGGTCTAATTTATGGGAGTTTGTCTCCTATTGCACGAATCCAAACAAGGTCATCTAGTCTTAGACCAATCTAAGTGAGTTTGTTTCCTCTTGGACCAATCTACGGGAGTTCGTCTCCTCTTGGTCGAATCTAACCAAATTCGTCTCCACTTGAACCAATAATGGGAGTTTGTCTATTGTTGATCCAATCTAATTGAGTTTGTCTCCTCTAGGTCCAATCTAAGGGAGTTCATCTCCTCTTGTTCCAATCTAAAAGGGTTCGTCCCCTCTTAGTCCAATTTGAAGGAGTTGGTTTCCTCTTGGTCCAATTTCAGGGATTTTGTCTCCACTTGCTCAAATCTTCGGGAGTTCGTCTCCTTTTCGACCAATTTAAGGGAGTTCGTTTCCATTTAGTCCAATTTAACCGAGCTAGCCTCGCCTTGGACCAATGTATGGGAGTTTGTCTCCTCTTCTTCCAATCTAAGAGAGTTCGTCTCATCTTGAAACAATTTAAGGGAGTTCGTGTAGTCTTGAACAAATTTAAGGGAGTTTGACCCCTCTTCATGCAATCTAACCGAGTTGGACTCCTCTTGGACCAATCTAATAGTGTACGCCTCTTCTTGGTCAAATCAAAGTGACTTCGTCTCCTCTTGGTCGAATTGATGGGAGTTCGTCTCCTCTTGGCCTATTTAACGGAGTTTGTCTCCTCTTGGTCCAAACTAATGTAGTTGGTCTCCTCTTCGTCCAATCTAAGGGAGTTCGTCTCCTCTTCGTGAAATCTAACAAAGTTCGTCTGCTCTTGGTCCATTCAAAAGGGGTTCGTCTGCTCTTGGTCCAATCTAAGGGAGTTCGTCTTCTCTTAATTCAATCTAAGGGAGTTCGTCTCCTCTTATTTCGATCTAAGGGAGTTCGACTCATATTCATCCAATTTAGTGGAGTTCATCTCCGCTTCATCCAATCTATGGGAGTTTTTTTTTTGGTAAATAATCTACAGGAGTTCATCTCCTCTTGAACAATCTAACGAAGTTTGTCTACTTTTAGTCCACTCTAAGGGAGTTCGTCTCCTCTTGAGCTAATCTAAGAGAGTTCATCTCCTTTAGGTGCAATCTAACCGAGTTTGTCTCCTCTTTGACAAATATATGGGAGTTCGTCTCCTTTTGATACAGTCTAGGGGAGGATGTCTCCTCTTGGCCTATCTAAGAGAGTTCGTCTCCTCTTAGCCTATCTAAGAGAGTTCGTCTCCTCTTGGTCCAATTTAAGGGGTTCGTCTCCACTTGGTCCAATCCCAGGGAGTTCGTCTCCTCTTGGACAAATCTAAAGGAGTTCGTCTCGTCTCGTCTCATCTCGGACCAATCTAAGAGAGTTTGTCTTCACTGGGTCCAATCTATGGCAACTCGACTCCTCTTGGTCCATTCTAAGAGAGTTCGTCTCGTCATGAAACAATCTAAGGAAGTTCGTAAAGCCTTTGACCAATTTAAGGGAGTTCGTATCCTCTTCATCCAATCTAACAAGGTTGGTCTCCTCTTGGACCGATCGAATAATGTTCCTTGTCCTCTTGGTCCAATTTGACTGAGTTCGTCTCCTCTTGGTCCAATCAAAGGGAGTTGGTCTCCTCTTGGTTAGATCTAACCCAGTTCGTGTCCTTTTTATCTAGTTTAACTGAGTTCGTCTCCTATTGGTCCAGACTAACGCAGTTGGTGTCCTCTTGGTCCAAGCTAAGGGAGTTTATCTCCTCTTAGACGAATCCGAGCAAGGTCGTGAAGTCTTAGATCAATATAAGGGAGTTCGTCATGGATCAATCTAAGGGAGTTCATCTCGTCATGCTCTAATCTAAGGGAGTTCATCTCCTCTTGGACCAATCTAAGGGTGTTCGTCTTCTGTTGCTCAAATCTAACAGAATTAGTCTCCTCTTGGACCAATCTTTGGGAGCTTGTCTCCCTTTTAAGTCGAATCTAACCAAATTCATCTATACTTGGATCAAATCTATGGGAGTTTGTCTCCTCTGGATCCAATCTAACAAAGTTCATCTCCTTTAGGTCCAATCTAAGCGAGTTCGTGTCCTCTTAGACTAATCTATGATAGTTCGTCTCCTCTTGCTCCAATCTAAGAGAGTTCATCTCATCTTGAAACAATCTAAAGGTGTTTGTCTAAGGGAGTTCGTCTCCTTTTGGACCAATCTAAGGGAGTTCGTCTCCTCTTGGTCGAATCTAACCTAATTCGTCTCCACTTGGATCAATCTATGGGAGTTTGTCTCCTGGAGATCCAATCTAATCAAGTTTGTCTCTTCTAGGTCCAATCTAAGGGAGTTCGTCTCCTCTTGGCCCTATTTAAGGGAATTCGTCTCCTCTTGATCAATCTAACAGAGTTCGTCCCCTCTTAGTCCAATCTGAAGGAGTTGGTTTCCTCTTGGTCCAGTTTCAGGAAGTTTGTCTCAACTTGCTCCAATCTTGGAGAGTTTGTCTCCTCTTCGACCGATCTAAGGGAGTTCATTTCCATCTAGTCCAATCTAACTGAGCTAGCCTCCTTTTGGACCAATGTAGGGGAGTTTGCCTCCTCTTCTTCCAATCTAAGAGAGTCCGTCTCATCTTGAAACAATCTAAGGGAGTTTGTGTAGTCTTGGACCAATTTGAGGGAGTTCAACCCCTCTTCATGCAATCTAACCGAGTTGGACTCCTCTTGGACCATCTAATAGTGTTCGCCTCCTCTTGGTCCAATCTATGGCACTTTATCTCCTCTTAGTTGAATCGAAGGGAGTTCGTCTCCCCTTGGCCTATTTAATGGAGTTTGTCTCCTCTTGGTCCAAACTAATGCAGTTGGTCTCCTCTTTGTCCAATCTAAGGGAGTTCGTCTCATCTTCATGAAATCTAACAAAGTTTGTCTACTCTTGGTCTAATCAAAAGAGGTTCGTCTACTTTTAGTCCAATCTAAGGGAGTTCATTTTCTCTTGATTCAATCTAAGGGAATTCGTATCCTCTTAGTTCGATCTAAGGGAGTTCAACTCATATTCGTCCAATTTAGTGGAGTTCATGTTCGCTTCATCAAATCTATGGGAGTTTTTTTTTTGTTTTTGGTAAATAATCTACAGGAGTTCATCTCCTCTTGCACAATCTAACGGAGTTTGTCTGCTTTTAGTCCAATCTGAGGGAGTTCGTCTCCTCTTGGGCTAATCTAAGAGAGTTCATCTCCTCTAGGTCCAATCTAACCGAGTTCGTCTCATCTTTGACCAATATATGGGGGTTCGTCTCCTTTTGGTATAATCTAGGGGAGGTCGTCTCCTCTTGGCCTCTCTATGAGAGTTCGTCTCCTCTTGATCCAATCTAACCGAGTTTATCTCCTCTTAGACTAATCTAAAGGAGTTCATTTCTTCTTGGTCCAATCTAAGAGAGTTCGTCTCATCATGAAACAATCTAAGGAAATTCGTAAAGTCTTTGACCAATTTAAGGGAGTTCATCTCCTTTTCATCCAATCTAACAAAGTTGGTCTCCTCTTGGACCAATTGAATAATGTTCCTTCTCCTCTTGGTCCAATTTGACTGAGTTGGTCTCCTCTTGGTCCAAACTAAGGGAGTTGGTCTCCTCTTGGTCCAATCAAAGGAAGTTTGTCTCCTGTTGGTTAGATCTTACCTAGTCCGTTTCCTCTTCATCTAGTTTAACTGAGCTCGTCTCTTCTTGGTCCAAACTAAGGCAGTTGGTCTCCTCTTGGTCCAATCTAAGGAGTTCGTCTTGTCTTAGTTCAATCTAACCAATTTCGTCTCCTCATGGTCCAAGCTAAGGGAGTTTGTCTCCTCTTAGACCAATCTGAGCAAGGTCGTGTAGTCCTAGATCAATATAAGAGAGTTAGTGTTCTCTTGGATCAATCTAAGGGAGTTCGTCTCCTCATGCTCTAATCTAAGGGAGTTTGTCTCCTCTTGGACCAATCTAAGGGAGTTTGTCTCCCGTTGGTCAAATCTAACAGAATTAGTCTCCTCTTGGACCAATCTTTGGGAGTTCGTCTCCCTTTTTTCCAATCTAGCCGAGTTCGTCTCCTCTAGGTCCAATCTTACCAAGTTCGTGTCCTATTGCACCAATATATGGTAGTTCGTCTCCTGTTGGTCCAACGCAGGGGCGTTCGTCTCCTCTTAGCCTATCTAAGGGAGTTCATTTCCTCTTGATCAAATCTAACTTAGTTGTTCTCCACTTGGTCTAATCTATGGGAGTTCGTCTCCTCTTGGCCTATCTAAAGGATTTCATCTCCTCTTCGTCCAATATGACCGGGTTGGTCTCGTCTTGGACCAATCTAACTGTGTTCGTCTCCTCTTGATCCAATGTAAGGGAGCTCGTCTGCTCTTGATCCAATCTAAGGATCTTCGTCTCCTTTTGGTCCAATCTAAGGGAGTTCATCTCCTCTCGGACAAACCTAACTGTGTTCGTCTCCTCTCAGTCTAATCTCAGGGAGTTCGTCTACTCTTAGTCTCATTTAAGTGAGTTTGTCTCCTCTTGGACCAATCTAAGGTGATTTTTCTTCACTTTGTCCAATCTATAGGAGTTCATCTCCTCTTGGTCCAATCTAAGGGTGTTTGTCTCCTCTTGGTCCAATCTCCGAGAGGTCATCTCCTCTTAGCCTAATCTAAGTGAGTTTGACTCCCTATGAACCAATCTATGGTGGTTCTTATCCTCTTGGTCTAATTTAACCGAGTTCATCTCCTCTTGGAACATTCTATGGGACTTCATCTCCTCTTGGTACAATCTTAGGGAATTTGTTTCCTCTTTAACTAGTCTGAGGGAGTTCGTCTCCTCTTGGTCCAATCTAACCGACTTGGTATCCTATTGATCCAATCTAAAGGAGTTCGTCTCCTCTTAGACCACTCTAAGGGAGTTCGTCTACAATTGGTTGAATCTAACCAAGTTCGCCTCCTCTTTGTTCGATCTAAGCGAGTTCAACTCCTGTTCATCCAATTTAGTGGAGTTCATCTCCGCTTCATCCAATCTATAGGAGTTTTTTTGTTTTTGGTAAATAATCTATAGGAGTTAATCTCCTCTTGGACAATCTAACGGAGTTTACCTGCTTTTAGTCCAATCTAAGGGAGTTCGTCTCCTCTTGGGCTAATCTAAAAGAGTTCATCTCTACTAGGTCCAATCTAACCGAGTTCGTCTCCTCTTTGACCAATATATGGGAGTTCGCCTCATTTTGGTGCAATCTATGAGAGGTTGTCTCCTCTTGGCCTATCTCAGAGAGTTCGCCTTCTCTTAATCCAATCTAACTGAGTTTGTCTCCTCTTAGACTAATCTAAAGGAGTTCATTTCCAATTGGTCCAATTTAAGGGGTTCGTCTCCACTTGTTCCAATCCTAGGGAGTTTGTCTCCTCTTTGACCAATCTGAAGGAGTTCGTCTTGTCTCGGACCAATCTAAGAATGTTTGTCTCCACTGGGCCCAATCTATGGCAGCTCATCTCATCTTGGTCCATTCTAAGAGAGTTTGTCTCATCATGAAACAATCTAAGGGAGTTCGTAAAGTCTTTGACCAATTTAAGGGAGTTCATCTCCTCTTCATCCAATTTAACAAAGTTGGTCTCCTCTTGGACCAATCGAATAATGTTCCTTCTCCTCTCGGTCCAATTTGACTGACTTCGTCTCCTCTTGGTCCAAACTGAGGGAGTTGGTCTCCACTTGGTCCAATAAAAGGGAGTTCGTCTCCTCTTGGTTAGATTTAACCCAGTGCGTGTCCTCTTGATCTAGTTTAACCGAGTTCGTCTCGGCTTTGTCCAACGAAGATAGTTGGTCTCCTCTTGGTCCAATCTAAGGGAGTTCGTCTTCTCTTGGTTCAATCTAACCAAGTTTGTCTCCTCTTGGTCCAAGCTAAGGGAGTTTGTCTCTTCTTAGATCAATCCAAGCAAGGTCGTGAAGTCTTAGATCAACATAAGGGAGTTCTCTTCTATTGGATCAATCTAAGGGAGTTCGTCTCCATTTTATCCAATCTAACAAAGTTCATCTCCTCTAGGTCCAATCTTACCAAGTTCGTGTCCTATTGCACCAATATATGATAGTTTGTCTCCTTTTGGTCCAATGTAGGGGCGTTCGTTTCCTCTTAGCCTATCTAAGGAGTTCGTTTCCTCTTGATTCAATCTAACCAAGTTCTTCTCCACTTGGTCCAATCTATGGGAGTTCATCTCCTCGTGGTCCTATCTAAGGGATTTCATCTCCTCTTCATCCAATCTGACCGGGTTGGTCTCATCTTGGACCAATCTAACCGTGTTCATCTCCTCTTGATCCAATGTAAGGGAGCTCGTCTGCTCTTGATCCAATCTAAGGATCTTCGCCTCCTCTTGGTCCAATCTAAGGGAGTTTGTCTCCTCTTGGACAAACCTAACCGTGTTCGTCTCCTCATGGTCCATTCTAAGGGTGTTCATCTCCTCTTAGTCTAATCTCAAGGAGTTCATCTACTCTTAGTCAAATCTAGGTGAGTTCATCTCCTCTTGGACCAATCTAAGGTGGTTTTTCTCCACTTTGTCCAATCAATGGGAGTTCGTCTCCTCTTGGCCCAATCTAAAGGTGTTTGTCTCATTATGGTCCAATCTCCGTCAGTTTGTCTCCTCTTAGCCTAATCTAAGTGAGTTCGACTCCTGATGAATCAATCTATGGTGGTTCTTCTCCTCATGGTCCAATCTGAGAGAGTTCATTTTCTCTTGGTCTAATTTAACCAAGTTCGTCTCCTCTTGGACCAATTTATGGGACTTCATCTCCTCTTGGTCCAATATTAGGGAATTCGTTTTCTCCTTGACTAGTCTAAGGGAGTTCATCTCCTCTTGGTCCAATCAAGCCGAGTTGATCTCCTCTTGGTCCAATCTAACCGAGTTGGTATCCTATTGATCCAATGTAAAGGAGTTCGTCTCCTCTTGGAGCACTCTAAGGGAGTTTGTCTACAATTGATTGAATCTAACCAAGTTCGTCTCCTATTGGTCCAATTTTAGGGGGTTCGTCTCTACTTGGTCCAATTTGAGGGAGTTCGTCTCCTCTTGATCCAATCCAACGAAGTTCGTATTCTCTTGATCTAATCTAAGGGAGTTCGTATCTTCTTTGTACTATCTAAGGGAGTTCGTCTCATCTTTGTCCAATCTAGGAGAGTTCGTCTCCTCTCCGACAAATCTAAGGAAGTTCGTCTGCTCTTGGACCAATCTAACCGAGTTCGTCTCCTTTTGGTCCAATCTAACCGAGTTCGTCTCCTTTTGGTTCAATCTAACCGAGTTCGTCTCATGTTGGACCAATCTGTCGGAGTTTGTCTCCTCGCGAAACAATCTATGGGAGTTCGTCTAGTATTGGACCAATTTAAGGGAGTTCAATTTCTCTTGGTCTAGTATAGGACCAATTTAAGGGAGTTCGTCTCCTCTTGGTTTAATATAACTGAGTTGGTCTCCTTTTGGACCAACCTAACCGTGTTCGTCTCCTCTTGCTCCAAGCTAAGGGTGTTCATTTTCTCTTCGACCAATCTAGGGGAGTTCGTCTTTACTTGGTATAATCTAACCGATTTCATCTCCTCGTAGACCAATTTAAGGGACTTTATCACCTCTTGGTCAAATCTAACGGTGTTCGTCTCCTCTTGTACCAATCTAATCGAGTTCGTCTCATATTGGTCCTGTATAACCAAGTTTATCTCTCTTGTACCAATCTAAAGGAGTTTGTCTCATCTTGGTCCAATATAACAAAGTTCGTCTCCTTTTCCAAAAGTATAAGAGAGTTCGTCTCTAATTGGTTCAATCTAACCAAGTTTGTTCCCTCTTGGTCCAATCTAGGGGGGTTCATCTCCACTTGGTCCAATCAAAGGGAGTTCGTCTCCTCTTGATCCAATCAAACCAAGTTCATCTCCCATTGGTCCAATCTAAGGGAATTCGTATCCTCTTCATACCATCTAAGGGAGTTCATCTCATCTTCGTCCAATCCAAGGGATTTCGTCTGCTCTTGGATCAATTTAAGGGAGTTCGGCTTCTCTTGAACCAATCTAGGGGAGTTCGTTTTCTCTTGGTCCAATCTAACCGAGTTCGTCTCCTCGTGGAACAATCTAAGGGATTTCTTCTAGTATAGGACAAATATAAGGGTGTTCGTTTTCTCTTAGTCTAATCTAACTGTGTTGGTTTCCTTTTGGACCAACCTAAATGTGTTCGTCTCCCCTTAGTAGGGGCATCAAATGAGTGAGTCGGGTCGAGTTTGGGTCGGGTCAAATATTGGTCAACCCATACTTGACCCATTTAACCCGTTTTGACCCATATTTATGTAATGTAAATATAATGACCCATACTCGACCCGACCCATACCCGACCCGACCCGTATTTAAAAAAAGTACTAATATTTCTAGAAACCCATACCTACTTAAAATGTATTGTTAAAATAATTTTATACAATATGATATATTTGATAGTTTTTCTAATTATTTATATTTTTTGAAATTTTAATTATCTATATAATTTTTAAAATTTTATTTTATTTTATTTTTTTCTCTTTCATTTTACGACAAGGCTTCAACTTGCCAAATTAGGACGAGCTCAAGGCGAGGCTCGAGCTAACCTAGGAGGGAGGGAGGGCAAGAGAGACGAGAGAGGCAATCGTCTACTAATTGATCGCGAACGAAGCATGAACTGCATACAAAAGACTCCGAATGTACGAGATGCTAATACTTGCTATTCAATCATCCAAATGTTTTTGCAAGGATATGAGATCCCCAAGCATATGGTCGGGAGATCTTTCAAAAGAAGACAATACTATTTGATTTTCCTTAATAATTCTTTTCACATTTGATATAATCTATCTAGTAACATAAAATGAACAAAACAAGGAGAGTCCCAGTAAAACAAGAACATGAGACCCAATAGATGACCCAACATGGGGCGGAGGCTCTTGTAGATGGCCGTCACAATAGGAAGGATGCCCACAAGTGCAATATGAAGCTGCTCAAAAGTGCTAGTACGAACCATGATTTGTCCAATTGCCATAAGTACCTAATGCAAATAGTGAAAATTAATAATTTTTCTAATTAGTAAAAATTAGAAATCAAAAGAATGAAATAAAAGAAAGTACCTACTGCAATTAGTTTTGAAAATTGACAATGAGAGCCTCTTCATTAAAATCTTCCTCGGGCGAAGCTCCAAATAACCAATCTCTGGTGCATAACTTAGCCTCTGCATTTTCAAGCAAAAGAGAATTACGATATTTGTTTAGAATATTTCCTCCAATGCTAAAGGTTGACTCTAAGGCAACAATAGTAATAGGAATGCTCAATATATCACGTGCCATAAGAGACAGCTGGGGATACTGATGTGAATGACATTTCCAATAATCAAGGACATTGAGATTAGGGAATTTTTTTCTATCAAGCCTATTCTCCTCCAAATACAAATCGAATTGTGACTTCGTAGATTGTGAGCCAAAGTGTTCACTCTCGAATGCATCATACTCATCAAGATTGTCCCCAATATTCTCAACAAGATCTTCAGCTGAGATGTTACCTTGATCAGTCGAAGATGTAAAGTGATCATCTCTTGGCATAGAGGTCGCATATTCATCAAAAAGCATATAGAGCTTTTCTCGAATGCTTCGTACAAATTCCATATGATCATCCATGTCCAACTTTGAATAGCAAAATTCTAACAAGTGTAACTTATAGCGAGGATCTAATATAGTAGCAAATGATAGGACAACACTATAACACTTCCAATATTTCTCAAACTTCTTCAGCATTGCAAAAGCCATAGATCTAATAGCTATATCCTCACTATTCCTTGCCTTTACCAAACGAAATTGGATCTGCCATACGCCATAGAAATATAAATTTGTCGTGGGATATTCAACTCCAGAGAAGAGAGTAGAAATGTCATAAAAAGGTTGTAACAAGAATGCAATTTTCTTGGCTCTGATCCAATCCTCAGGTGATGGACATGTTAGAAAGTTACAATCAACTAACTTCAAATGGGAAAATGCACGTTCAAAGACCAAAGCACCTTCAAGCATTAGGTAAGTAGAGTTCCATCTAGTAGGCACATCTTGACGTACATTCTTCCCCGTCTGCACACATGATTGTGATATACATTCAGCAAATTTTGCTCTCCTCCCTTGTGTAGCTCTCACATATTTGATAGACTCTCTAATTTTTTTATAATGATATATCAATCACCTTGAGACCTTCTTGTACAATGAGATTCAAAATATGTGCACCACAACCCACTTGAAAAAACTGCCCATCACACAAAAATGAGGATCAAATAGAAGGCGTATTTCTCCAAATATCAACCATACTGTCATTGTATGGTGCATTATCTAGTGTGATACTGAAAATCTTTCTCTCAATGCCCCACTCTCTTTACAAAGTCAGCAATTTCTCCAACAAAATGGCACCGCTATATGGAGGTGGCACATAAGAGAAGCATAAAACCTTTGCTTGTAATTCCCAATTCTCATCAATGTAATGGGCAGTGACAGTCATATAATGATCAGTTGTAACAGAAGTCCACAAATTAGAAGTCAAACATATTCTGCTGGAAAGCGACACTATATTTGATCTCAAATTTCTCTTCTCTTTCTCATAAACTTTTATAACATCACATCTTGTTGTATTTCTTGATATGTGCTTCACATTGGGATTGAGATAACTAAGCAACTCTCTAGTAGCCTCATGCTCCACAAATGAGTATGTGTAATTGTGCTTGATTATTGCTTTTGCCACCTTACCTCTAAACACAACTTGATCAAATTGTTCGGTGGTATTAACAAGATTGGCCTCTCGATTAGGACAATTACTTAAATGGCGCAACAAATTCTTTGTCCCATGGCTGGCCATGTAAGTATTTTTACACCATTTAGACTTGGCATTTTCCTTGCCATCCTCATCTGTGAATTTTTCGAATTAAGACCATACAACATAAGTATTTCTTTTTGATCGTTTAGAGCCAATAGAGTCATTTTCCTCATCCTCATGAACTAAGGATGCAATTCTACGTCTCTTGGATTTTTCTGTAGTTGAATATTCTTCTTGATCCTCATTAGATCTTGACATGTCAACTGATTAGTTAAAGAAAAAATATATTAGAAGAAGTTGTAAAAATTGAAAGAAAAGATGAACTTTTATGATAGGCCTAGTTCTTTCATTGCACCAAATTCAATTATACCAAAAACAATGTTTCATACAAAGACTCTTAAAACGAACCAATGCCCCTCCCTGTCTAACTCACAACGGCCCAAGAAAATGAATCTTGAGAGCAATTTCACAACTAATGAAACTAGCAGCAATCTCATGCCAATTGCTAGACAGTATCACAAAACTAAAACAGTTGAGTCGGGACTACACTTCGCAGAGCACAAAAGGTTTGACTTCCTCGTTCCACCTAGACTTCTTACCCGGTTCCCACTTCCACCTAACCCTTCTCCCTCCCTTTTTTATGCCAAGCTTATTGATTTGGGTTTCGAATTTGATTTGTCTTTTTTTTTAAGAGAGGAAAGAGCCGACTTGTGTAAATGGCCAGAGGGCAGCATCCCATCGAAGACCATCAAACCTGTTGACCCTTCTTTCATCTCATCCACCCTCCCACCCACTTGCTTAATTCTTGTCCCATCATCTTCCAACAAGTCTATTCTAATGAATAACAAGGACAGTAACCCACCTCAGGCAGCTACTACAATTCACTTTCAGGCGGAGAGAAAATAAGCCAGACTAGCGTCATGGCATAATCTTAGTAAAACGAGTGCTAAATGTGGCTTCTCTTGATTCCAAGGGGTGATCTCTCTCTATATCTATAGCTCATCTTCATCCAACAAGAACTCATCATAGCTTGTCATAGACAAACAGAAGTCACATAGTAATTTCAACAAACAGATTGTGCACGACTGCAAACAGTAGCTTGCCATAGACCAAAATCAAATCGTCAACCATCAACATCGAGCGAGCACGAACAACTAGTTTGGCAGGTAGCCGCTAATCTTTTTATCAACGATTGAACAGATGCTCGACCATTTAACACCATGATAAGACGATGCAAAAAAAATCAATCCTCACACAACAAGAAGAAACAAAACCCAAAACGCTAAGTGACATGGAAGCATCAATAGGCCCGAGATATGAAGAAAAAGAATAGCTCCGCACACACAGAGAACGAAGAACAGTTTGACTCACCTGAGCTATACATACATGGAACCAAAGGGAACCCACAGAAGAGAAGCCCGGCGGACGCATGCCCACGAACAATATTAAGCCCTAATCGCAGCTTGACTCAGCTGAGGGACGGACGAGAAGAGCAGCGAGCGCAAATGCTGTGGGTGTGGGCACAAACTTTACGCTGCAAAGTGAGCGTCAGTGAGGGCTTTCGGCTTCGTTCCTCTTCCTTTGGTTGGACTTTGGAGTTTGGGGGTGTACTCTACGCTCAAAAATGTGGGTTAAAATATGGGTCAGTAGCTGACCCATATTTTAAGTCATTTTTTAAATTCTAATATTTGATAACTCATATTAACCCATTTTACAAGAAATGTGAGTTACCCAAATAATTTTAAACATCTTAAAAGTAAGTTATAAAATGGGTCAATGACCCATTTTGACGCCCCTATCTCTTGGTCCAATCTCAGGGAGTTCGTCTCCTTTTGGCCTAATCTAAGTGAGTTCGACTCCTCATGGACCAATCCGTGGTGGTTCTTTTCCTCATGGTCCAATTTAAGAGAGTTTATCTCCTCTTGGTCTAATCTGAGGGAGTTCATCTCCGCCTGGACCAATGTAAAGGAGTTCGTCCCTTATTGTTCTAATTTAACCGAGTTCATCTCCTCTCAGACCAATATATGGAATTTATATCCTCTTGGTCCAATCTAAAGGAATTTGTTTCCTCTTGGACTACTGTAATTCGTCTTCTCTTGGTCTAATCAAACCGAGTTTGTCTCCTCTTGGTCCAATCTAACGGAGTTGGTATCCTCTTCGTCTCCTCTTGGTCCGATATAAGGGAGTTCGTCTCTTCTTAGATCACTCTAAGGGAGTTCATCTACAATTGGCTCAATCTAACCATGTTCGTCTCCTCTTGGTACAATATAAGGGGGCTCGTCTCCACTTAGTCCAATCTAAGGGAGTTCTTCTCCTCTTGATCCAATCCAACCGAGTTTGTCTTCTCTTGGTCCATTCTAAGGGAGTTCGTATCTTCTTCGTACTATCTAAGCGAGTTTGTCTCATCTTTGCTCAATCTAGGAGAGTTCGTCTCCTCTTGGACCAATCTAAGGGGATTCATCTCCTTTTGGTCTAATCTAACTAAGTTCGTCTTCTCTTGGATTAATCTGTAAGAGGTCGTCTCCTCGCAAAATAATTTAAGGAAGTTCGTCTATTATTGGACCAATTTATGGGAGTTAATTTTCTCTTGGTCTAACCAACTACGTTGGTCTCCTCTTGGTCTAATCTAAGGGAGTTCATCTCCAGTCGGTCCAATCTCAGGGAGTTCATCTCCTCTTGGTCTAATTTAATTAAGTTCGTCTTCTCTTGGACTAATCTAAGATGGTTCTTCTCCTCTTTGTCCAATCTATTGGATTTCGTCTCCTCTTGGTCCAATCTAAGAGAGTTCGTCTTCTATTCATCCATTCTAAGGTAGTTCGTTTGCTCTTGTTCTAATCTAAGTGATGCCGTCTTCCCTTGGACCAATCTAAGGGAGTACGTCCCATCTTGGTTCAACCTAAGGCAGTTAAGCCCCTCTTGCTCCATTCTAAGGGAGTTCGTCTTCTCTTGGTCCACTCTCAATGAGTTGGTCACCTCTTTGTCTAATCTAAGAGAGTTCCTCTCCTCTTGTTCGAATCTAAGAGAGTTCGTCTCTACTTGGACCAATCTAAGGGAGTTCTTGTCCTCATGGTCCAACATAATTGTGTTTGTCTTCATTTGGGCCAATCTAAGGGAGTTCGTATCCTCTTAGACCAATCTAAGGGAGGTCGCCTCGTCTTGGACCAATCTAAGGGAGTTTGTCTCCACTTGGTCCAATCTAACCGTGTTCATCTCCTCTTGGTCAAACCAACGTGAGTTCGATTTCTCTTGGTCTAGTCTAAGGGAGTTCGTCTCCTCTCGGTACAATGTAATTGAGTTCATATCAACTTGGATGAATCTAACGGAGTTCGTCTACTCTTGGACCAATCTAAGGGAGTTCGTCTTCTTTTGGTCCAATCTAAGGGAGTTCGTCTCTACTTGGCCCAATCTAAGCGAGTTCGTCTTCTCTTGGAGCAATCTAAGGGAGTTCGTCTATAGCAACCCGTGGTGAAGCTCCTTGCGGATTGCCATGGCTAATTTGTTTTTTTTATTAAAAGAGATCTCTTGGTTTCTTTCAAAATATAAACCCATTTTATTTCATTTAATGAATAAAACAACCCACATTGATCCATCTCATAAACCATTGAAATCGATTCAAATAAGAGTTTTGTGGAAACGATTAAAATTTACGTTTAGCATATCATAAGCTAAAATCATACCCTGACCCGTACAAATTAAACATGAGAATGGAGCTAGTACACGTAGATAATTAAATATCACATAAGGAGGGGTTCATTTATTCTTCTTCGCAAATAGAAAGGCTTTCAAAGACTATTAATAGTCAAGTACAAAACTTTCCTTCAACAATACATAACATGAAAATCAAACTCATAAAAGCCACTCCTTAAATAAGTACGATGTTTTAGCCATTACTCCCTCGGATGTGCTATCAATTTCCATGTCATTACTATTCGAGGAAATACTATCT
Organism: Melaleuca quinquenervia; assembly: GCA_030064385.1. Lineage (NCBI taxonomy): Eukaryota > Viridiplantae > Streptophyta > Magnoliopsida > Myrtales > Myrtaceae > Melaleuca > Melaleuca quinquenervia. Next base: position 12,731,456 of record CM057718.1, read on the forward strand.
TCATCACTAACCAAATCTTCAACTAAACCTAGACCTATCAGTCCCTTCCATCTATCATTTTGAAATATATAGCAAGCGAAGAGATGGAAATGTAGTCAATTCATGAAGAAGCCTCGATGGATAGTAAAATAAGTGTCAATTCTCTTAAGACGACTCCCAAGGAAACGAGAGTGAGTAAACTCGAATTATTCATGATGGATATCCTCGAGGGCTCTATAGCTAAGTGGTAGCTAAGGGGTAAGCATAAGCTTAACAAGTAACAGTCAAGCACATAAATCAGGATGATCACATGGGCCATGCAAATGCTCGCATTCTCAGGAAATCATACCATAGCACATGCATGCAAGTTTATCATCAAAACCTATAAAACATTTCATCATGAGAAAAGCATTCCATATGCATGAAAATTATGATCAATCTATCACATCCTCCTTCTCTCTAAAGGCTTCTAGTGCTCAGTCCGAGCTACTCGTCTAATGGCATCACGCAATCTCTCTTCAAGAGAATCCGACCCTTATTCTCTTGAGGCATCTCTTACTCCAAGGAGGAACCCTCTACATGTCTAACGTCTTGCTATCAAAGACAACTCAATCCGACCTGTCACGTGGGAGCCACTGGGTCTAACTACCTAGGCATCCTCACTCCGAGGGCGTCGTGGGTCATATGGAAATCCATTTGACTAGCATTGGCAACAACTCGCTGTTCCAACCTATCATCATCTAAAGCATCCCAACATCTTGGGGGAAGTAACCATCATCAATAACAATCATCACATTCACATTTGAATCACTAATGAGATTAATGCCCGGCCTTGATGCACACGTCCTATTCGATGCCAACTCATCTAGTTAAAACACAGTCCATTTTAGGTTTCAAAGTAAAGAAAAGAAATCCTAGGAGATGAGGACTCTCCTTACTTATGAATTAAAGGTCACTTGCCTAAACTGGTGTTGGTTCAAACTTGAGGAAAGGGTCGACGGCTCGTTGATCTCAGCTCGACGAATGGTAGCCCTTCGAATCACGATCAAAGATAACAAGTAAAGAAAGAGTAGAAGAAGAAGAGCGATGGCCATGGTGACTCAGTCTTGGCTTGGTGAAGGATGGTGGATGGCGATGAGGAGTGGCGAACGACGGTAGCTCGGCGGTGGCGAACGATGACAGCTCGACGGTGAATGACTCGCTTCTCTTGGTCTCAATTTCTTAACTCTTAGTTCGTTTTCTGTCTTGGAAGCTCAAATGAGTAAAGTGAATGATAAAAGGAGGAATGGCAGTTCAAATAGGAGTCTTGGCCATCCCTGCATGTCCATGGATTGGAGGAGAAGGGTGGTGGCACCGGTTGGCCAAGGGATGAGGTGGTGGCCGGTTCTCCATGCCACTTTCTTGAAGAAAGGAAGAAGAGATCTCTGCTATGGGTAATGATGGCTAGATGGTCTCCCTTTGGATGCATGGAAGCCAAGTGGCTTCAATCTTCTTCTCAAGATGAGAATCATGATGAACAAGAGGAGAAGAGGAGAGAATAAGAGGGAGAGAGAGAGCTTGGCATGAGAGGGAAGATGAGGGTGGTGGCCGATGTGAATGAAGGGGAAAATGAGAGAAAAGAGAGGGAGATCTTGCATGCTTCTTCAATCTCCAAGAAAGCTATATTCCGTGATGGTTCTTTGGGACTCCAAATGAACAAAGAATAAGAAGAAGAAGACAAGAGGGGAGGAGAAGGGACGGCCGGCGGTGGAGAAGGAAAAGGAGGGGGCATGCATGCTTTTTGTACCTCTAAGGGTCTTAGACCTCATCATGTCTTGATACTTTCCAATGCAAGAGAACAACAAGCAAAAGAAAGGATTGAGAGAAAGAAAAGAATCTAACCAACTTCATCTCTAGTTGGTCCATTTTGATGGAATTGGTTTCCTCTTGTCCAATTTTAGGGAGTTCGTCTCCTCTTTGTCAAATCTAAGGGAGTTCGTCTCCTCTTGATCCAATCTAATAGAGTTGGCTTCCTCTTGGACCAATCTGTTGGACTTCGTCTCCTCTTGAAATAATCTAAGGGAGTTATTCTAGTCTTGAGCCAATTTAAGGGATTTCGTCTCTTTTTGGTCCAATCTAACCAAGTTCATCTCCTATTCATACAATATAATTGTGTTCGCCTCATCTTCGTCCAATAAAAGGGAGTTCATCTCATCTTGGTCCAATCTAAGGGAGTTCTTCTCCTTTTAGTCCAATCTAACAGAGTTGGTATACTATTGGACCAATCTGACCGTGTTTATCTCCTCTTGGTCCAATGTAGGGGAGTTTGTCTCCTCTTGGTTCAATGTAGGAGAGTTCGTCTCCTCTTGGTCCAATCTAAGGAAGTTAGTCTCCTTTTGGTCCAGTCTTAGGGAGTTCATCTTCTTTTGAACCAACATATGGGAGTTCGTCTCTAATTGGTCCAATCTAACCAAGTTTACCTCCACTTCGACCAATCTAAGGGAGTTTGTCTCTACTTGGACTAGTCTAAGGGAGTTCGTCTCCCACTGGGCCAATCTAACCGAGTTCATCTCCTCTTGGTCCAATCAAAGGGAGTTCGTCTCTTCTTAGTCCAATCTAGAGGAGTTCGTCTCCACTTGGACTGATCTATGAGAGTTTGTTTTCTCGTGAAACAATCTATGGAAGTTTGTCTAGTATTGGACCAATTTAAGTGAGCTCGTCTCCTCTTGGACTAATCTAAGCTAGTTCTTCTCCTCTTGGTGCAATCTATGAGAGTTCGTCTCCTCTTGGTCCAATCTATGAGAATTTGTTTTCTCTTGGTCCAATCTAAAGGAGTTCTTCTCCTCTTGGTCTAATCTAATGGAGTTTGTCTCCTCTTGGACAAATCTAAGTGAGTTCGACCCATCTTGGCCCAATTTAAGGGAGCTCGTCTTGTAACGTCCTGCGAAGTCACCATTCATGGAGCGAAATCGCCTAAATTTTTTTTATATAAATCTCGTGTAAACTTTATGTCACGTGGAGTCGAGATCTCTCATTATTCCATAAAACCCAAACTCATTTCAAATAGAAGAGATCTTGCGGTTTCTTACAAAGTATAATCCCATTTTATTTCATGTAATGAAATTAACAACCCACGTTGACGTCGTTTAAGAAATTTATTTAAATCAATTTCAAATTAGAGTATTGCGGAAGTGATTAAAATTCAAGTTTAGCTTTTCATAAGCTAAAATCAATCTCAGACCCATACATAATAACATGAAGATGAAGTTAGTACACGTAGAGATTGAAATAATACTTCAAATGAGGGCTACTTTCATTATTCTCTGTAAATATGAAGGAATTAAAAAGACTATAAATAGTCAAATACAAAACTTTCCTTCAATCGTTACATAAAATGAAAAGCAAACTCAATAAGCCACTCCATAAAGTAATAAATGATTTTTAGCCACTACTCCCCTTGAATCCGCTATCAACATCCATATCATCATCATTTGAGGAATTGCTATCCTCGCTACTTGCCATCTCCTCGACATAACATGGACCTAAAGGACCCACCCATATATTATTTTTGAATTTATAATAAGCAAAGAGATGAAAACGTAATCGATCCATGAAAATGCCTCGGTGGATAGTAAAATGGGTATCGACTCTCTTAAATCAACTTACAGGAAAACGAGGGTGAATAAACTCAAATTCTTCACGGTGTTCATCCTTAAAGGCTCCGTAGCTAACGGGTAGATAAGTCATGTCTAATTTGAAAAATTGTAATCCACGGAGTAAGCATAAGCTTAGACAAGTAACACTCAAGCACATAAACTAGGATGAACACACAGCTCAGGCAAATGCTCGAAATCTCATGAAGTCACACCATAGCACACAGATGCAAGTTTATTATTAAAACCTGCAAAAATAATTCATCATGAGAAAAAGCATTTCATATGCATGAAAATCATGATCCATCCATCACATCCTCCTTCATGCCGAAGGCTTCAGGTGCTCAGTCCGGGCTACTCGTCCAGAGGCATCGCGCAATCTCTCTTCAAGAGAATCCGACCCTCCTTCACACGTGTAACGTCTTGCTATCGGAGACTACTCAATCCGACCTGTCATGTGGGAGCCACCAGGTCTAACTACTCAAGCATCCTCACTCTGAGGGCGTCGTGCATCTCATGGCAATTCGTCTCGCTAGCATTGGCAACATCTCCCATGTGATCCAACCTACTATCATCCGAAGCATCACAACCTCTTTAGGGAAAGTAACAATCATCAATACAAGCATCACATTCACATTTGGATCACTAGCGAGATCAATATCCAGCCTCAGCGAACACGTCCCATTTTATACTGACTCGGCTAAATAGTGATCCATGCAACCTATAGGGAGTTGTCTCCTCTTTGACCAATATAACAAGGTTCGACTCATCTCCTCTTGGACCAATCTCAGAGAGTTCCTCTCCTCTTGGACCAATAAAAGGGAGTTTGTCACCTCTTGGAGCAATCTAAGCTAGTTAGCCTCCTCTACGTCCAACCTAAGAGAGTTCGTCTTCTCTTGGATCAATCTAAGAGACCTCGTCTCCACTTGGACGAATCTAAGGGAGTTCTTCTCTTCATGGACCAATGTAAGGGAGTTCGTCACCTCTTGGACCAATGTAATGGAATTCGTCTCCTCTTGGACCAATCTAAGGGAGTTCCTCTCCTCATGGACTAATCTATGGGTGTTCGTCTCCTCTTGGAACAATCTGAGGGTGTTCGTCTCCTCTTGGACCAATCCAAGGGTGTTCGTCTCCTCTTTGTCCAATCTAGGGGAGTTCCTCTTATCTTGGACCAATCTAAGGGAGTTCGTCTCCTCTTCGTCCCATCTAAGGGAGTTCGTCTCCTCTTCGTCCAATCTAAGGGAGATCGTCCCTTCTTGGATCAATCTATGGGAGTTCATCTCCTATTTATACAATCTAAGTAAGTTCGTCATCTCTTGGACCAATCTAAGTGTGTGCGTCTCCCCTTGGAACAATTTGAGGGAGTTCGTCTCCTCTTGGACCAATCTAAGGAAGTTCGTCTCCTCTTCGATCAATCTTAGAGAGTTCGTCACCTCTTGCACCAATCTAAAGGAGTTCGTCTCTTCTTGGACCAATCTAAGGGAGTTTGCCTCCTCTTGGACCAATTTAGGGGTGTTGGTCTCCTCTTAAAACAATTTGAGGGTGTTCATCTCCTCTTGGACCTATCCAAGGGAGTTCGTCTCCTCTTGGACCAATCTAAGGTATTTCGTCATCTCTTGGACCAATCTAAGGGTGTTGGTCTCCTCTAGGAACAATTTGAGGGTGTTCGTCTCCTTTTGGACCAACCTAAGGGAGTTCATCTCCTCTTTATCCTATCTAAGGGAGTTCGTCTCCTCTTCGTCTCAACTAAGGGAGGTCGTCCCTTCTTAGTCTAATCTAAGGGTGTTCGTCACCTCTTGGACCAATCAAGGGGAGTTCATCTCTTCTTGGACCAATCTAAGGGAGTTCGTCACCTCTTTGTCCAATCTAGGGGAGTTCGTCTCTTCTTGGACCAATCTAAGGGAGTTTTTTTTTTGGTAAATGTAAGTATTATATAGATTTTACCTTGCCAATCTGTGCAAAGCGTGTGTCTTGATACCATAAAACTCACACTTAACACTATAATAGATTTGTGAGTGCAAGGGTACCAAGAGAGAAAACGATTAAGGGGACGCTTAAATACATCATCTAATCGATGAAAAGGCCTAAACAGTGGCCAACAAGCCAAAGTGGCTAACTACATGAAAGATCTAACAAGTGAAGTACTAAGTATATTCAGCTATCACAAAAAATGAAGGGGTCAATTTGCCACCTCTCCTAGACCCGCCTATTGCGGGGGGTGTTGATAACAGACTGGAACAATCTGGCTCTGTCTCTGACCATCATAATAAGCTTTGTCTTCATAGCCGGGACGAATACATTGCAATTACGAAATAAGGCATCATTCTATGTCCTCCATATGATATGGCAAAAGGCTCCCAGCGAGAATCTAGCAATACACTGATGGAAGTGATTGTCAAATATGTGTTTGATAGCCCACTCAAGCGTCCCCTGCCACGACCTCTACCTCCAAGATAGCTGACAATTGTGGGCCCAGAAAGATGCTAGCACAGCAGTGACACAACATCCGAAAAATAGATGGTCTATAGAATCTGGCCTAGTATGACAGAAAATGCATGAACCATCCACTATCCGACCAAAAGATATCAGGAATACCTAAGTAGGTAGTCTGTTCCTCGTCATAATCCACAGGTGGAACTGATGTCTCGGAATGATAACCTTGTTCCGTACAAATGAAGACCATGGAACTCTTGGACCCGTTGGACGAACAATACTCTATGCGGATGCCACCGAGAAAGTGCCCGAAGAATCTCCTAGCCACCGAAAATAATCATGACGGTCAGACAAAATAGGCAGCGGTCCTAGCCCATGCAAAATAGAAGGATCCCGATCGCGAGCCTCAAAAAGATCGGCCAGCCTAGCCTCCATGGATAGACTGGAATGGTAGATGTCCCGGTTGGCATATATGGTATAGAGTGGACCACTGTCATGCCAGTGATCAAACCATAATGAAATAGACCTCCCGTCTCCGACACCCCATCGGAACATATGCCTGAACTCCTGCCCAAGCTCAATAATCCTCTTCCAGGCCCAAGAACAAAAAGTTGGTGGCTTAGCCACCCAAAAACTTTGTCTACGAAGAAAACCGAGCGGATCCATCTACACCACAAGGACTCTCTATCTACAAACATGGTCGATATATGCTTAAGCATAGCCGCCTTATTACTTTCTCTAAGGCGCCTAATACCTAAACCCCCTTCTGTTGGCGCTAGTTTTGACGATGACAAAACGGTCTTAAAATCTGAAGTGTTCAGACTTTCTCAAAGTCTAAGTTGGTCAGACTTTTCCAGAATCTGAAGTGTTCAGACTTTCCCAAAGTCTGAGGTGGTCAGACTTTTCCAAAGTCTGGAGAAGACAGACTTAAGTTATTTTGGTAATAGATCTTATTGATATTATTCTTTCCCACGAAGATCTGGATTAATATACATATATCTTTGACAACTTATGGATTGATTGGATCTGATTATTTTATTTATGGAAGCAATCAATTATATGGAGCAAGTGTTCACTTTAGGAAACTGAAGATCCTGATTGAATGGGAGATCGGGATTGACGGATTCTCTATTGTTTCTATCTATAGCTTGAGATCTCCTGATTGATTCTGTCCAACGGGTAGATTGGAAGAATTCCTTTGGAAGGTGCCAACGGTTATGAGGGCATGAAGGAGTATTTAAGGGAGTTATTTCAAGTTGTGTTGTACGAACGATAAGAGAGAAATTCCAAAAGTCTGAAGAGATTTAATTGTACTCAAAAGAGTGTGACACACGAACTTCGTGAGAGTGAAGCTGAGAAGCTTAGACATTGAGATTGTAACTCTTTTGATTCATAGTGGATTCCAGCCAATAGGCTGTCACCGTGGGAGAGTGGACGTAGGCTTGATCTAAGCCGAACCACTATACATCTTGTGTTCAATTCTCTTTATTCTCTAACTCTTTTTATTATTCTGAAATTATATATTTCCGCATTAGCTTTTACATACTTATTCACTGCACTAGCGCTTTCAAGTGGTATCAGAGCCAGGTTGCTCTCTTTAAGAAGTGTTTTACTTTTGAGCTAACGATCTATGGCAAGTGCTAGTGGAGCAGGTGTGGTGGAAGGTCAACATTTTCTTAGACCTCCTTACTTCGATGGAAAAGACTACTGTGTCTGGAAGAATAAAATGAGAATTTTCTTGAAGTCAAAGGATCCTATGGAATGGGAAATAATCGAACAAGGAGTAATTCCTTCTACTAGTTCTGGAGAAACTAGAGTGGTACCTCAAGCTGATATTGTCAAAAGACAACATATTGAAAGTTAACAAGCTCTTGCGGGGTTTATCACAAGATTGGAATCATATAAGAACATCTATTAGAGAAACTCAAAGAATTCAGCCATTGTCAGTGGATGAATTAGTTGGAACACTCCAATCTTATGAAGTGGAAAATCTCAATCTCGATGAAGAGATCAAAGGTAAGAAATCTATTGCTTTAAAATCTAATATTATTTCTGATGATGCAGGTTCAGATGATTATCTTGATGAAGAGGAAATGGCTCTTTTCATTAAGAAGTTCAAAAAGTTCAACAGAAACAGATCAAATTGGAAAGGATCTAATTCTTGGAAGAACTCGAATGCTCAAAGAAGACAATCTGATGAAAGAAATGCTTATGCTGAGATTACCTATTATAATTGTCAAAAGAAAGGACACATTAAGCCAGAATGTCCTCTTCTCAAGCAAAAGAATGGAAGATACGAGAAAAACAAGAAGGCTCTAAAGGCTGAAACCTGGAGTGACACAGAATGTGAAGAAAGTGATGAGGAATTTGCCAACATCTGCTTGATGGCTCAATCTGATTCAGACTCTGACTCAGAGGATTTTAATCATCAGGTAAACAATTATAGAGTCCCTATTAAAATAGCTAATTATATAAATGATCTTTGTTCCAAATTAGATTTCTCCTTTAAAGAGATTGCTGAGCTAAAAAAGGAAAATCTGATTCTCAAACAACAGAAGATTTCTTTGAAAGAGAAATTTGATAATGAGGTTTTAATTTCTCAGGATAAATTTAGTTCTCTTGAAAAAGAAAATATCTGTTTAAAATCTGAAATATCCTCTATTACAAAAAAGTTCTCCCTTGGTTCTGATAAATTAGAAAAGATTCTTTCAGTACAAAGACCTTACTTCAAAAAGGAAGGTTTAGGTATGTCTTTTGAGAAAGCTCCTTTGATTGATTTTCCAAAAGTTAAAGAAAGACTTGAAAATATGCCTTCAAAAAGGGTTTATGAAAATCATTTTAGAAAAGTGTTTATTAAACCTGTTGGAAGAAATTCTATTAAGTGCTTTGATTATGGAAAAGGAGGTTCAAGGGAAATGAACTCCCTAAGCAAAAAATGGACAGCTTCCCTATCTTATTCTAACCAAAAAGGACCCAAAATGATCTGGGTACCTAAAAAGAAATAAGTTCTTTTTCAGGAAAGTCAATCAAAATGGTACTTGGACAGTGAATGCTCAAGACATATGACAGGGGACTCAAGCTATTTCATTAAATTAGAGAGTCTTGATGGAGGAAGAGTAGCTTTTGGAGGAGACAGCACAGGAAAGATTATTGGCCGAGGAACTGTGAAGATTGGAAAGCTTTCTATTAATAATGTCTCTTTAGTCAAAGGACTGAAGTATAATCTACTCAGCATCAGTCAACTCTGCGATACTGGTTATAAAATTCAATTCCAAGAAGGAATTTGTCTTGCGTCAAGTAAAGATAATTCGCAGACTTTTAGTGGAAGGAGACATGGTAATATATATTTATTGGATATGCATGTTGAAACTCCTAAGTGTCTTATATCTTTACAGAAAGAAGCAGAATTATGGCATAAGAGACTTGGTCATTCTCACATGAAACAAATTTCCAAGATCTCTTCAAAGCAACTTGTTCGAGGTCTGCCATCCTTGAAATTTCGTAGAGATGAAGATTGTACTTCTTGCACTCTGGGAAAACAGCTAAAAGATTCTTTCAAGTCTATAAATCATGTTGCTACTACAAGAGTGCTTCAACTTCTTCATATGGATTTATTTGGACCAAATCGAACAAAAAGCATTGGTGGTAAGAATTATTGTCTGGTAATAGTTGATGATTTTTCCAGATATACTTGGGTATTTTTCTTAGCAAATAAGTCTGATGCATTTGCATATTTTGCAAAGTTTGCTAAGAAAGTTCAAAATGAGAAAGGATATGTGATTTCAAGCATTCGATCAGATCATGGTGGTGAATTTGAGAATGCAGAGTTTGCTAAATTTTGTGATGACTTTGGAATACATCATATGTTTTCTTCTCCTTATACACCACAACAAAATGGTGTTGTAGAAAGGAAGAATAGATCCCTGCAGGAAATGGCCAGAACTCTGATGATTGACAGCAAAATCAGCTCTAGATTTTGGGCTGAAGCTGTCTCTACCGCTTGTTATATTATCAACAGAGTGTTTCTTAGACCGTTGATGGACAAAACATCCTATGAAATTTATAAAGACAAAAAGCCTAATGTTTCTTACTTTCATGTCTTTGGCTGTAAATGCTTTATTCTTAAGAACTCTACAGACAAAATTGGGAAATTTGACAGTAGATCTGATGAAGGCATCTTTCTTGGTTATTCTTCTTTAAGTAAGGCATTCAGAGTTTATAATAAGAGGACTCATTGTGTGGAAGAATCTATTCATGTTAAATTTCATGAGGCAGATACAGATTCAGAGGTTACAAGACAAGTTGGCACTGAAGTTAATAATGATCCCCTAGAAGCTGTTGAACAAATTGAGGATGACAACTCACAGAATCTGGATAATGGAAATTCAAACTCAGGAAGTCAAAGGAAGTGGAAACACAAGTCGAGTCATCCTCTGGAAAATATTATTGGCAATATTGAGGATGGACGTCAAACCATATCAAAAGTAAGAATTCCTATCATTCCTGAAGAACCAGAGGAATCCAGTGCAATTGCCTTAATCTCTGAAATTGAGCCAAAGAAAGTAGAAGAAGCCTTAGCAGATGATAGTTGGATAGAAGCAATGCAGGATGAACTGAGACAGTTTACTATTAATGATGTATGGGAGCTAGTTCCAAGGCCCAAAGAAAAGTCTGTTATTGGAACAAAATGGGTGTTTAGAAATAAACTAGATGAAGAAGGGTTGATTACAAGAAACAAAGCACGACTGGTAGCTAAAGGATACACACAGGAGGAAGGAATTGATTATGATGAAACTTATGCTCCTGTGGCCAGGTTAGAAGCTATCAGACTTTTACTTGCCTTTGCGTGCTTTCATGATTTCAGGTTATATCAAATGGATGTCAAAAGTGCCTTTCTAAATGGAGTAATTCAAGAGGAAGTTTATGTTGAACAACCTCCTGGTTTTGAGGATCCTAAGTATCCCTATCATGTTTTTAAACTAAAGAAGGCTCTCTATGGCTTAAAACAAGCTCCTCGAGCCTGGTATGAACGGTTGAGCTCTTTTCTTATTCATTGTGGATTTGAAAAAGGAAAAGTAGATACAACTCTTTTTATTAAAAGGACTAGTCATGAGTTCTTATTGGTACAAATCTACATTGATGATATTATTTTTGGATCTTCTGATGAAACCTTGTGCAAGAATTTTGCAAAGGATATGCAGCAGGAGTTTGAGATGAGTATGATGGGTGAATTAACCTTTTTTCTTGGACTACAAGTGAAACAATCTACTGAAGGTACCTTTGTACATCAAGAGAAATATGCAAAAGACCTTGTCAAGAAGTTCGGAATGGAAAATTGCAAAAAGGTTGAAACTCCAATGGCTGCGACATCAAAACTCGAGAAAGACTCAGAAGGAGAAAAAGTTGATCAAAAACTTTACAGGAGTATGATTGGATCCTTATTATATCTTACTGCCTCTAGACCTGATATTCTGTTTAGCGTTTGCTTGTGTGCAAGGTTCCAATCAGATCCAAGAGTATCACATCTTTCAGCCGTCAAACGAATTATCAAATATATTTCTTCTACCACAAAGTTTGGACTTTGGTATCCCAAGGAAAGCAACTTCATTCTATTAGGATACTCTGATGCTGACATGGGAGGATGTCGGGTAAACAGGAAAAGTACTACAGGAAACTGTCAACTTCTTGGAAATATGTTAGTATCTTGGTTATCAAGGAAGCAGCATACTGTTGCAATGTCAACGGCTGAATCTGAATACGTAGATCTTGGGAGTTGTTGCTCTCAGATTCTTTGGATGCGTCAACAATTACAAGACTTTGGTATCAAAAAATATTGTGTTGAAATTCGATGTGATAGCACAAGTGCCATGGATCTTACTAAAAATCCAATTTTACATTCTAGAGCAAAACACATTGAAATACGACATCATTTCATCAGAGATCATGTACAAAAAAAGGATGTCAAGATCACATTTGTTGATTCTCAGAATCAATTAGCTGATATTTTCACGAAACCTTTGGATAAACGTTCGTTTGAGTTCATTAGAAGCAAATTGAATATTCTCTCCTACTGAGATTAAGACTCAGACTCAGACTCAGACTCAGACTCAGACGCAGACTCAGACTCAGACTCAGACTCAGACTCAGACTCAGACTCAGACTTATGGTCAGTTTTTCTAAAATCCTTTATATTTAGTGTTCTAAATATCATGTTTCCCGCCAATCGACACCTCTGGAATTCTGTCAAAAGGTACGATTTCTGAACCATCGTATCTTTTTGTTTATTTGTTTCCATAATTTTAACTGGTTGATTGATAGTTTTTGGAAACTTTTCAAAATTTCTATTTTTATTCTTTGAAAACCGTCGTTAAAAGAATAGATTTTTCTTCACAAACCCTAGGCCTCTTCATCTTCTTCAGAGTCTCGTGTCTGAAAATTTCTCTCTCTACGAACGCACAATTTTCTCTCTACGAACGCACAATGTCTGCCTCCCGAAAATCTTCTCGACTGGCAAACAAGCATTTCGGTACTAGTTCTGGACCAACACATCTTGATCTTACTGAGGAGGAAGAATTGCATGAAGAATCGACAACCGGTTCTATGGAAACAAGGATTGAGACTCAACAGGAACAAGTAAGTAGCGCTGCTCCTCTCAAAAACCGGAACCCAAAGTTCATTTACAAATTGTATTAGACATTGGTGAGTGGTGGTAGCGCTATGACAACTATTGATGAATTTTTGCGCGATAGTGGATACAAAAATCAGCCTGTCTTTTTGCAAGAAATGGAACGACTTTCTATTGCTCCTCCTGGAACTGCGGATGAAGCACGGGGAAACTTTCCAGTAGACCCACGATTCAGTGCCTCCTATTCTCACGAACCCAGGGATGAAGATGAGAAAATGTTTTTGCATTTTAAGCCAGTGCAAGGATTTGATGTCAGTAGGTCAGAGATAGACGATCCTCTTTTTTGCTCTAAAAGGCATCAAAATGCTTATAAAGGATTGCTGAAACGTGGGGTCATGAATCCACGACATGTTGATTTTAAGTATCTAAACTCAATCAAGGTCTATCTTGGGGTCCACCTTGGTCGGCTTGGGATTGACAAATTCTGTTCCTCCACAGTTCCGAGTTATGCGGAACTAACAACATATTTTTATTCGAATTTGTCTTTCCCTGATCGACACACTTTGAGATTTTCTGTGTTTAACAAAGAATATACTCTCAATGTGGACATAATTGCTGATATCCTTGGAGTTTCACGGACTGGATTTATCCCTATCACTGTATCAGACAGAGAAATCACTGCTGCCCTGTCTATAGATCAGTCAAGTGAAGGTGCACTCACATACTCTCGGTTATCCCCTCTGAATGCTATTCTGCACAAGATTATAATTAGTTGCCTGAAGCCAAAAGCAGCATCAAAGACAGATATCTCAAAATCTGAGGCTCGGCTTATGTATGGCATCATTAGAAATCCAACTATTTCTATGCCATATGTTGTCCTATACCAAATGTACAGAGTGGTACAGAAGGGTAAAGGTCAGTTACCTTACGCCTCCTTGATCACCCAAATTTTTCATCATCTGAACATCCCAATTCCATCGATTTTGTGTGAGACTTTGGTCGTTCCTCTGACTATTGGGAAAAATATGATTACAAAGATGAGATTGAAAAATCTACCCTCAGAAGCTAGTCCCTCTAAGTCAATTTCATCTGGATTAAAGCGAAAAGGCAAGGAGACTTTGCAGGAATCTCCTCACACGCTGAAAAAGGCAAAGCGGTCATTGATTCTCCAGGATGAGGAAGATGATGTTGAGGGAGATGTTGCAGAAGAAGAGACTCCTAAGGAGACAGAATCTGAGAAAACAGAGACTGATCAGGAGGAAGAAGAACTGGTTCCAAGTCCTCCAAGGGATACTATGGCTCCACCAGAAGGCACATTTGTTATCTCTCCCTCTTATCCACAAGTGATTTCAAAAACTCCTACATCAACTGGCTTCGAGACAGGGGGAGTTAATGTAGACCAACCAGCGGAGGGTGGCCCTTCTCGACCAACAGAGTTCACACCAATTGCTTCTACTGATCGTTCTGCTGAAATTATTGCTCTACTTACTGGTCTCCAATCTCAATATTCTACACTGGAACGAAGTATTGAGCAGCTTAAGCAGTTCGTCAATCAGAAGATGGATCAGATGCAACAAGACATAGTACGGGTTGAGCAGACTGTGCGTTCTATGGATAATTTTCATCTTGTTCGTGCTCCCCGTTCTAATTAGCTTTTTGATTGATGACAAAAAGGGGGAGAAAGTGGCCTGGGAGTTTGGTTTGGTTTAGAAGTTTTTGTTTTGATGGTTTAAACGATTTGTTTTGAACACGGTTTAGTTTTGTTTTGGTTTGGTATTTGGACTGATTTACTGATTTGAACTTTGTAGTTTGATATTTGTCTATATTATTTTGGACTTTTTGGTTTTTCACTTACTTTGATTTGATAATCTGATAGATCTTGCTATCTTTATCTCGTTGTGCTAACATGTTATATTTTAAGTTGTTTTGGTATAGCGTATAATATGATTACAGGAAGGTTTTGTCATCATCAAAAAGGGGGAGATTGTTGGCGCTAGTTTTGACGATGACAAAACGGTCTTAAAATCTGAAGTGTTCAGACTTTCTCAAAGTCTGAGTTGGTCAGACTTTTCCAAAATCTGAAGTGTTCAGACTTTCCCAAAGTCTGAGGTGGTCAGACTTTTCCAAAGTCTGGAGAAGACAGACTTAAGTTATTTTGGTAATAGATCTTATTGATATTATTCTTTCCCACGAAGATCTGGATTAATATACATATATCTTCGACAGCTTATGGATTGATTGGATCTGATTATTTTATTTATGGAAGCAATCAATTATATGGAGCAAGTGTTCACTTTAGGAAACTGAAGATCCTGATTGAATGGGAGATCGGGATTGACGGATTCTCTATTGTTTCTATCTATAGCTTGAGATCTCCTGATTGATTCTGTCCAACGGGTAGATTGGAAGAATTCCTTTGGAAGGTGCCAACGGTTATGAAGGCATGAAGGAGTATTTAAGGGAGTTATTTCAAGTTGTGTTGTACGAACGATAAGAGAGAAATTCCTAAAGTCTAAAGAGCTTTAATTGTACTCAAAAGAGTGTGACACACGAACTTCGTGAGAGTGAAGCTGAGAAGCTTAGACATTGAGATTGTAACTCTTTTGATTCATAGTGGATTCCAGCCAATAGGCTGTCACCGTGGGAGAGTGGACGTAGGCTTGATCTAAGCCGAACCACTATACATCTTGTGTTCAATTCTCTTTATTCTCTAACTCTTTTTATTATTCTGAAATTATATATTTCCGCATTAGCTTTTACATACTTATTCACTGCACTAGCGCTTTCACCTTCCTCCTTTGGTAGACATACATCCACCCATGCTACCTTGGCTCCCCCCGGTCCAAGTTCAGGGCCTTTCCATAGGAACTGCCTAAGTACACGGTCAATCATCTCTATAACTGAACATGGCAATATAAATACTGCAGACCAGTACACCTAAATAGCATGGAGGACTAACTTGACAAGCTGCAGACGTCCCACAAAAGATAGGAACCTCCAGGTCCATGACTAGGCCCGCCTCGTGATCCTTTTGACCAGAGAGACACAATCTACTTTTCCAGTCTACCCGATATCACCAGCACCTCCAAGTAGCGGAAAGGGAGGGCACCAATCCTGAATCTAAGTAATTCCACAATAGCTCCCCGAAGGTCCTCCGACCCTCCTGAGATGTAGACCTCGCTCTTCTCCTAGTTCGGCTCCAATCCCGACCACTGAGAGAACGTGGTGAATGCCATCTTCATAAGTCCCACCGAAGCCACATGCGCTCCACTAAACAGTAGTACGTCATCAGCAAAGAAAATGTGAGTTAGCCCAGTCGATATGCACCTCCAGTAATACTGATACCCTGGTAACATAGCCTGCCTCGCGATAATGCCAAAGAAAACCTCCATAACCAGAGTAAATAGATAAGGGGAGATAGGATCTCCCTGCCTCAGACCCCTCGAATTAGAGAAGAAACCCTTAAGCTCCCCATTAATATAGATGGAGAACTTAGGCGTTCTAACATAAGTCATGATCAACAATACCAGATAAGCCGGGAACCCAAAAGCAATCAGTGTGAACTCCAAGAAAACCCAATCAACCGTGTTGTAGGCCTTCCTAAAATCCACCTTCATAGCACACTTCGGAGAGTACGGCTCATAATAGAAGTCACAAAATAGCTCCTGAGCTAACATAATATTATCACTAATACGTATGCCTTTGATAAAGGCATTTTGAGAGGGACTAATGATCGATGGCAACACCGACGCCACTCGGTTGGCTAGCAACTTAGTAATGCATTTGTAAATAGTGTTACAACATGCAATAGGCATATAGTCACTAACTGACGATGCATTAGAGATCTTGGGGACTAGAGTTATGATGGTGGTATTCAACTGTCTCAGCAATCATCCAGAGCTCGAGAAATCCATAATAGCAGTAGTAACCAACGGCCCCACAATATCCCAACACTGCATAAAAACCTCCCCCGTAAATCCATCCGACCCCGGGGCTTTCCTCGAGGCAAGTGAGAACAAAGCACTACGTATCTCTAGCTTAGTAAATGGACATGAGAGGCTACGTACCTGGCTATCCTCCAATGTGTGAGGGAGGATCGCCCTGATGTCTTGGTGAGAAGGACTGTCCCGTGGTCCGCTAGACGTGAAAAGCCTCTCGTTGTAGGAGACAAAAACATCTCTTATGTGCTCCGGCTCCGTCACCCGAGTGCCCTGATGATCCACCACCGATTTAATCCTATTGTTGAGTTGCCTATTCTTCACCGATTGGTGAAAGAATTTGGTGTTTTGGTCTCCTTCTTTCAGCCACCTGATACGGGACTTTTGTCTGTAGAAGGCTTCCTCCTATAGTCTGAGTGTAGAGACTCCATCGTGGCATCTCTCTCCTCCTGGGCTAGTGCCGTACTAAATGGATCTGCCAAAAGAGACTCCTGAACCATACTAAGCCGCTGTCTAGCTATCCTGGTATGGTTGGAGATGTCTGAATACGAGTCTCGATTGAACTGCTTCAACCGAGTCTTCAACAACTTCAGCTTCGTACAAAGCTAATACATAAGGGAGCCTACAATAGAAGTGTCCCAAACTTGGGCTACCATGTCCATAAATCCGGGGTCGGTCATCCAAAAGTCAAAGAATTTGAATGGCCGACGAACAAAAGTATCAGGCATCACCCGAATAATCATAGGAGAGTGATCAGAGATACCTAGCGTGAGGAAGTTAGCTTTAGAGAATAAGAAAACCGATCTCCATTGTTGGTTGACCACCACCCTGTCTATCTTCCTCTGGATCCTGTCCAAACTCGTATAAGAAGACCATGTATACCGACACCCGACAAACCTTAAGTCCTCCAACTCGGCCCTAGACAAGTAGTCATGCAGGTCGTCCTCCCATCCTAACCACCTGGTAGATCCACCAATCATATCCGATGGGTAACGAATCGCATTGAAATCCCCGGCCACTATCCATGGGACATCAGTGTATCCTCTACCCAACCGGACTAGATCGTCAAAAAGCTCTCGTCTCTCTGTGTATGTGTGCTCTCCATACACCACAGACAAGACACAGGATGTTCCAGACAATAGCCACCTAACTTGGCCATGTATGGCCTGAGATGAACTATCCGATAAAATAAAATCAACAACAGCGGGATTCCAACAAATCCATATTCTCCCCTGAGACGAGTGATCATAATTGGCCAACCATAGTCATCCCGGCACAATAGTAGCAGAAATCTCAACAAATCGAGGCTCAGTAGCCTTCGTCTCCACAATTCCCATACAACATAGATTATGACTCCTAATCAGATGTCTAACCTTAGCCTGTCTTAAAGAGCCTACCACGCCCCTAATATTCCAGACTCGTATATGTACAAGAGAGGTGTGACGACCTACCTAGCCTTGGCCTTAAGTCCAGACCTCGTGGAGACACCCGTGGGAAGGCTCGATGGTTGCCGTATGGAGGGCTGGGCACCATCATCTTCCGATGCACTCCTCTCCTCATCGGAGGAACTACTAAGGGCTGAATCCACCGGGGAGGAGATCTCACCCGTCTTGACAACTGGTTGCTTATTCCCCTTCTTCCCCTTCTTCTTCTTCTCTTTCTTCCCTTTTTTCTTCTTGGATTCCACGATCTCCCAATCTCCGTCTTGATCACCACACACCTCTTCATCTAAATCATCGAAGAAAAAAGGTGAGGATTTGGCAATTTTACCCGGTCTAGATGCTGTTGGGTGCTGAATTGCTGGAAGACTAGCAAGTACGGGCTGAAATCAGTCCTAAGCTCTTGCATAACTGTCGAACCGGTCTAATTTTGCTCTAAACCGGTCAGCAAGCACCCTGAATCGGCTTGGACAGCCAGTGGAGTCGGTTCTGCGCCCTGAACCGGACCATCGCGGCCCTTAGTCGTCTACACCAACCGAGTCGAATCGGCCTGGGCTATCTCTGGAAATCCGGTCCTCTTATCCAAGTATTCAAGCCAATCAAATTGTGGGGCTGCTCCTATGTCAATACACCAAGTCAGCTGAATCGAACCGGCTGGCCTGTGCATCGTCTTCATTCTGCTGATTGGAGGAGGGCGAGTCAGTTTGCCCGGCTGGGATTCTCAGCTCCAACTCCATTGGGCCGGGTTTGGATGGTCTCCAGCTCTAACTCCATTGGGCCTTGCAGTGGTACCACTTGCTATTATGGGTTGGACTGGCTGGTCCGTTTGTCTTGGCCCATTGCGCCTTGGAACCTAGCCTTGTGTCTGTTGCGAAGGGCCTTTGGACCCCTCGTTGTGGCCTCTTCTCTGTTGTGAAGGCCCATTGATGGCACTGCAATCCTCTGTTCGGTCCACTATGCCCCCAACATAGTGCAGACTCCATTGCGAACCCTTATTCGTATCTCCTTCTCCTCCTCCTTGGTTCGGTAAAACAATCTGCTCGCCATTCTGATTCATGCTTCATCCCGCTCGCCCGTTTTGGTTCCTATGCACAACCTGGTTTCCTCGTGCCTCCTCACGGACAAGATTGACTTCATTCCCTAGTCGGCTTTTAGCTCGGGTCCCCTTAGTTCCTCCCTCGGATGAATTACCACACATGTGTCCAAAAACTCCACACGAGAGACAAATTAAAGGTCTCCATTCATATTCCACATCTACCGTGATAGTACATCCGTAAAAAATTATAGGGATAGATGGTTTAAGAGGTTTTTTGGCACTTACCTCAATGCACACCCGTGCAAAGGATATCATCTTCATGCTTTCCGTTTGGCCATCCACATATAGCGGCTTACCCAATTTACTAGCCAATCTTCCGATGCTCAATGGCAACCAAATGGGAATGGAGTCGATTTGACCCTTCTTGAGCTCCATGAGTGGATGCTAGTGCTTGAGGATCATTAGGACCTTGGAGAGCATGATGTGTCCTCTCTCAAGTATACGCCTTCCATAGTCTCCATCCGGAATGTGAAAAAAGAAAAATCCATTATTATTGGCCATGACTTCATGCAAATGAGGTCCCCATGTCTTCTTTAGGATAGCTTCCACCAATTTGAATGGAAGTTTTTTGCTAACAAAGTGGCCAACCAAGCAAGCGATCAACATGGGGTTGTAAGCCTCAAGCATTTCATTCGAAACTACCAAAGCATCTTCCTCTTTATATAATTCCGGAAAGAAAGGTAAGGAGTAGCCCTTGGTAGATGCCTTGGCCACATTAGCCATGATCGTACTCGTTGGTGCCCTTGTGACACACCACTGGCAGCAGCCCCATTATTCGGAGGGAGTCTACGGTCTTCCTTCAGTCTATCATTAGGCCGAACAGGTGGCGGGTGGATCGTTTGACCGGGTTGCTGGCCATGTTTACTCGCGCTCCTCGCTCTGGACTTTCGTCGAACACTTGGACTGCGGACCAAAAGCCCTCCTCTAGTAGTGCCATTCACTTCCTTTAGTCCAATGTTGCTCCTTGAAAGTGGGGGGAACTGCTCATCCATAAGGTGTTGCTGGCCTCCAGGTACCCTTCCTTCCACAGGTCCAATGTAATCGTGAACTGCACGGGAAATGGATCCACCCAACGAACCTTTTGGACCATGGCTTCCTGTACGTGCCCATTCCTTCATGGCACGCCCTCCCTTAGTACTCTTCCGTGTTTGAGATCGGCCTCTCGCATCCTCTTGTGTACAATGCTCATTCCCAATCACAAGATCACTAGCCTCAGATACATAGCAGTCATGGGAGCTATTTCCAGCTCCCTCCATTCCATCCAACTTCGCCATTCCTCCCTCACCATGCAGCCATTATATGACCAATAACTTAAAAATTCAAGTAAGGATGATTCTAACCTGAAGGCAGGCACTTTCCAGAAAGTCTATCTCAGTTGGGTTTTTCGTCGAACAGTAGGTGTACAAGAAAGTACTCGCTGTGTCTCTAGTCGGGCAGCAAGTCCAGGTTCCTCCAGCATGTGTTAGAAACTATCCAGGTTCATCCAAGGTTGGATGGAACGAAATGCGCTGAGTTGATCCAGCTAGATTCCTTCGAAGGCAGTATTCAAGAAAGAGACAAGAGTCTCTCCTCCAAAAATCAACCAATTTCAACAACCCTATCACGAGAAATCACAAAACCCCTTCCAGATCCGCAATTTCACGCCCAGCAGAAGTCAAAACCCTGAAGCCATAGGATTTGTATGTCTAGGTCTCCCAAACCAGAGCGATTGAGCTAAAACGCTCTGGTGGAGTAGTGGATTAGCCCTTTACCAACCATTCTTGAGAATCACAGCCTCAAATGTGGAGGGTGGAGGCAGATAAGAAGAAATTTTCCAGTCGGGTACCTGTTCACGTTTCAGCAGGACCACCCGTCAGTCGAACACAGATCTCTCCCTCCTGATATCCAATCTAAGGGAGTTCATCACTTCTTGGACCAATATAAGGGAGTTCATATTCTCTTGGACCAATCTAAGGGATTTCGTCACCGCTTGGATCAATCTAAGGGAGTTCGTCTCCTCTTGGACAATCTAAACGAGTTCACCACCTCATGGACCAATCTAAGGGAATTGGTCTCTCCTACGTCCAATTTAAGGGAGTTCGTCTTTTCTTGAACCAATCTAAGGGAGGTCTTCTCCTCTTTGACCAAGCTATTAAAGTTCATATCTTCTTCGACCAATCTAAGGAAGTTTGTCTATTCTTAGACCAATCTAAGGCAATTCGTGACCTCCTGGACCAATCTAAGGGTCTTCGTCTCCTCTTTGTCCAATCTAAAGGAGTTCGTCTCTTCATGGACCAATCTAAGAGCGGTCGTCACCTCTTGGGCATATCTAAGGGAGTTCGTCTCCTCTTAGACCAAAGAAGCGGAGTTTCTCTCCTCTTGGACCAATGTAAGGGAGTTCGTCTCCTCTTGGACTAATATAGGGGAGTTTGTCTATTCTTGGAGAAATCTAAGGTAGTTCGTCACCTCCTGGACCAATCAAAGGGTGTTCGTCTCCTCTTGGACCAATCTAAGGGAGTTTGTCTCCCCCACGTTCAATCCAAGGGAGTTCGTCCCCTCTTGGACCAATCTGAGGGAGTTTGTCTATTCTTGGACCAATCTAACGTAGTTCGACACCTCTTGGACCAATCCACGTTGTTCGTCTCCTCTAGGAACAATTTGAGGGAGTTCATCTCCTCTTTGTCCAATCAAATGGAGTTCAGCTCTTCATGGACTAATCTAGGAGTCGTCGTCACCTCTTGGGCAAATCTAAGATAGTTCGTCTCCTCTTGGACCAATGTAGGGGAGTTCGTCTCATCTGGGGCCAATGTCAAAGAGTTTGTCTCCCTATGGACTAATATAAGGGAGTTTGTTTATTCTTGGACCAATCTAACGTAGTTCGTCACCTCCTGGACCAATCTAAGGGTGTTCGTCCCCTCTTAGAATAATTTGAGGGAGTTCGTCTATTCATGGACTAATCTAAGAATGGTCGTCACCTCTTAGGTATATCTAAGGGAGTTCGTCACCCCTTGGACGAATCAAAGGGAGTTCGTCTCCTCTTAGAGTACTAGAAGGGAGTTCGCCTCCTCTTGGACCAATATAAGGGAGTTCGTCTCCTCTTCATCCCATCTAGGGGAGGTCCTCTCTTCTTGGACCAATCTAAGGGAGCGCATCGCCTCTTAGACCAATTTATGGGAGTTCGTCTCCTCTTAGACTAATCTAAGGGAGTCGTCTCCTTTTTGTCCAATCTAACAGGGTTCGACTCGTCCCCTCTTGGACCGATCTCAGAGAGTTCCTCTCCTCTTAGACCAATCAAAGGGAGTTCGTCACCTATTGGAGCAATCTAGGGTAGTTAGTCTCCTCTACGTCCAACCTAAGAGAGTTCGTCTTCTCTTTGATCAATCTAAGAGAGCTCGTCCCCACTTGTACGAATCTAAGGGAGTTCTTCTCTTCATGGACCAATGTAAGGAAGTTCGTCACCTCTTAGACCAATGTAAGGGAATTCATCTCCTCTTGGACAAATCTAAGGGAGTTTGACTCATCATGGACCAACCTATGGGTGTTCGTCTCCTCTTGGACCAATCCAAGGGTGTTCGTCTCCTCTTTGTCCAATCTAGGGGAGTTCCTCTCATCTTGGACCAATCTAAGGGAGTTCGTCTCCTCTTTGTCCATCTAAGGGAGTTCGTGTCATCTTCGTCCAATCTAAGGGAGGTCGTCCCTTCTTGCATCAATCTACGGGAGTTCGTCATCTCTTGATCCAATCTATGGGTGTCCGACTTCTCTTTATACAATCTAAGTGAGTTCGTCATCTCTTGGACCAATTTAAGGGTGTGCGTTTCCCCTTGGAACAATTTGAAGGAGTTCGTCTCGTCTTGGACCAATCTGAGGGAGTTCGTCACCTCTTCGACAAATCTCATAGAGTTCGTCACTTCTTGGACCAATCTAAGGGAGTTTGTCTCCACTTGGAACAATTTGAGGGTGTTCGTCTCCTCTTGGACCAATCCAAGAGAGTTCGTCTCCTCTTGGACCAATCTAAGGTATTTCATCACCTCTTGGACCAATCTAAGGGTGTTGGTCTCCTCTTGGAATAATTTGAGGGTGTTCGTCTCCTCTTGGACCAACTAAAGGGAGTTCGTCTCCTATTTGTCCCATTTAAGGGTGTTCGTCTCCTCTTCATCTCAACTAAGGGAAGTTGTCCCTTCTTAGTCGAATCTAAGGGTGTTCGTCACCTCTTGGACCAATCTAGGGGAGTTCATCTCTTCTTGGACCAATCTAAGGGAGTTTGTCTGTTCTTGGACCAATCTAGGGGAGTTCATCTCTTCTTGGACCAATCTAAGGGAGTTCGTCTCTTCTTGGACCAATCTAAGGGAGTTTGTCACTTCTGAGACCAATATAAGGGAGTTCGTCTTCTCTTGGACCAATCTAATGGATTTCGTCACCTCTCGAATCAATTTAAGGGTGTTCGTCTCCTCTTAGATAATCTAAAGGAGTTCGCCACCTCATGGACCAATCTAAGGGAGTTTGTCTCTTCTACGTCCAATTTAAGGGAGTTCGTCTTATCTTGGACCAATCTAAGGGAGGTCTTCTCCTCTAAGGCTAGGCAATTAGAGTTCGTATCCTCTTGGACCAATATAGGGGAGTTTGTCTATTCTTAGACCAATCTAAGGCGGTTCGTGACCTCGCGGACCAATCTAAAGATGTTTGTCTCCTCTTTGTCCAATCTAAGGGAGTTCGTCTCTTCATGGACCAATCTAAGAGTGGTTGTCACCTCTTGGGCATATATAGGGGAGTTCGTCTCCTCTTGGACCAAAGTAGGGGAGTTCGGCACCTCTTGGACCAATGTAAGGGAGTTCGTCTCCTCTTGGACTAATCTTGGGGAGTTTGTTTATTCCTAGAGAAATCTAAGGTAGTTTGTCACCTCCTGGACCAATCTAAGGGTGTTCGTCTCCTCGTGGACCAATGTAGTAGAGTTTGTCTCGCCTATGTCCAATCTAAGGGAGTTCGTCCCCTGTTGGACCAATCTAAGGGAGTTCGTCCCCTGTTGGACCAATCTGAGGGAGTTTGTCTATTCTTGGACCAATCTAACGTAGTTCGGCACATCTTGGACAAATCTACCTGTGTTCATCTCCTCTTGAAACAATTTGAGGAAGTTCATCTCCTCTTTGTCCAATCAAAGGGTGTTCGTCTCTTCACGGACTAATCTGGGAGTGGTTGTCACCTCTTGGGCAAATCTAAGGTAGTTCGTCTCCACATGGACCAATGTAGGGGAGTTCGTCTCGTCTTGGGCTAATGTCAGAGACTTCGTCTCCTCTTGGACCAATATAAGGGAGTTTGTCAATTCTTGGACCAATCTAAGGTAGTTTATCACCTCCTGGACCAATCTTAGGGTGTTCGTCTCCTCTTGGAATAATTTGAGGGAGTTCATCTCTTCATGGACCAATCTAAGAGTAGTCGTCACCTCTTAGGCATATCTAAGGGAGTTCGTCACCTCTTGGACGAATCAAAGGGAGTTCATCTCCTCTTGGAGTACTGGAAGGGAGTTCGTCTCCTCTTGGACCAATCTAAGGGAGTTCGTCTCCTCTTTGTCCCATCTAGGGGAGGTCCTCTCATTTTGGACCAATTTATGGGAGCTCATCACCTCTTAGACCAATCTATGGGTGTTTGACTCCTCTTAGACTAATCTAAGGGAGTCGTCTCCTCTTTGGCCAAACTAACAGGGCTCGACTCGTCTCCCCTTGGACCAATCTCAGAGAGTTCCTCTCCTCTTGGATCAATCAAAGGGAGTTCGTCACCTCTTGGAGCTATTTATGGTAGTTAGCCTCCTCTACGTCCAACCTAAGATAGTTCGTCTCCTCTTGGATCAATCTAAGGGAGCTTGTCTCCACTTAGACGAATCTAAGGGAGTTCTTCTCTTCATGGACCAATGTAAGGGAGTTCGTCACCTCTTGGACCAATGTAAGGGAATTCATCTCCTCTTGGACCAACTAAGGGAGTTCATCTCTTCATGGACCAATCTATGGGAGTTCTTCTCCACTTGGAACAATTTGAGGGTGTTCGTCTCCTCTTGGAGCAATCCAAGGGTGTTCGTCTCCTCTTTGTCCAATCTAGGGGAGTTCCTCTCATCATGGACCAATTTAAGGGAGTTCGTCTCCTCTTCATCTCAACCAAGGGAGGTCGTCCCTTCTTGGATCAATCTATGGGAGTTCATCATCTCTTGATCCAATTTAAGGGAGTTCATATCCTCTTTATAGAATCTAAGTGAGTTCATCCTCTCTTGGACCAATCTAAGGGTGTGCGTCTCCCCTTGGAACAATTTGAGGGAGTTCGTCTCCTCTTTGACCAATCTATGGGAGTTCGTCTTCTCTTTGACCATTCTCAGAGCGTTCATCACCTCTTGGACCAATCTAAGGGAGTTCGTCTCTTCTTGGACCAATCTAAGGGAGTTTGTCTCCTCTTGGACCAAACTAGGGGTGTTGGTCTCCTCTTGGAACAATTTGAGGGTGTTTATCTCCTCTTGGACCAATCCAAGGCAGTTCGTCTCCTCTTGGAATAATCTAATGTATTTCGTCACCTCTTGGACCAATCTAAGGGTGTTGGTCTCCTCTTGGAACTATTTGAGGGTGTTCGTCTCCTCTTGGACCAACCTAAGGGAGTGTGTCTCCTCTTTGTCCCATTTAAGGGAGTTCGTCTCCTCTTTGTCTCAACTAAGGGAGGTCGTCCCGACTTAGCCTAATCAAAGGGAGTTCATTACCTCTTGGAGCAATCTAAGGGAGTTCGTTTCTACTTGGACGAATCTAAGGGAGTTCGTCACTACTTGGACTAATATAAGGGAGTTTGTCTTCTCTTGGACCAATATAAGAGAGTTCGTCTCCACTTGGACGAATCTAAGGGAGTTCTTCTCTTCATGGACCAATGTAAGGGAGTTCGTCACCTCTTGGACCAATGTAAAGGAATTTGTCTCCTCTTAGACCAATCTAAGGGAGTTCTTCTGCTCATGGACCAATCTATGGGTGTTCATCTCCTCTTGGAACAATTTGAGGGTGTTCGTCTCCTCTTGGACCAATCCAGGGGAGTTCGTCACCTCTTGGAGTAATCTAAGGTAGTTTGCCTCCTCTACGTCCAACCTAAGAGTGTTCGTCTTCTCTTGGATCAATCTAAGAGAGCTCGTCTCCACTTGGACGAATCTAAGAGAGTACTTCTCTTCATGGACCAATGTATGGGAGTTCGTCACCTCTTGGACCAATGTAAGGGAATTCGTCTCCTCTTGGACCAATCTAAGGGAGTTCGTCTCCTCATGGACAAATCTATGGGTGTTCGTCTCCACATGGAACAATTTGAGGGTGTTCGTCTCCTCTTTGTCCAATCTAGGGCAATTCCTCTCATCATGGACCAATTTAAGGGAGTTCGTCTCCTCTTTGTCCCAACCAAGGGAGGTCGTCCCTTCTTGAATCAATCTATGGGAGTTCGTCATCTCTTGATCCAATTTAAGGGAGTTCATCTCCTCTTTATAGAATCTAAGTGAGTTCGTCCTCTCTTGGACCAATCTAAGGGTGTGCGTCTCCCCTTGGAACAATTTGAGGGAGTTCGTCTCCTCTTTGACCAATCTATGGGAGTTCGTCTTCTCTTCGACCATTCTCAGAGCGTTCATCACCTCTTTGACCAATCTAAGGGAGTTCGTCTCTTCTTGGACCAATCTAAGGGAGTTTGTCTCCTCTTGGACCAATCTAGGGGTGTTGGTCTCCTCTTCAAACAATTTGTGGGTGTTTGTCTCGTCTTGGACCAATCCAAGGCCATTCGTCACCTCTTGGAATAATCTAATGTATTTCGTCACCTCTTGGACCAATCTAAGGGTGTTGGTCTCCTCTTGGAACTATTTGAGGGTGTTCGTCTCCTCTTGGACCAACCTAAGGGAGTGTGTCTCCTCTTTGTCCCATCTAAGGGAGGTCGTCCCTACTTAGCACAATTTGAGGGAGTTCGTCTCTTCTTGGACCAATCTAAAGGAGTTCGTCACTACTTGGACTAGTATAAGGGAGTTTGTCTTCTCTTGGACCAATATAAGAGAGTTCGTCTCCACTTGGACGAATCTAAGGGAGTTCTTCTCTTCATGGACCAATGTAAGGGAGTACGTCACTTCTTGGACCAATGTAAGGGAATTCGTCTCCTCTTATACCAATCTAAGGGAGTTCCTCTGCTCATGGACCAATCTATGGTTGTTCATCACCTCTTGGAACAATTTGAGGGTGTTCGTCTCCTCTTGGACCAATCCAAGGGAGTTCGTCACCTCTTGGAGCAATCTAAGGTAGTTTGCCTCCTTTACGTCCAACCTAAGAGTGTTCGTCTTCTCTTGGATCCATCTAAGAGAGCTCGTCCCCACTTGGACGAATCTAAGAGAGTACTTTTCTTCATGGACCAATGTATGTGAGTTCGTCACCTTTTGGACCATTATAAGGGAATTCGTCTCCTCTTAGACCAATCTAATGGAGTTCTTCTCCTTATAGACCAATCTAAGGGTGTTCGTCTCCTCTTGGAACAATTTGGGGGTTTTCGTCTCCTCTTGGACCAATCCAAGGGTGTTCGTCTCTTCATGGACTAATCTAGGAGTGGTCGTCAGCTCTTGGGCAAATTTAAGACAGTTTGTCTCCTCTTGGACCAATGTAGGGAAGTTCATCTCGTCATGGGCCAATGTCAGTGAGTTCGTCTCCCCTTGGACTAATATAAGGGAGTTTGTCAATTCTTGGATCAATCTAAAGTAGTTCGTCACCCCTGGACCAATCTAAGGGTGTTTGTCTCCTCTTGGAATAATTTGAGGGAGTTCGTCTCTTCATGGACCAATCTAAGAGTGGTCGTCACGTCTTAGGCATATCTAAGGGAGTTCGTCACCTCTTGGACAAATCCAAGGGAGTTCGTCTCCTCTTGAACTACTGGAAGGCAGTTCGTCTCTTCTTTGGCCAATCTAAGGGAGTTCGTCTCCTCTTCGTCCCACCTAGGGGAGGTCGTCTCTTCTTGGACCAATCTAAGGGAGCTCATCACCTCTTGGACCAATCTATGGGAGTTCGTCTCCTCTTAGACACATCTAAGGGAGTCGTCTCCTCTTTGTCCAATCTAACAGGGTTCGACTCATCTCCTCTTGGACCAATCTCAGAGAGTTCCTCTCCTCTTGGACCAATCAATGGGAGTTCTACATCTCTTGGAGCAATCTAAGGTAGTTAGCCTCCTTTACGTCCCACCTAAGAGAGTTCGTCTTCTCTTGGATCATTCTAAGAGAGCTCGTCTCCACTTGGACGAATCTAAGGGAGTTCTTCTCTACATGGACCAATGTATAGGAGTTCGCCACCTCTTGGACCAACGTAAGGGAATTCATCTCCTTTTGGACTAATCTAAGGGAGTTCGTCTCCTCATGGACCAATATATTGGTGTTCGTCTCCTCTTGGAACAATTTGAGGGTGTTCGTATCCTCTTGGGCCAATCCAAGGGTGTTCGTCTCTTCATGAAGTAATCTAGGAGTGGTCGTCACCTCTTGGACAAATCTAAGACAGTTCGTCTCCTTTTGGACCAATGTAGG
This sequence comes from Melaleuca quinquenervia, assembly GCA_030064385.1. Lineage (NCBI taxonomy): Eukaryota > Viridiplantae > Streptophyta > Magnoliopsida > Myrtales > Myrtaceae > Melaleuca > Melaleuca quinquenervia. The sequence goes on from CM057718.1 coordinate 12,760,118, forward strand.
GGAGTTCGTCTCGTCTTGGGCGAATGTCAAAGAGTTTGTCTCCCCTTGGACTAATATAAGGGAGTTTGTCAATTCTTTGACCAATCTAAGGTTGTTCGTCACCTCCTGGACCTATCTAAGGGTGTTTGTCTTCTCTTCGAATAATTTGAGGGAGTTCGTCTCTTCATGGACCTATCTAAGAGTGGTCGTCACCTCTTAGCTATATCTAAGGAAGTTCGTCCCCTCTTGGACAAATCAAAGGGAGTTCGTCTCCTCTTCGTCCCTTCTATGCGAGGTCGTCTCTTCTTGGACCAATCTAAGGGAGCTCGTCACCTCTTGGACCAATCTGTGGGAGTTCGTCTCCTCTTAGACTAATCTAAGGGAGTCGTCTCCTCTTTGTCCAATATAACAGGGTTCGACTCGTCTCCTCTGGGACCAATCTCAGAGAGTTCCTATCCTTTTGGACCAATCAAAAGGAGTTCGTCACCTCTTGGAGCAATCTAAGGTAGTTAGCCTCCTTTACGTCCAACCTAGGAGAGTTCGTCTTCCCTTGGATCAATCTAAGAGAGCTCGTCTCCACTTGGACGAATCTAAGGAATTCTTCTCTTCATGGACCAATGTAAGGGAGTTCTTCACCTCTTGGACCAATGTAAGGGAATTCGTCTCCTCTTGGACCAATCTAAGGGAGTTCGTCTCCTCATGGACTAATATATGGGTGTTCGTCTCCTCTTAGACCAATCCAAGGGTGTTCGTCTCTTCATGGAGTAATCTAGGAGTGGTCGTCACCTCTTGGACAAATGTAGGGGAGTTCGTCTCGTCTTGGGCGAATGTCAGAGAGTTCGTCTCCCCTTAGACTAATATATAGGAGTTTGTCAATTCTTGTTACCAATCTAAGGTTGTTCGTCACCTCCTGGACCAATCTAAGGGTGTTTATCTTCTCTTGGAACAATTTGAGGGAGTTTGTATCTTCATGGACCAATCTAAGAGTGGTCGTCACCTCTTGGATCAATCTATGGGAGTTTTCCTCCTCTTCGACCAATCTTTGAGATTTTGACACTGCTTGGACCAATCTAAGGGAGTTCGTCACTTCTTGGATCAATCTAGACGTGTTCGTCTCATATTGGAACAATTTGAGGGTGGTCGTCTCCTCTTGGATCAATCCAAGGGTGTTCGTCTCTTCATGGACTAATCTAGGAGTGGTGGTCACCTCTTGGGCAAATCTAAGACTCTTCGACTCCTCTTGGACCAATGTAGGGGAGTTCATCTCGTCTTAGGCCAATGTCAGAGAGTTCGTCTCCCCTTGGACTAATATAAGGGAGTTTGTCAATTCTTGGACCAATCTAAGGTAGTTCGTTACCCCCCGGACCAATCTAAGGGTGTTCGTCTCCTCTTGGAATAATTTGAGGGAGTTCGTCTCTTCATGGACCAATCTAAGAGTAATCGTCACGTCTTAGGTATATCTAAGGGAGTTCGTCACCTCTTGGACGAATCAAAGGGAGTTCGTCTCCTCTTGGACTACTGGAAGGGTGTTCGTCTCCTCTTGGACCAATCTAAGGGAGTTGTGCTCCTCTTCGTCCCATTTAGGGGAGGTCGTGTCTTCTTGGACTAAACTAAGGGAGCTCGTCACCTTGTGGACCAATTTATGGGAGTTCCTCTCCTCTTAGAGAAACCTAAGGGAGTCGTCTCCTCTTTGTCCAATCTAACAGGGTTCGACTCATCTCCTCTTGGACCAATCTCAGAGAGTTCCTCTCCAATCTAAGGGAGTTCGTCACCTCTTGGAGCAATCTAAGGTACTTAGCCTCCTTTACGTCCAACCTAAGAGAGTTCGTCTTCTCTTGGATCAATCTAAGAGAGCTCGTCTCCACTTGGACGAATATAAGGGAGTTCTTCTCTTCATGGACCAATGTAAGAGAGTTCGTTGCCTCTTGGACCATTGTAAGGGAATTCGTCTCCTCTTAGACCAATCTAAGGGAGTTCGTCTCTTCTTGGACCAATCTAGAGGTGTTCGTCTCCTATTGGAACAATTTAAGGGTGTTCGTCTCCTCTTGGATGAATCCAAGGGTGTTCGTCTCTTCATGGACTCATCTAGGAGTGGTGGTCACCTCTTGGGCAAATCTAAGACTCTTCGACACCTCTTGGACCAATGTAGGGGATTTCGTCTCTTCTTGGGCCAATGTCAGAGAGTTCATCTCCCCTTTGACTAATATAAGGGAGTTTGTCAATTCTTGGACCAATCTAAGGCAGTTTGTTACCCCCTGGACCAATCTAAGGGTGTTCGTCTCCTCTTGGAATAATTTGAGAGAGTTTGTCTCTTCATGGACCAATCTAAGAGTAATCGTCACGTCTTATGTATATCTAAGGGAGTTCGTCACCTCTTGGACGAATCAAAGGGAGTTCGTCTCCTCTTGGACCAATCTAAGGGAGTTGGTCTCCTCTTCGTCCCATTTAGGGGAGGTCCTCTCTTCTTGGACCAAACTAAGGGAGCTCGTCACCTTGTGGACCAATCTATGGGAGTTCCTCTCCTCTTAGAGAAATCTAAGGGAGCCGTCTCCTCTTTGTCCAATCTAACAGGGTTCGACTCGTCTCCTCTTGGACCAATCTCAGAGAGTTCCTCTCCAATTAAACCAATCAAAGGGAGTTCGTCACCTCTTGGAGCAATCTAAGGTAGTTAGCCTCCTTTACGTCCAACCTAAGAGAGTTCGTCTTCTCTTGGATCAATCTAAGAGAGCTCGTCTCCACTTGGACGAATCTAAGGGAGTTCTTCTCTTCATGGACCAATGTAAGGGTGTTCGTTGCCTCTTGGACTATTGTAAGGGAATTCACCTCCTCTTAGACCAATCTAAGGGGGTTCGTCTCCTCATGGACCATTATATATGTGTTCGTCTCCTGTTGGAACAATTTGTGGGTGTTCATCTCTTCATTGGACTAATCTAGGACTGGTCGTCAACTGTTGGACAAATCTAAGACAATTCATCTTCTCTTGGACGAATGTAGGGGGTTCGCCTCGTCTTAGGCCAATGTCAGAGAGTTCGCCTCCCCTGGGACTAATATAGGGGAGTTTGTCAATTCTTCGACCAATCTAAGGTAGTTCGTCACTACTTGGACCAATCTAAGGGTGTTTGTCTCCTCTTGGAAAAATTTGAGGGAGTTCGTCTCTTCCTGGACCAATCTAAGAGTGGTCGTCACTTCTTAGGTATATCTAAGGGAGTTCGTAACCTCTGGGATGAATCAAAGGGAGTTCGTCTCCTCTTGGACTACTGGAAAGGAGTTCGTCTCCTCTTGGACGAATCTAAGTGAGTTCGTCTCCTCTTCGTCCCATCTAGGGGAGGTCGTCTCTTCTTGGACCAATCTAAGGGTATTCGTCTCCTCTTGGAATAATTTGAGGGAGTTCGTCTCTTCATGGACCAATCTAAGAGAGGTCGTCACGTCTTCGGTATATCTAAGGGAGTTCGTTACCTCTTGGACGAATCAAAGGGAGTTCGTCTCCTCTTGGACTACTGGAATGGAGTTCGTCTCCTCTAGGACCAATCTATGGGAGTTCGTCTCCTCTTCGTCCCATCTAGGGGAGGTCGTCACTTCTTGGACCAATCTAAGGGAGCTCGTCACCTTTTGGACCAATTTATGGGAGTTCGTCTCCTCTTTGTCTAATCTAATAGGGATTGACTCGTCTCCTCTTGGACCAATCTCAGAGAGTTCCCCTTCTCTTGGACCAATCAAAGGGAGTTTGTCACCTCTTGGAGCAATCTAAGGTACTTAGCCTACTTTACGTCCAACCTAAGAGAGTTCGTCTTCTCTTGGATCAATCTAAGAGAGCTCGTCTCCACTTGGACGAATATAAGGGAGTTCTTCTCTTCATGGACCAATGTAAGAGAGTTCGTTGCCTCTTGGACCATTGTAAGGGAATTCGTCTCCTCTTAGACCAATCTAAGGGAGTTCGTCTCTTCTTGGACCAATCTAGAGGTGTTCGTCTCCTATTGGAACAATTTAAGGGTGTTTGTCTCCTCTTGGATCAATCCAAGGGTGTTCGTCTCTTCATGGACTCATCTAGGAGTGGTGGTCACCTCTTGGGCAAATCTAAGACTCTTCGACTCCTCTTGGACCAATGTAGGGGATTTCGTCTCGTCTTGGGCCAATGTCAGAGAGTTCGTCTCCCCATTGACTAATATAAGGGAGTTTGTCAATTCTTGGACCAATCTAAGGCAGTTCGTTACCCCCTGGACCAATCTAAGGGTGTTTGTCTCCTCTTGGAATAATTTGAGAGAGTTTGTCTCTTCATGGACCAATCTAAGAGTAATCGTCACGTCTTATGTATATCTAAGGGAGTTCGTCACCTCTTGGACGAATCAAAGGGAGTTCGTCTCCTCTTGGACCAATCTAAGGGAGTTGGTCCTCTTCGTCCCATTTAGGGGAGGTCGTCTCTTCTTGGACCAAACTAAGGGAGCTCGTCACCTTGTGGACCAATCTATGGGAGTTCCTCTCCTCTTAGAGAAATCTAAGGGAGTCCTCTCCTCTTTGTCCAATCTAACAGGGTTCGACTCGTCTCCTCTTGGACCAATCTCAGAGAGTTCCTCTCCAATTAAACCAATCAAAGGGAGTTCGTCACCTCTTGGAGCAATCTAAGGTAGTTAGCCTCCTTTACGTCCAACCTAAGAGAGTTCGTCTTCTCTTGGATCAATCTAAGAGAGCTCGTCTCCACTTGGACGAATCTAAGGGAGTTCTTCTCTTCATGGACCAATGTAAGGGTGTATGTTGCCTCATGGACTATTGTAAGGGAATTCACCTCCTCTTACACCAATCTAAGGGAGTTCGTCTCCTCATGGACCATTATAGATGTGTTCGTCTCCTGTTGGAACAATTTGTGGGTGTTCGTCTCCTCTTGGACCAATCCAAGGGTGTTCATCTCTTCATGGACTAATCTAGGATTGGTCGTCAACTGTTGGACAAATCTAAGACAATTCGTCTTCTCTTGGACGAATGTAGGGGGTTCGCCTCGTCTTAGGCCAATGTCAGAGAGTTCGCCTCCCTTGGGACTAATATAGGGGAGTTTGTCAATTCTTCGACCAATCTAAGGTAGTTCGTCACCACTTGGACCAATCTAAGGGTGTTTGTGTCCTCTTGGAAAAATTTGAGGGAGTTCGTCTCTTCCTGGACCAATCTAAGAGTGGTCGTCACTTCTTAGGTATATCTAAGGGAGTTCGTCACCTCTAGGATGAATCAAAGGGAGTTTGTCTCCTCTTGGACTACTGGAAAGGAGTTCGTCTCCTCTTGGACCAACCTAAGTGAGTTCGTCTCCTCTTCGTCCCATCTAGGGGAGGTCGTCTCTTCTTGGACCAATCTAAGCGTATTCGTCTCCTCTTGGAATGATTTGAGGGAGTTCGTCTCTTCATGGACCAATCTAAGAGAGGTCGTCACGTCTTCGGTATATCTAAGGGAGTTCGTTACCTCTTGGACGAATCAAAGGGAGTTCGTCTCCTCTTGGACTACTGGAATGGAGTTCGTCTCCTCTAGAACCAATCTATGGGAGTTCTTCTCCTCTTCGTCCCATCTAGGGGAGGTCGTCTCTTCTTGGACCAATCTAAGGGAGCTCGTCACCTTTTGGACCAATCTATGGGAGTTCGTCTCCTCTTTGTCCAATCTAACAGGGTTCGACTCGTCTCCTCTTGGACCAATCTTAGAGAGTTCCTCTCCTCTTGGACCAATCAAAGGGAGTTCGTCACCTCTTGGAGCAATCTAAGGTACTTAGCCTCCTTTACGTCCAACCTAAGAGAGTTCGTCTTCTCTTGGATCAATCTAAGAGAGCTCGTCTCCACTTGGATGAATCTAAGAAAGTTCTTCTCTTCGTGGACCAATGTAAGGGAGTTCGTCACCTCTTGGACCATTGTAAGGGAATTCGTCTCCTCTTGGACCAATCTAAGGGAGTTCGTCTCCTCATGGACATATCTATGGCTGTTCGTCTCATCTTGAAACAATTTGAGGGTGTTCGTCTCCTCTTGGGCCAATCCAAGGGTGTTCGTCTCCTCTTTGTCCAATCTAGGGGTGTTCGTCTCATCTTGGACCAATCTAAGGGAGTTCGTCACCTCTTTGTCCCATCTAAGGGAGTTCTTCTCCTGTTCGTCCAATATAAGGGAGTTTGTCACCACTTGATCCAATCTAATGGAGTTCGTCTTCTCTTTATACAATCTGAGTGAGTTCGTCCTCTCTTGGACCAACCTAAGGGTGTGGGTCTTCCCTTGGAACAATTTGAGGGAGTTCGTCTCCTCTTGGACCAATCTAAGGGAGTTTGTCTCCTCTTCGACCAATCGAATGGAGTTCGTCTACTTTTAATTCAATATAAGGGAGTTCGTCTCCTCTTTGTCCAATCTAAGGGAGTTCATCTCGTTTTGGACCAATCTAAGGGAGTTCGTCACCTCTTGGTCTAATCTAAGAGAGTTCATCTCCTCTTGGTCCATTCTAAGGGAGTTCGTCTCGTCTTGTCCAATCTAATGGAGTTCGTATCCTCTTCAACCAATCTATGGGAGTTCGTCTCCTCTTTGTCCAATCTAAGGGAGTTCTCCTCCTCTTTGATCAATCTAAGTGTGTACATCTCCTCTTTGCCCAATCTAAGGGAGTTCGTCTCCTCTTTGTACAATCAAAGGGAGTTCGTCTCCTCTAGGACCAATCTAAGGAAGTTCGTCTACTCTTTGTCCAAAGTGGAGGAGTTTGTCTCCTTTTCCACCAATCTAAGGGAGTTCGTCTCCTTGTCGACCAATCTATGGGTGTTCGTTTCCTTTTGATCCAATCTAAGAGAGTTCGTCTCCTCTTTGTCCAATCTAAGGGAGTTCCTCTCATCTAGGACAAATCTAAGGAAGTTCGTCCCCTCTTTGTTCAATCTAGAGGAGTTCGTCTCCTCTTCGACTAATCAGAGGGAGTTCGTTTCCTCTAGGAACAATCTAAGGGATTTCGTCTCTTCTTGGACCAATCTAAGAGTGTTCGTCTCCTCTTTGTCCAATCTAAGGGAGTTCCTCTCATCTTGGACCAACGAAAGGGAGCTCGTCACCTCTGGGACCAACTTAAGGGAGTTGGTCTAGTCTTGGACCAATCTAAGGGAGTTCGTCACCTCTTGGTCCAATCTAAGAGAGTTCGTCACCTCTTGGTCCATGCTCGGGAGTTCGTTTCCTCTTGTCCAATCTAATGAAGTTCGTCTCCTCTTCGACCAATCTAAGAGAGTTGGTCTCCTTTTCTTCCAATCCAACGGAGTTTGTCTCCTCTTTATCCAATCAAAGGTAGTTGATCTCATCTTGGACCAATATGTGGGAGTTCGTCTCCTCTTTGTCCAATCTAAGGGAGTTCGTCACCTTTTTGTACAACTTAAGGGAGTTCGTCACCTCTTGGTCCATTCTATTGGAGTTCGTCTCCTCTTTGTCCTATCTAATGGAGTTAGTCTCCTCTTCGACCAATCTAAGGCAGTTCATCTCCTCTTTGTCCAATCTCAAGGTGTTCGTCTCCTCTTTGTCCGGTCCACGGGAGTTCCTCTTATCTAAGACCAACCAATGGGAGTTCGTCCCCTCTTTGTCCATTCCAGAGGATTTCGTCTCCTCTTCAACCAATCTAAGGGAGTTCGTCTCCAGTGGAACCAATCTAAGGGAGTTTGTCTCATCTTTGTCCAATCGAATGGAGTTCGTCTACTCTTATACCAATCTAAGGGAGTTCGTCTCCTCTTTGTCCAGTCTAAGGGAGTTAATCTCGTCTTGGACCAATCTAAGGGAGTTCGTCACCTCTTGGTCTAATCTAAGGGAGTTCGTCACCTCTTGGTCCATTCTAAGGGAGTTCGTCTCCTCTTGTCCAATCTAATGGAGTTTGTATCCTCTTCGACCATTCTAAGTGAGTTCGTCCCCCCTTTGTCCAATCTAAGGGAGTTTGTGTCCAATTTATCCAATCAAAGGGAGATGATCTCATCTTGGACCAATCAAAGGGAGTTTGTCTCCATATTGTCCAATCCAAGGGAGTTCGTCACATCTTGGTCCATTCAATGGGAGTTCGTCTCCTCTTTGTCCAATCTAATGGTGTTCGTCACCTCTTCGACCAATCTAAGGGTGTTCGTCTCCTGTTTGTTCAATCTAAAGGAGTTCATCTCCTCTTCCACAATTTAAGGGAGTTCGTCTCCACTTCAATAAATCTAAGCGAGTTCGTCTCCTCTTTGTCCGATCTAAGGGAGTTCCTGTCATCTTGGACCAATCTAAGGGAGTTCGTCCTCTTTTTGTCCAATCTTAGGGAGTTCGTCTCCTTTTGGTACAACCTAAGGGAGTTCATCACCTTTTGGATCATTCTATGAGAGTTCGTCTCCTCTTTGTCCAATGTAATGGAGTTCATCTCCTCTTCGACCAATCTAAGGGAGTTCGTCTCCTCTTTTGACCAATGTAACGGAGTTTGTCTCCTCTTGGTCCAATCTAAGGGAGTTGATCTCATCTTGGACCAATCTCAGGGAGTTCGTCTCCTCTTGGACCAATCTCAGGGAGTTCCTCTCGTCTCTGTCCAATCGAACGGAGTTCGTCTCCTCTTGTACCAATCTAAGGGAGTTCGTCTCTTTGTCCAATCTCAGGTAGTTCGTCTTCTCATGGACCAATCTAAGGGAATTCATCACCTATTTATCCAATCTAAGGGAGTTCATCACCTCTTGGTCCATTCTATGGGAGTTCGTCTCCTCTTTGTCCAATCTAAGGAAGTTCGCCTCCTCTTCGATCAATCTAAGGGTGTACATCTCCTCTTTGTCCAATCTAAGGGAGTTCGTCTCCTCTTTGTACAATCAAAGGGAGTTCGTCTCCTCTAGGACCAATATAAGGAAGTTTGTCTCCTCTTTGTCCAATGTAGAGGTGTTGGTCTCCTCTTCTGCCAATCTAAGGGAGTTCATCTCCTCGTCGACCAATCTATGGGAGTTCGTTTCCTTTTGATCCAATCTAAGAGAGTTCGTCTCCTCTTTGTCGAATCTAAGGGTGTTCCTCTTATCTAGGACAAATCTAAGGAAGTTCTCCCCCCTTTGTTCAATCTAGAGGAGTTCATCTCCTCTTCGACAAATCTATGGGAGTTCTTCTCCACTAAGGCCAATCTAAGGGATTTCGTCTCTTCTTGGACCAATCTAAGGGAGTTCGTATCCTCTTTGTCTAATCTAAGGGAGTTCCTCTCATCTTGGAGAAATGTAAGGGAGCTCGTCACCTCTGGGACCAATCTAAGGGAGTTGGTCTAGTCTTGGACCAATCTAAGGGAGTTCGTCACCTTATAGTCCAATCTAAGGGAGTTCGTCACCTCTTGGTCCATTCTACGGGAGTTCGTCTCCTCTTGTCCAATCTAATGGAGTTCGTCTCCTCTTCGACCAATCTAAGGGAGTTGGTCTCCTTATTGTCCAATCAAACGGAGTTCGTCTCCTCTTTATCCAATCAAAGGTAGTTGATCTCATCTTGGACCAATCTATGGGAGTTTGTCTCCTCTTTGTCCAATCTAAGGGAGTTCGTCTCCTTTTTCTACAACTTAAGGGAGTTCGTCACCTCTTGGTCCAATCTAATGGAGTTCGTCTCCTCTTCGACCAATCTAAGGGAGTTCGTCTAATCTTTGTCCAATATAAGGGAGTTCATCTCCTCTTTATCCAATCAAAGGGAGTTGATCTCTTCTTGGACCAATCTAAGGGAGTTCGTCCTCTTTTTGTCCAATCAAAGGGAGTTCGACTCCTTTTGGTACAACCTAAGGGAGTTCGTCTCCTCTTGGATCATTCTACGAGAGTTCGTCTCCTCTTTGGCCAATGTAATGGAGTTCGTCTCCTCTTTGACCAATCTAAGGGAGTTCGTCTCCTCTTTTAAAAATGTAAGGGAGTTCGTCTCCTCTTGGTCCAATCTAAGGAAGTTCGCCTCCTTTTTGTCCAAACTAAGGGAGTTCGTCTCCTATTGGACCAATCTAAGGGAGTTCATCTCGTCTCTGTCCAACAGAAAGGAGTTCGTCTCCTCTTGTACCAATCTAAGGGAGTTGGTCTCCTCTTTGTCCAATCTCAAGTAGTTCGTCTCCTCTTGGACCAATCTAAGGGAGTTCGTCACCTCTTTGTCCAATCTAAGGGAGTTCGTCACATCTTGGTCCATTCAATGGGAGTTCGTCTCCTCTTTGTCCAATCTAAGGGAGTTCGCCTCCTCTTCGATCAATCTAAGGGTGTACATCTCCTCTTTGCCCAATCTAAGGGAGTTCGTCTCCTCTAGGACCAATCTATGGAAGTTCGTCTACTCTTTTTCCAAAGTAGAGGAGTTTGTCTCCTCTTCCACCAATCTAAGGGAGTTCGTCTCCTCGTCGACCAATCTATGGGAGTTCGTTTCCTTTTGTTCCAATCTAAGAGAGTTCGTCTCCTCTTTGTCCAATCTAAGGGAGTTCCTCTCATCTAGGACAAATCTAGGGAAGTTCGTCCCCTCTTTGTTCAATCTAGACGAGTTTGTCTCCACTTCGACAAATCTAAGGGTGTTCTTCTCCACTAAGACCAATCTAATGCATTTCGTCTCTTCTTGGACCAATCTAAGGGAGTTCGTCTCCTCTTTGTCCAATCTAAGGGAGTTCCTCTCATCTTGGACCAATGAGAGGGAGCTCGTCACCTCTGGGACCAATCTAAGGGAGTTGGTCTAGTCTTGGACCAATCTAAGGGAGTTCGTCACCTCTTGGAGGACATAAGACTTCTTGGTCAAGCCCAATTGCCGACAGGATGCTCCTACCCCACCATGCCTGGCCTTACCTTAAGAAGAAAGAGGGGGGGTATGAAGCGTGGAAAAGACTGAAAGAAGTGTATGAGAAACAGGTAACCTTAAGTGTTGGAGTGGCGGCAAAACTCTTGATTGATCAACGCGAGTGAACTGTGCTTAGACGCTTCGTCAAACCGCACCGATCTACGAGAGGAGCTGATGGATGAGTAGGCTTCCCCTTTCGATTCACGGAATGTGATCTGGGACACGATGGGAGTTTGCGTGCCTCGGTAGGAAAGAGATCACCGGAGTATAGCACAAGATCGCCTTTTCTTGCTGCCATGGGGTCGACCTGTGAACAAGGTAAGAGAGTTCGACTCCTCTTGGTCCATTCTGCAGGAGTTCGTTTCCTCTTATCCAACCTAATGGAGTTCGTCTCCTCTTCGACCAATCTAAGGGAGTTGGTCTCCATTTTCTCCAATCAAACGGAGTTCGTCTCCTCTTTATCCAATCAAAGGTAGTTGATCTCATCTTGGACCAATCTATGGGAGTTCGTCTCCTCTTTGTCCAATCTAAGGGAGTTCGTCTCCTTTTTGTACAACTTAAGGGAGTTCGTCACTTCTTGGTCCATTGTATGGGAGTTCGTCTCCTCTTTGTCTAGTCTAATAGAGTTCGTCTCCTCTTCGACCAATCTAAGGCAGTTCGTCTCCTCTTTGTCTAATCTCAAGGTGTTTGTCTCCTCTTTGTCCGGTCTAAGGGAGTTCCTCTTATCTAGGACCAATCAATGGGAGTTCGTCTCCTCTTTGTCCAATCCAGAAAAGTTCGTCTCCTCTTCGACCAATCTAAGGGAGTTCGTCTCCACTGGAACCAATCTAAGGGAGTTTGTCTCATCTTTGTCCAATCGAATGGAGTTCGTCTACTCTTAATTCAATCTAAGGGAGTTCGTCTCCTCTTTGTCCAATCTAAGGGAGTTCATCTCGTCTTGGACCAATCTAAGGGAGTTCGTCACCTCTTGGTCTAATCTAAGAGAGTTCGTCTCCTCTTGGTCCATTCTAAGGGAGTTCGTCTTGTCTTGTCCAATCTAATAGAGTTCGTATCCTCTTCGACCAATCTATGGGAGTTCGTCTCCTCTTTGTCCAATCTAAGGGAGTTCGCCTCCTCTTCGATCAATCTAAGTCTGTACATCAAGTCTTTGCCCAATCTAAGGGAGTTCGTCTCCTCTTTGTACAATCAAAGGGAGTTAGTCTCCTCTAGGACCAATCTAAGGAAGTTCGTCTACTCTTTGTCCAAAGTAGAGGAGTTTGTCTCCTCTTCCACTAATCTAAGGGAGTTTGTCTCCTTGTCGACCAATCTATGGGTGTCCGTTTCCTTTTGATCCAATCTAAGAGAGTTCGTCTCCTCTTTGTCCAATCTAAGGGAGTTCCTCTCATCTAGGACAAATCTAAGGAAGTTCGTCCCCTCTTTGTTCAATCTAGAGGAGTTCGCCTCCTCTTCAACAAATCAGAGGGTGATCTTCTCCACTAAGACCAATCTAGGGGATTTCGTCTCTTCTTGGACTAATCTAAGGGTGTTCGTCTCCACTTTGTCCAATCTGAGGGAGTTCCTCTCATCTTGGACCAATGAAAGGGAGCTCGTCACCTCTAGGACCAACTTAAGGGAGTTGGTCTAGTCTTGGACCAATCTAAGGGAGTTCGTCACCTCTTGGTCCAATCTAAGAGAGTTCGTCACCTCTTGGTCCATGCTCGGGAGTTCGTTTCCTCTTGTCCAATCTAATGGAGTTCGTCTCCTCTTCGACCAATCTAAGGGAGTTGGTCTCCTTTTTGTCCAATCCAACGGAGTTTGTCTCCTCTTTATCCAATCAAAGGTAGTTGATCTCATCTTGGACCAATATGTGGGAGTTCGTCTCCTCTTTGTCCAATCTAAGGGAGTTCGTCTCCTTTTTGTACAACTTAAGGGAGTTCGTCACCTCTTGGTCCATTCTATTGGAGTTCGTCTCCTCTTTGTCCCGTCTAATGGAGTTCGTCTCCTCTTCGACCAATCTAAGGCAGTTCGTCTCCTCTTTGTCCAATCTCAAGGTGTTCGTCTCCTCTTTGTCCGGTCTACGGGAGTTCCTCTTATCTAGGACCAACCAATGGGAGTTCGTCCCCTCTTTGTCCAATCCAGAGGAGTTCGTCTCCTCTTCGACCAATCTAAGGGAGTTCGTCTCCAGTGGAACCAATCTAAGGGAGTTTGTCTCATCTTTGTCCAATCGAATGGAGTTCGTCTACTCTTATACCAATCTAAGGGAGTTCGTCTCCTCTTTGTCCAATCTAAGGGAGTTCATCTCGTCTTGGACCAATCTAAGGGAGTTCGTCACCTCTTGGTCTAATCTAAAGGAGTTCGTCACCTCTTGGTCCATTCTAAGGGAGTTCGTCTCCTCTTGTCCAATCTAATGGAGTTTGTATCCTCTTCGACCATTCTAAGTGAGTTCGTCCCCTCTTTGCCCAATCTAAGGGAGTTCGTGTCCTATTTATCCAATCAAAGGGAGATGATCTCATCTTGGACCAATCAAAGGGAGTTTGTCTCCTTATTGTCCAATCTAAGGGAGTTCGTCACATCTTGGTCCATTCAATGGGAGTTCGTCTCCTCTTTGTCCAGTCTAATGGCGTTCGTCACCTCTTCGACCAATCTAAGGGTGTTCTTCTCCTGTTTGTTCAATCTAAAGGAGTTCGTCTCCTCTTCCACAATTTAAGGGAGTTCATCTCCACTTCAACAAATCTAAGCGAGTTCGTCTCCTCTTTGTCCGATCTAAGGGAGTTCCTCTCATCTTGGACCAATCTAAACGAGTTCGTCTGCTCTTTGTGAAATCTAAACGTGTTCGTCTTTTCTTCGACCAATCTGAAGGAGTTAGTCTCCACTTGGACAAATCTAAGGGAGTTCGTCTCCACTTGGACCAATCTAAGGGAGTTCCTCTCCTCTTGGACCAATGTAGGGGAGTTTGTCTCCTCTTGGACCAATCTAAGGGTGGTCCTCTCCTCTTGGAACAATCTAAGGGAGTTCCTCTCCTCTTGGACCAATCTAAGGGAGTTCCTCTCCTCTTGGTCCAATCTAAGAGAGTTCGTCTCCTCTTGGACCAATCTAATGGTGGTCATCTCCTCCTGGACCAATCTAAGGAAGTTCGTCTCCTCTTGGACCAATCTAAGGGTGGTCATCTCCTCTCTGTCCACTCCAAGGGAGCTCCTCTCAACTTGGACCAATCTAAGGGACCTTGTCTCCTCTTAGACCAATCAAGGGGAGTTCCTCTCATCTTGTACCAATCTAAGGGAGTTCGTCTCCTCTTTGTCCATTCTAAACGAGTTCGTCTTCTGTTGAACCAATCTAAATGAGTTCATCTCCACTTGGACCAATCTAAGGGAGTTGGTCTCCTCTTGGACCAATCTAAGGGAGTTCCTCTCCTCTTGGACCAATCTAAGTTTGTTCCTCTCATCTTTGACCAATCGAAGCGGGTTCGTCTCCTCTTTGTCCAATGTAGAGGAGTTTGTTTCCTCTTCGACAAATCAGAGAGAGTTCGTCTCCACTTGCACCAAAGTAAGGGAGTTCGTCTCCTGTTTGCCAAATCTACGGAAGTTCGTCTCGTCTTGGACCAATCTAAGGAAGGTCGTTTCCTGTTTGTCCAATCTAAGGGAGTTCGTTACGTCTTGGTCCATTCTATGGGAGTTCGTCTGCTCTTTGTCCAAACTAATGGAGTTCGTCTGCTATTCAACCAATCTAAGGGAGTTCGTTACCTATTTGTCCAATCTAAAGGAGTTCGTCTCTTCTTTATCTAATCTAAGGGGGTTCGTTACCTCTTGGTACATTCTATGGGAGTTCTTCTCCTCGTTGTCCAATCTAATGGAGTTCGTCTCCTCTTCGACCAATTTAAGGGAGTTCGTCTCCTATTCGACCAATCTAAGGGAGTTCATCTCCTCTTTATCTAATCTAAGGGAGTTGATCTCATCTTGGACCAATTTAAGGGAGTTCGTCTCCTCTTTGTCCAATCTAAGGGAGTTCGTCACCTCTTGGTCCAATCTAAGGGAGATCGTCTCCTCTTTGTCCAATCTAATGGCGTTCGTCACCTCTTCGACCAATCTATGGGAGTTCGTCTCCTGTTTGTCCAATCTAAAGGAGTTCGTCTACTCTTGTACCAATCTAAGGGAGTTTGTCTCCTCTTTGTCCAATCTAAGGGTGTTCGTCTCGTCTTGGACCAGGCTAAGGGAGTCCGTCACCTCTTGGTCCAATCTAAGGGAGTTCGTTACCTCTTGGTCCATTCTTTCGGAGTTCGTCTCCTCTTTGTCCATTCTAATGGAGCTCGTCTCCTCTTCGACGAATCTAAGGGAGTTCATCCCCTCTTTGTCCAATCTAAAGGAGTTCGTCTCCTCTTTATCCGATCTAAGGGAGTTCGTTACCTCTTGGTCTATTCTATGGGAGTTCGTCTCAACTTTCTCCAATCTAATGGACTTCGTCTCCTCTTCGACCAACCTAAGGGAGTTCGTCTCCTCTTGGTCCAATCTAACGGAGTTCGTCTCCTCATTATCCAACCTAAGGGAGTTGATCTCATCTTGGACCAATCTAAGGGAGTTCGTTTCCTCTTTGCCCAATCTAAGGAAGTTCATCTCCTCTTGGACCAATCTAAGGGAGGTCATCTCCTCTTTGTCCAATCTAAGGGACTTCCTCTCATCTTGAACCTTTCTAAGGGAGCTCGTCTCATCATGGACCAATCTTAGGGAGTTCGTCTTATCTTTGTCTAATCGAAAGGAGTTCGTCTACTCTTGAACCAATCTAATGGAGTTCGTCTCCTCTTTGTCCAATATGAGGGAGTCCGTCACCTATTGGTCCAATCTATGGGAGTTCGTTACCTCTTGGTCCATTCTTTGGGAGTTCGTCTCCTCTTCGCCCAATCTAATGGAGCTTATCTCCTCTTCGACCAATCTAAGGGAGTTCGTCTCCTCTTTGTCTAATCCAAAGGAGCTCGTCTTCTCTTTATCCATACTAAGAGAGTTCGTTGCCTCTTGGTACATTCTATGGGAGTTCGTCTCCTCTTTGTCCAATCTAATAGAGTCCGTGTCCTCTTCGACCAATCTAAGGGAGTTCGTCTCCTCTTTGTCCAATCTAAGGGAGTTCGTCTCCACTTTGTCCAATCTAAATGAGTTCGTCTTCTGTTGCACCAATCTAAATGAGTTCTTCTCCACTTGGACCAATCTAAGGGAGTTCGTCTCCTTTTGGTCCAATCAAAGTGTGGTCGTCTCCTCTCTGTCTAATCCAATGGAGCTCCTCTCAAGTTGGACCAATCTAAGGGGGAGTTCGTCTCATCTTTGCCCACTCAAAAGGAGTTCGTCTCCACGTGTACAAATCTAAGGGAGTTCGTATCCTCTTGTATCAATCTAAGGGAGTTCGTCTCCTCTTTGTCCAATCTGAGGGAGTTCGTCTCCTCTTGGACCAATCCAAGAGAGTTCGTCACCCCTTGGTTCAATCCAAGGCTGTTCGTCACCTCTTGGTCCATTCTATGGGAGTTCACCTCCTCTTTGACCAATCTAAGGGAGTTCGTCTCCTCTTGGTCCAATCAAAGGGAGTTGATCTCATCTTGGACCAATCTAAGGGAGTTCGTCTCCTCTTTGTCCAATCTGAAGGAGTTCGTCACCTCTTTGTCCAATCTAAGGGAGTTCCTCTCATCTTTGACCAATCTAAGGGTGTTCATCTCCTCTTTGTCCAATCTGGACGAAATTCGTTTCCTCTTCGACCAATCTAAGAGAGTTCGTCTCCACTTGGACCAATCTAAGGGAGTTCGTATCCTCTTTGCCCAATCTAAGGAAGTTCGTCTCCTCTTTGACCAATCTAAGGGAGGTCGTCTCCTCTTTGTCCAATCTAAGGGACTTCCTCTCATCTTGGACCAATCTAAGGGAGCTCATCTCCTCTTGGACTAATCTTAGGGAGTTCGTCTCATCATTGTCCAATCGAAAGGAGTTCGTCTACTCTTAACCCAATCTAAGGGAGTTCATCTCCTCTTTGTCCAATCTAATGTTGTTCGTCTCGACTTGCACAAATCCAAGGGAGTTCGTCACCTCTTGGTCCAATCTAAGGGAGTTCGTTACCTCTTGGTCCATTCTGAGGGAGTTCATCTACTATTTGTCCAATCTAATGTAGCTCATCTCTTCTTCGACCAATCTAAGGGAGTTGATATCATCTTGGACCTATCTAAGGGAGTTCGTCTCCAGTTTGTCCAATATAGGGGAATTCGTCTCCGTTTGGAACAATCTATGGGCGTTCGACACATCTTTGTCCAATCTAAAGGAGTTCGTCTCTTCTTTTTCCAATATATAGGAGTTCGTCTCCTCTTGGACAATTCTAAGGGATTTCGTCTCCTCTTTGACCAATCTAAGGGAGTTCGTCTCCTGTTTGTTCAATCTAAGTGAGTTCGTCTCCTCTTGGACCAATCTAAGGGAGTTCATCTCGTCTTTGTCCAATCTAAAGGAGTTCATGTCCTCTTCGACCAATCTAAGGGAGTTCGTCTCCTCTGTGTCAAATCTAAGGGAGTTCGTCACCTCTTGGTCCAATCTATGGGGTTCGTCTCCTCTTTGTCGAGTCTAAGGGAGTTCACCTCATCTTCGACCAATCTAACGGAGTTCGTCGCCTCTTTGTCCAATCAAAGGGAATTCGTCTTCTCTTGAATCAATCTATTGTCTGCTCTTTGTCCAATCTAAAGGAGTTCGTCTCCTCTTCCACCACTTTAAGGGTGTTCGTCTCCACTTCGACAAATCTAACGGACCTCGTCTCCTCTTTGTCCGATCTAAGGGAGTTCCTCTCATCTGGGACTATTCTAGGGGAGTTCGTCTCCTCTGTATCCAATCTAAACGAGTTGGTCTTCTCTTCGACCAATCTAAAGGAGTTCGTCTCCACTTGGACCATTCTAAGGGAGTTCGTCTCCTCATGGACCAATCTAAGGGTGGTCGTCTCCTCTTTGTCCAATCCAAGGGAGCTCCTCTCAACTTGGATCAATCTAAGGGAGTTCGTCTCCTCTTTGTCCATTCTAAGGTAGTTCGTCTCGTCTTGGAACAATCTAAGAGAGTTCGTCACCTCTTGGTCCAATCTAAGAGAGTTCCTCACCTCTTGGTCCATTCTATGGGAGTTCGTCTCCACTTGTCCAATCTAAGGGAGTTCGTCTCCTCTTTGTCCATTCTAAGGTAGTTCTTCTCCTTTGGACAAATCTAAGAGAGTTCGTCACCTCTTGGTCCAATCTAAGGCAGTTCATCTCCTCTTGGTCCTTTCTATGGGAGTACGTCTCCTTTTGTCCAATCTAAAGGAGTTTGTCTCCTCTTCGACCAATCTAAGGGAGTTCATCTCCACTTCGATTAATCTAAGGGACTTCGTCTCCTTTTGGTAAAACCTAAGGGAGTTCATCACCTCTTGGTCCATTCTATGGGAGTTCCACTCCACTTTGTCCAATCCAACAGAGGTCGTCTCCTCTTCGACTAATCTGAGGGAGTTCGTCTGCTCTTTGTCCAATCTGAAGGATTTCGTCCCCCCTTTATCCAATCTAAGGGAGTTAATCTCAACTTGGACCAATCAAAGTGAGTTCGTCTCCTCTTTGTCCAATCTATGGGAGTTCATATCTTCTTGGTCCAATCTAAGGGAGTTCGTCATCACTTGGTCCATTCTATGGGGTTTTGCCTACTCTTTGTCCAGTCTAAGGGAGTTCGCCTCTTCTTCGACCAATCTAACGGACATCGTCTCCTCTTTGTCCAATCTAAGGGAATTCGTCTTCTCTTGAACCAATCTAAGTGAGTTAGTCCGCTCTTTGTCCAATCTAAAGGAGTTCGTCTCCTCTTCCACCATTTTGAGGAAGTTCGTCTCCACTTCAACAAATCTAAGGAAGTTCGTCTTCTCTTCGTCCGATCTAAGGCAGTTCCTCTCATATTGGACCAATCTAAGGAAGTTCATCTCCTCTTTGTCCAATCTAAACGAGTTCGTCTTCTGTTCGACCAATCAAAAGGAGTTCGTCTCCACTTGGACCAATCAAAGGGAGTTCATCTCCTCTTGGATCAATCTAAGGGAGTTCGTCTCCTCTTGGACCAATCTACGGGTGGTCGTCTCCTCTTTGTCTAATCCAAGGGAGCTCCTCTCAATTTGGACCAATCTAAGGGAGCTCGTCTCCTCTTGGTACATTCTATGGGAGTTCGTCTCTTCTTTGTTCAATCTAATGGAGTTCGTCTCCTCTTTGATCAATCTAAGGGAGTTCGTCTCCTCTTTGTCCAATCTAAGGGAGTTTGTCTCCTCTTGGTACAATCTAAGGGAGTTCACCACCTCTTGGTCCATGGTATGGGAGTTTGTCTCCTCTTTGTCAAGTCTAAGGGAGTTCGCCTCCTCTTCGACCAATCTAAGGGAGTTCGTCTCCTATTCGATCAATCTAAGGGAGTTCGTCCCCTCTTTATCCAATCTAAGGGAGTTCGTCTCCTCTTCGTCCAATCTAAGGGAATTCGTCTCCTGTTCGTCCAATCAGAGAGAGTTAATCTCATCTTTGTCCTATCTGAGGGAGTTTGTCTCCATTTGGACCAATCTATGGGAGTTCGTCACCACTTCATCCAATTTTTGGGAGTTCGTCACCTCTTTGTCCAATCAAAGGGAATTCGTCTCCTCTAGGACCAATCTAAGGGAGTTCGTATCCTCTTTGCCCAATCTAAGGAAGTTCGTCTCCTCTTCGACCAATCTAAGGGAGTTCGTCTCCTCTTCCCCCAATCTAAGGGACTTCAACTCCTCTTCGACCAATCTAAGGGAGTTCGTCTTCACTTGGACCAACCTAAGGGAGTTCGTCTCCTCTTGGACCAATATAAGGGAGGTCGTCTCCTCTTTGTCCAATGTAAGGGTGTTCCTCTCATCTGAGACCAATCTAAGGGAGCTCGTCTCCTTTGGGAACAATCTATGGGAGTTTCTCTCATCTTTGTCCAATCGAATGGAGTTCGTCTACTCTGGTACCAATCTAAGGGAGTTCGTCTCCTCTTTATCCAATCTAAGGTAGTTTGTCTTGTCTTGTACCAATCTAAGGGAGTTCGTCACCTCTGGGTCCAATCTAAGGGAGTTCGTTATCTCTTGGCCCATTCCATGGTTGTTCGTTTCCTCTTCGACCAATCAAACGGAGTTCGTCTCCTCTTTGTTCAATCTAAAGGAGTTCGTCTCCTCTTTATCCATTCTAAGGGAGTTTATCTCATCTTGGACCAATCTAAGGGAGTTCATCTCCTCTTTGTCCAATCTAAGGGAGTTCGTCTCATCTTGGACCAATCTAAGGGAGTTCGTCTCCTCTTCGACCAATCAAAGGGAGTTCGTCTCCTCTTTGTTCAATCTAAAGGAGTTCGTCTCCTCTTTATCCATTCTAAGGGAGTTAATCTCATCTTGGACCAATCTAAGGGAGTTCCTCTCCTCTTGGTCCAATCTCAGGGAGTTCGTGACCTTTTGGTCCATTCTATGGAGATTCGTCTCCTCTTTGTCCAGTCTATGGGAGTTCGTCATCTCTTTGTCCAATCTAACAGAGTTCGTCTACTCTTCGACCAATCTAATGGAGTTCGTCTCCTCTTTGTCCAATCTAAGGGAATTCTTCTTCTCTTGAACCAATCTATGGGAGTTCGTCAGCTCTTTGTCCAATCTAAAGGAGTTCGTCTCCTCTTCCACCATTTTAAGGGACTTCGTCTCCACTTCGACAAATGTAAGGGAGCTCGTCTCCTCTGGGACCAATCTAAGGGAGTTCGTCTCCTCTTTGTCCATTGTAAGGTAGCTCGTCTCATCTTGGACCAATCTAAGGGAGTTCGTCTCCTCTTGGTCCAATCTAAGGGAGTTCGACACCTCTTGGCCCATTCTATGGGAGTTCGTCTCCTCTCGTCCAATATAATGGAGTTCGTTTCCTCTTCGACCAATCTAAGGAAGTTCGTCCCCTCTTTGTCCAATCTAAAGGAGTTCATCTCCTCTTTATCAAATCTAAGGGATTTAATCTCATCTAGGACCAATCTAAGGGAGTTCGTCTCCTCTTGGTCCATTCTTTCGGGATTCGTCTCCTCTTTGTCCAGTCTATTGGAGTTCGTCTTCTCTTTGTCCAATCTAACGGAGTTCATGTCCTCTTCGAGGAATCTAACGGTGTTCGTCTCCTCTTTGTCCAATCTAAGGGAATTCGTCTTCTCTTAAACCAATCTAAGGGGGTTCGTCTGCTCTTTGTCCAATCTAAAGGAGTTCATCTTGTCTTCCACCATTTTAAGGGAGTTCGTCTCCACTAGGTGAAATCTTACGGAGCTCGTCTCCTCTTGGTCCGATCTAAGGGAGTTCCTCTCATCTTGGACCAATCTAAGGGAATCTAAACGAGTTCATCTTCTCTTTGACTAATCTAAAGGAGTTCATCTGCACTTAGACCAATCTAAGGGAGTTCATCTCCACGTGGACCAATCTAAGGGAGTTCGTCTCCTCTTCGACCAATCTAAGGGAGTTCATCTCCACTTGGACCAATCTAAGGGAGTTCGTCTCCACTTGGACCAATCTAAGGGCGGTCGACTCCTCTTTGTCCTATGCAAGGAAGCTCCTCTCAACTTGGACCAATCTAACGGAGCTCGTCTCCTCTTGGTCCAATCTAAGGGAGTTCGTTTCATCTTTGTCCAATCGAAACGAGTTCGTCTCCTCTTGTACCAATCTGAGGGAGTTCGTCTCCTGTTTCTCCAATCTAAGGGAGTTCGTCTCCTCTTTGACCAATATATGGGAGTTCGTCACCTCTTGGTCCAATCTTAGGGAGTTCGTCACCTCTCCCTCCAATCTAAAGGTGTTCGTCTATTCTTTGTCCAATCTAGAAGAGTTCGTCTCCTCATCGACCAATCTAAGGGAGTTCGTCTCCGCTTGGACCAATCTAAGGGAGTTTGTCTCCTCTTTGTCCAATCTAAGGAAGTTTGTGTTGTCTTGTACCAATCTAAGGGAGTTCGTCACCTCTGGGTCCAATCTAGGGGAGTTCGTTACCTCTTGGCCCATTCCATGGTTGTTCGTTTCCTCTTGTCCAATGTAATGAAGTCCGTTTCCTCTTCGACCAATCTAAGGGAGTTCGTCTCCTCTTTGTTCAATCTAAAGGAGTTCGTCTCCTCTTTATCCATTCTAAGGGAGTTAATCTCATCTTGGACCAATCTATGGGAGTTTGTCTCCTCTTTGTTCAATCTAAGGGAGTTCCTCTCCTCTTGGTCTAATCTAAGGGAGTTCATGACCTCATGGTCCATTCTATGGGGATTCGTCTCCTCTTTGTCCAGTCTGTGGGAGTTCGTCATCTCTTTGTCCAATTTAACGGAGTTCGTCTCCTCTTCGACCAATCTAACAGAGTTCATCTCCTCTTTGTCCAATCTAAGGGAATTTGTCTTCTCTGAACCAATCTAAGGGAGTTCGTCAGCTCTTTGTCCAATCTAAAGGAGTTCGTCTCCTCTTCCACCATTTTAAGGGAGTTCGTCTCCACTTGGACAAATGTAAGAGAGCTCGTCTCCTCTGGGACCAATCTAAGGGAGTTCGTCTCCTCTTCGTCCATTGTAAGGTAGCTCGTCTCATCTTGGACCAATCTAAGGGAGTTCAACACCTCTTGGTCCAATCTAAGGGAGTTCGTCACCTCTTGGCCCATTCTATGGGAGTTCGTCCCCTCTTGTCCAATTTAATGGAGTTCGTCTCCTCTTCGACCATTCTAAGGGAGTCCGTCCCCTCTTTGTCCAATCTAAAGGAGTTTGTCTCCTCTTTATCCAATCTAAGGGAGTTAATCTCATCTTGGACCAATCTAAGGGAGTTCGTCTCCTCTTGGTCCATTCTTTGTGGATTCGTCTCCTCTTTGTCCAGTCTATGGGAGTTCGTCTTCTCTTTGTCCAATCTAACGGAGTTCGTCTCCTCGTTGTCCAATCTAAGGGAATTCGTCTTCTCTTGAACCAATCAAAGGGGGTTCGTCTGCTCTTTGTCCAATCTAAAGGAGTTCGTCTCGTCTTCCACCATTTTAAGGGAGTTCGTCTCCACTTGGACAAATCTTAGGGAGCTCGTCTCCTCTTGGTCCGATCTAAGGGAGTTCCTCTCATCTTGGACCTATCTAAGGGAATCTAAACGAGTTCGTCTTCTCTTTGACTAATCTAAATGAGTTCATATGCACTTAGACCAATCTAAGGGAGTTCGTTTCCACTTGGACCAATCTAAGGGAGTTCGTCTCCACTTGGACCAATCTAAGGGAGTTCGTCTCCACTTGGACCAATCTAAGGGCGGTCGTCTCCCCTTTGTCCTATCCAAGGAAACTCCTCTCAACTTGGACCAATCTAATGGAGCTCGTCTCCTCTTGGACCAATCTAAGGGAGGTCGTCTCATCTTTGCCCAATCGAAACGAGTTCGTCTCCTCTTGTACCATTCTAAGGGAGTTCGTCTCCTCTTTGTCCAATCTAAGGGAATTCATCTCCTCTTGGACCAATATATGGGAGTTCGTCATCTCTTGGTCCATTCTTAGGGAGTTCGTCACCTCTTCCTCCAATTTAAAGGAGTTCGTCTCTTCTTTGTCCAATCTAGAAGAGTTCGTCTCCTGTTCAACCAATCTAAGGGAGTTCGTCTCCACTTGGACCAATCTAAGGGAGTTCGTCTCCTCTTGGACCATTATAAGGGAGGTCGTCTCCTCTTTGTCCAATCTAAGGTAGTTTCTCTCATTTTGGACAAATCTAAGGGAGTTTGTCTCCTCTTAGACCAATCTAAGGGAGTTCGTCTCCACTGGGACCAATCTAACAGAGTTCATCTTATCTTTGTCCAATCGAATGGAGTTCATATACTCTTGTACCAATCTAAGGGAGTTCGTCTGCTCTTTGTCCATTCGAAGGTAGTTCGTCACGTCTTGGACCAATCTAAGAGAATTCGTCACCTCTTGGTCCAATCTAAGGGAGTTCGTCACCTCTTGGTCCATTCTATGGGAGTTCGTGTCCTCTTATCCAATCTAAGGGAGTTCGTCTCCTCTTTGTGCATTCTAAGGTAGTTCTTCTCGTCTTGGACCAATCTAAGAGAGTTCGTCACCTCTTGGTCCAATCTGACGTAGTTCATCACCTCTTGGTCCTTTCTATGGGAGTTCGTCTCCTCTTGTCCAATCTAATGGAATTCGTCTCCTCTTCGACCAATCTAAGGGAGTTTTTCTCCTTTTTGTCCAATCTAAGGGACTTCGTCTCATTTTGGTAAAACCTATGGGAGTTCGTCACCTCTTGGTCCATTCTATGGGAGTTCGTCTCCACTT
This sequence comes from Melaleuca quinquenervia, assembly GCA_030064385.1. Taxonomy (NCBI): domain Eukaryota; kingdom Viridiplantae; phylum Streptophyta; class Magnoliopsida; order Myrtales; family Myrtaceae; genus Melaleuca; species Melaleuca quinquenervia. Next base: position 12,784,034 of record CM057718.1, read on the forward strand.
TGTCCAATCCAATGGAGTTCGTCTCCTCTTCGACTAATCTGAGGGAGTTCGTCTGCTCTTTGTCCAATCTGAAGGAATTCGCCTCCCCTTTATCCAATCTAAGGGAGTTAATCTCATCTTGGACCAATCAAAGGGAGTTCGTGTCCTCTTTGTCCAATCTAAGGGAGTTCGTATCTTCTTGGTCCAATCTAAGGGAGTTCGTCACCTGTTGGTCCATTCTATGGGGTTTCTCCTTGTCTTTGTCCAGTCTAAGGGAGTTCGCCTCTTCTTTGACCAATCTAATGGACATCGTCTCCTCTTTGTCCAATCTATGGGAATTCGTCTTTTCTTGAACCATTCTAAGGGAGTTCGTCTACTCTTTGTCCAATCTAAAGGAGTTCGTCTCCACTTCGAAGGGAGTTCGTCGCATGTTCGTCCGATCTAAGGCAGTTCCTCTCATATTGGACTAATCTAAGGGAGTTCGTCTCCTCTTTGTCCAATCTAAATGAGTTCGTCTTCTGTTTGACCAATCTATAGGAGTTTGTCTCCACTTGGACCAATCTAAGGAAATTCGTCTGCACTTGGACCAATCTAAGGGAGTTCATCTCCTCTTGGATCAATCTAAGGGAGTTCGTCTTCTCTTGGACCAATCTAAGGGTGGTCGTCTCCTCTTTGTCTAATCCAAGGGAGCTCCTCTCAATTTGGACCAATCTAAGGGAGCTCGTCTCCTCTTGGACCAATCTAAGGGAGTTCGTCTCCTCTTGGACCAATCTAAGGGTGGTCATCTCCTCTTTGCCCAATCCAAGGGAGCTCCTCTCAACTTAGAGCAATCTAATGGAGCTAGTCTCCACTTTGACCAATCTAAGGGAGTTCGTCTAATCTTTGCCCAATCAAAAGGAGTTCGTCTCTTCTTGTACCAATGCAAGGGTGTTCGTCTCATCTTTCTCCAATCAATGGTAGTTGATCTCATCTTGGACCAATCTAAGAGAGTTCCTGTCCTCTTTGTCCAACCTTAGGGAGTTTGTCTCCTCTTTGTCTAATGAAAGGGAGTTCGTCTCATCTTTGGCCAGTCTAAGGGAGTTCCTCTCCTCTTTGTCCAATCTAGAGGGGTTCGTCTCCTCTTCAACCAATCTAAGAGTGTTCGTCTCCACTTGGACCAATCTAAGGGTGTTCATCTCCTCTTTGTCCAATCTAAGGAAGTTCATCTCCTCTTGGACCAATCTAAGTGAGGTCGTCTCCACTTTGTCCAATCTAAGGGAGTCCCTCTCATCTTGGACCAATCTAAGGGAGCTCGTCTCCTCTTGGACCAATCTATGGGAGTTCGTCACATCTTTGTCCAATCAAAAGGAGTTTGTCTACTCTTATACCAATCTAAGGGATTTCGTCTCCTCTTTGTCCAATCTAAGGGAGGTCGTCTCGTCTCGGACCAATCTAAGGGATTTCGTCACCTCTTGGTGCAATCTAAGGCAGCTCGTCTCCTCTTGGACAAATCAAAGGCACTTCGTCTCATCTTTGCCCAATCGAAAGGAGTTCGTCTCCTCTAGTACCAATCTAAAGGAGTTCGTCTCCTCTAGCACCAATCTAAAGGAGTTCGTCTCCTCTAGCACCAATCTAAAGGAGTTCGTCTCCTCTTTGTCCAATCTAAGGGAGTTCATCTCCTCTTGGACCAATATAAGGGAGTTCGTCACCTCTTTGTCCAATCTAAAGGAGTCCGTCCCCTCTTTATCCAATCTAAGGGAGTTCGTTACCTCTTGGTACATTCTATGGGAGTTCTTCTCTTCTTTGTTCAATCTAATGGAGTTCGTCTCCTCTTTGATCAATCTAAGGGAGTTCGTCTCCTCTTTGATCAATCTAAGGGAGTTTGTCTCCTCTTGGTACAATCTAAGGGACTTCACCACCTCTTGGTCCATGGTATGGGAGTTTGTCTCCTCTTTGTCAAATCTAAGGGAGTTCGCCTCCTTTTCGACTAATCTAAGGGACTTCATCTCCTCTTTGTCCAATCTAAGGGTATTCGTCTCCTGTTCGTCCAATAAGAGAGAGTTGATCTCATCTTTGTCCAATCTAAGGGAGTTCCTCTCCTCTTTGTCCAATCAAAGGGAGTTTGTCTCCATTTGGACCAATCAATGGGAGTTCGTCACCTCTTGGTCCAATTTATGGGAGTTTGTCACCTCTTTGTCCAATCTAATGGAGTTCGTCGCCTCTTTGTCCAATATAAGGGAGTTCGTCTCCTCGTTGTCCAATCAAAGGGAATTCGTCTCCTCTAGGACCAATCAAATGGAGTTCGTCTTCACTTAATCCAATCTAGAGGAGTTCGTCTCCTCTTCCACCAATGCAAGGGAGTTCGACTCCTCTTCGACCAATCTAAGGGAGTTCGTCTCCACTTGGACCAATCTATGGGAGTTCGTCTCCTGTTGGACCAATATGAGGGATGTCGTCTCCTCTTTGTCCAATCTAAGGAAGTTCCTCTCATCTTAGACCAATCTAAGGGAGCTCGTCTCCTTTGGGACCAATCTAAGGGAGTTTGTCTCATTTTTGTCCAATCGAATGGAGTTCGTCTACTCTTGTACCAATCTAAGGGACTTCGTCTCCTCTTTGTCCAATCTAAGGTAGTTTGTCTTGTCTTGTACCAATCTAAGGAAGTTCGTCACTACTCGGTCTAATCTAAGGGAGTTCGTTACCTCTTGGCCCATTCCATGGGTGTTTGTTTCCTCTTGTCCAATCTAATGGAGTTCGTTTCCTCTTCGACCAATCTAAGGGAGTTCGTCTCCTCTTTGTTCAATCTAGAGGAGTTCGTCTCCTCTTTATCCATTCTAAGGGAGTTAATCTCATCTTGGACCAATCTAAGGGAATTCGTCTCCTCTTTGTCCAATCTAAGGGAGTTCCTCTCCTCTTGGTCCAATCTAAGGGAGTTCGTCACCTCTTGGTATATTCTATGGGGATTTGTCTCCTCTTTGTCCAGTCTATGGGAGTTCGTCATCTCTTTGTCATCTCTAACCGAGTTCATCTCCTCTTCGACCAATCTAACGAAGTTCGTCTCCTCTTTGTCCAATCTAAGGGAATTCGTCTTCTCTTGAACAAATCTAAGGGAGTTCGTCAGCTCTTTGTCCAATCTAAAGGAGTTCGTCTCCTCTTCCACCATTTTAAAGGAGTTCGTCTCCACTTAGACAAATGTAAGGGAGCTCGTCTCCTCTAGGACCAATCTAAGGGAGTTCGTCTCCTCTTTGTCCATTGTGAGGTAGCTCGTCTCATCTTGGACCAATCTAAGGGAGTTTGTCACCTCTTGGTCCAATCTAAGGGAGTTCGTCACCTCTTGGCCCATTCTATGGGTGTTCGTCTCCTCTTGTCCAATATAATGGAGTTCGTTTCCTCTTCGACCAATCTAAGGGAATTCGTCCCCTCTTTGTCCAATCTAAAGGAGTTCGTCTCCTCTTTATCCAATCTAAGGGAGTTAATCTCATCTTGGACCAATCTAGGGGAGTTCGTCTCCTCTTGGTCCATTCTTTGGGGATTTGTCTCCTCTTTGTCCAGTCTCTGGGAATTCGTCTTCTCTTTGTCCAATCTAACCGAGTTCGTCTCTTTTTCGAGGAATCTAACGGAGTTCGTCTCCTCTTTCTCCAATCTAGGGGAATTCGTCTTCTCTTGAACCAATCTAAGGGGGTTCGTCTGCTCTTTGTCCAATCTAATGGACTTCGTCCCGTCTTCCACCATTTTAAGGGAGTTCGTCTCCACTTGGACAAATCTAAGGGAGCTCGTCCCCTCTTGGTCCGATCTAAGGGAGTTCCTCTCATCTTGGACCAATCTAAGGGAATCTAAATGAGTTCGTCTTCTCTTTAACTAATCTAAAGGAGTTCATCTCCACTTAGACCAATCTAAGGGAGTTCGTCCCCACTTGGACCAATCTAAGGGAGTTCGTCTCCTCTTCGACCAATCTAAGGGAGTTCGTCTCCTCTTAGTCCAATCTAAAGGTGGACGTCTCCTCTTTGTCCAATCCAAGGGAGCTCCTCCCGAGTTGGAGCAATCTAAGTGAGCTCGTCTCTTGTTGGACCAATCTAAGAGAGTTCGTCCCCTCTTGGACCAATCTAAGGGTGGTCGTCTCCTCCTTGTCCAATCCAAGGGACCTCCTCTCAACTTGAACCAATCTAAGGGAGCTCGTCACCTCTTGGACCAATCTAAGGGAGTTTGTCTCATCTTTGCCCAATCGAAAGGAGTTCGTCTGCACTTGGACCATTCTATGGGAGTTCGTCTTCTCTTTGTCCAATCTAAAGGAGTTCGTCTCCTCTGGGACCAATATATGGGAGTTTGTCACCTGTTGGTCCAATCTATAGGAGTTCCTCAGCTCTTTGTCCAATCTAAAGGACTTCGTCTCTTCTTTGTCCAATCTATGGGAGTTCGTCTCCTCTTGGACAAATCCATGGGAGTTCGTCTTCTCTTTGTCCAATCTAAAGGAGGTCGTCTTTGTCCAATCTAAGGGAGTTCGTCTCCTCTTAGACCAATGTAAGGGAGCACGTCTCCTCATTGTCCAATCTAAGGGAGTACGTCTCATCTTGGACCAATCTAAGAGAGTTCGTCTCCTCTCGGTCCAATCGAAACTAGTTCCTCTCCTCTTCGACCAATCCAAGGGAGTTCGTCTCCACTTGGACCAATCTAAGGGAGTTCGTCTCCACCTGGACCAATCTAAGGGAATTCGTCTCCACTTGGACTAAGCCATGGGAGCTCCTCTCCACTTGAACCAATATAAGGGATCTCGTCTCGTGTTGAATAAATCTAAGGGAGTTCGTCTTTTATTTGTCCAATCCAAGGGAGCTCCTCCCGAGTTGCAGCAATCTAAGTGAGCTCGTCTCTTGTTGGACCAATCTAAGAGAGTTCGTCCCCTCTTGGACCAATCTAAGGGTGGTCGTCTCCTCCTTGTCCAATCCAAGGGACCTCCTATAAACTTGAACCAACCTAAGGGAGCTCGCACCTCTTGGACCAATGTAAAGGAGTTCGTCTCATCTTTCCCCTATCGAAAGGAGTTCGTCTGCTCTTGGACCAATCTATGGGAGTTCGTCTTCTCTTTGTCCGATCTAAGGGAGTTCGTCTCCTCTGGAACCAATATATGGGAGTTTGTCGCCTGTTGGTCCAATCTATGGGAGTTCATCACCTCTTTGTCCAATCTAAAGGACTTCATCTCTTCTTTGTCCAATCTATGGGGGTTCGTGTCCTCTTGGACAAATCCATGGGAGTTTGTCTCCTCTTTGTCCAATCTAAGGGAGGTCGTCTTTGTCCAGTCTAAGGGAGTTCGTCTCCTCTTAGACCAATGTAAGGGAGCTCGTCTCCTCAATGTCCAATCTAAGGGAGTACGTCTCATCATGGACCAATCTAAGGGAGTTCGTCTCCTCTCGGTCCTATCGAAACTAGTTCCTCTCCTCTTCGACCAATCTAAGGGAGTTCATCTCCACTTGGACCAATCTAAGGGAGTTCATCTCCATCTGGACCAATCTAAGGGAATTCGTCTCCACTTGGACCAATCTATGGGATCTCCTCTCCACTTGAACCAATATAAGGGATCTCGTCTCGTGTTGAATAAATCTAAGGGAGTTCGCCATTTCTTTGTCCACTCTAAAACAGTTCGTCTCCTCTTGTACCAATCTAAGGGCGTTCGTTTCCTCTTTATCCAATCTACGGCAGTTCCACTCCTCTTAGACCAATCTAGGACAGTTCGTCACCTCTTGGTCCATACTATGGGAGTTCGTCCCATCTTCGTCCATTCTTAGGGAGTTCATCTCCCCTTTGACCAATCTAGGGGAGTTCGTCTCCTCCTTCTCCAATGTAAAGGAGTTTGTCTGCTCTTGTGCCAAACTAAGGGAGTTCGTCTCCTCTTAGACCAATCTAAGGGAGCTCGTCTCCTCTTGGACTAATCCAAGGTAGTTCGTCTCCTCTTTGTCTAATCTAAGGGAGTTACTCTCATCTTGGAACAATCTAAGGGATTTTGTCACCTCTTTGTCTAAGCCAGTTCGTCTCCTCTTTGTCGAATCTAAGGGAGTTCCTCTCCTCTAGGACTAATCTAAGGGAGTTCGTCACCTCTTTGCCCAATCTAGGGGACTTCGTCTCCTCTTGCACTAATCTAAGGGTGGTCGTCTCTTCTTTTTCCAATCTAAGGGAGTTCCTCTCATCCTTGTCCAATCTAAGGAGTTTGTGTACTCTTGTACCAATCTAAGGGAGTTCGTCACCTCTTTGTCCAATCTAAGGGAGTTCTTATCCTCTTGGACCAATCTAAGGGAGTTTGTCACCTTTTGGTCCAATCTGAGGGAGTTCGTTACCTCTTGTCCATTATTTGGGAGTTCGCCTCCTTTTTCTCCGATCTAAGAGAGCTCGTCTTCTCTTGGTCCAATCTAAGGGAGTTTGTCTCATCTTTGTCCAATCGAATGGAGTTCGTCTTCTCTTGTACCAATCTAAAGGTGTTTGTCTCCTCTTTCTCCAATCTGAGGGAGTTCGTCTCGTCTTGGACCAATTTGAGGGAGTTCGTCACCTCTTGGTCCAATCTAAGGGAGTTTCTCACCTCTTGGTCCATTCTATGCGAGTTCGTCTCCTCTTTGTCTAATCTGAGGGAGTTCCTCTCATCTTGGAACAATCTAACGGATTTCGTCTCCTCTTTGTCTAATCTAATGGAGTTCGTCTCTTCCTCGACCAATCTAAGGGAGTTTTTTTTTTTGGTAAGGTCCAATGTACGGGAGTTTGTCTCCTCTTTGTCCAATCTAAGGGAGTTCGTCTCCTCTTTATCCAATTTAAGGGAGTTGATCTCATCTTGGACAAATCTAAGGGAGATTTTTTTTTGGTAAATAATCTAGGGGAGTTCGTTTGCTCTTTGTTCAATCTAAGGGAGTTCGTCTCCTATTTGTCCAATCTAAGGGAGTTTGTCACCTTTTGGTCCAATCTGAGGGAGTTCGTTACCTCTTGTCCATTCTTTGGGAGTTCGCCTCCTTTTTCTCCGATCTAAGAGAGCTCGTCTTCTCTTGGTCCAATCTAAGGGAGTTTGTCTCATCTTTGTCCAATCGAATGGAGTTCGTCTTCTTTTGTACCAATCTAAAGGTGTTTGTCTCCTCTTTCTCCAATCTGAGGGAGTTCGTCTCGTCTTGGACCAATTTGAGGGAGCTCGTCACCTCTTGGTCCAATCTAAGGGAGTTTCTCACCTCTTGGTCCATTCTATGCGAGTGCGTCTCCTCTTTGTCTAATCTGAGGGAGTTCCTCTCATCTTGGAACAATCTAACGGATTTCGTCTCCTCTTTGTCTAATCTAATGGAGTTCGTCTCTTCCTCGACCAATCTAAGGGAGTTTTTTTTTTTTGGTAAGGTCCAATCTACGGGAGTTTGTTTCCTCTTTGTCCAATCTAAGGGAGTTCGTCTCCTCTTTATCCAATCAAAGGGAGTTGATCGCATCTTGGACCAATCTAAGGGAGTTCGTCTCCTCTTTGTCCAATCTAAGGGAGTTCTTCTCATCTTGGTACAATATAAGGGAGTTCGTCACCTCTTGGTCCATTCTGTGGGAGTTCGTCTCCTCTTTCTCCAATCTAAACGAGTTCGTCTCCTTTTCGACCAATTTAAGTGAGTTCGGCTCCTCTTTGTCCAATCTAAGGGAGTTCGTCTCCTCTTTATCCAATTTAAGGGAGTTGATCTCATCTTGGACAAATCTAAGGGAGATTTTTTTTTGGTAAATAATCTAGGGGAGTTCGTTTGCTCTTTGTTCAATCTAAGGGAGTTCGTCTCCTATTTGTCCAATTTAAGGGAGTTTGTCTCCTCTTGGACCAATCTAAGGGTGCTCATCTCCTCTTCGTCCAAGCTATGGGAGTTCGTCTCCTTTTGTCCAATCTAAGAGAGTTCGTCTCCTCTTGGACTAATCTAAGGGAGCTGGTCTCCTCTTTGTCCAATCTAAGGGAGTTCCCCTCATCTTTGACCAATCTAAGGGAGTTCGTCTCCTCTTGGTCCAATCTAAACGAGTTCGTCTCCTCTTCGACCAATCTAAGTGAGTTCGTCTCCACTTGGACCAATCTAAGGGAGTTCGTCTCCTCTTGCACCAATCTAAGGGACGTCGTCTCCTCTTTGTCCAATCCAAGGGAGCTCCTCTCAACTTGGACCAATCCAAGGGAACTCGTCTCCTCTTGGACCAATCTAAGGGAGTTCATCCCGTCTATGTCCAATCGAAAGGAGTTCGTCTCCTCTTGTACCAATCTAATGGAGTTCGTCCCCTCTTTGTCCAATCCAAGGGAGTTTTTCCCCTCTTTGTCCAATCAAAGGGAATTTGACTTATCTAGGACCAATCTAATGGAGTTCGTCTCCTCTAAGTCCAATCTAAATGAGTTCGTCACTTATTGGAGCTATCTAACGGAGTGCATCACCTCTTGGATGAATCTATGAAATTTCATCACTACTTGGACCAATCTACGAGTGTTCGTCCCCTCTTCGAACAATTTGAGAGAGTTCGTCTCCTCTTTTTCCCTTCTAAGAGAGTTTGTCTCTTCATGGACAGATCTAAGAGTGGTCGTCACCTCTTGGGCAAATCGAGGGGAGTTCTACTTGGACCAATCTAAGGGAGTTCATCTCCTCTTGGACCAATCTAAGGGCCATCGTCACCTATTGGACCGATCTTAGGGAGTTCATCACCTATTGGACCAGTTTGTGGGAGTTCGTCACCTCTTGGATCAATCTGAGGGAGTTCATCTCCTCTTGGACCAATCTAATGGAGTTCGTCACCTCTTGGACCCATCTAAGGGAGTTCGTCTCCTCTTGGACCAATCTAAGGGCCTTCGTCACCTATTGGACCGATCTTAGGGAGTTCATCACCTATTGGACCAGTTTGTGGGAGTTCGTCACCTCTTGGATCAATCTGAGGGAGTTCATCTCCTCTTGGACCAATCTAATGGAGTTCGTCACCTCTTGGACCCATCTCAGAGAGTTCGTCTCCTCTTGGACCAATCTAAGGGAGTTCGACTCCTCTTTGTCCAATCTAAGGGAGTTCTTCTCCTCTTGGTACAATCTAAGGGAGCTCGTCACCTCTTGGTCCATTCTGTGGGAGTTCGTCTCCTCTTTGTCCAATCTAAACGAGTTCGTCTCCTTTTCGACCAATCTAAGTGAGTTCGGCTCCTCTTTGTCCAATCTAAGGGAGTTCGTCTCCTCTTTATCCAATCTAAGGGAGTTGATCTCATCTTGGACAAATCTAAGGGAGATTTTGTTTTGGTAAATAATCTAGGGGAGTTCGTTTGCTCTTTGTTCAATCTAAGGGAGTTCGTCTCCTATTTGTCCAATTTAAGGGAGTTCGTCTCCTCTTGGACCAATCTAAGGGTGCTCATCTCCTCTTCGTCCAAGCTATGGGAGTTCGTCTCCTTTTGTCCAATCTAAGAGAGTTCGTCTCCTCTTGGACTAATCTAAGGGAGCTTGTCTCCTCTTTGTCCAATCTAAGGGAGTTCCCCTCATCTTTGACCAATCTAAGGGAGTTCGTCTCCTCTTGGTCCAATCTAAACGAGTTCGTCTCCTCTTCGACCAATCTAAGTGAGTTCGTCTCCACTTGGACCAATCTAAGGGAGTTCGTCTCCTCTTGCACCAATCTAAGGGACGTCGTCTCTTCTTTGTCCAATCCAAGGGAGCTCCTCTCAACTTGGACCAATCCAAGGGAGCTCGTCTCCTCTTGGATCAATCTAAGGGAGTTCATCCCGTCTATGTCCAATCGAAAGGAGTTCGTCTCCTCTTGTACCAATCTAAGGGAGTTCGTGTTGTCTTTGTCCAATCTAAGGGAGTTCGTCTCCTCTTGGACCAATTTAAGGGAGTTCGTCACCTCTTGGTCCAATCTAAGGGAGTTTGTCACCTCTTGGCCCATTCTATGGGAGTTCGTCTCCTCATTGTCCAATCTAAGTGAGTTCGCCTCCTCATCGACCAATCTAAGGGAGTTCGTCTCCTCTTTAACCAATCTAAGGGAGTTTGTCTCCTCTTTGTCCAATCAAAGGGAATTTGACTTATCTAGGACCAATCTAATGGAGTTCGTCTCCTCTTAGTCCAATCTAAATGACTTCGTCACTTATTGGAGCTATCTAACGGAGTGCATCAACTCTTGGATGAATCTATGAAATTTCATCACTGCTTGGACCAATCTACGGGTGTTCGTCCCCTCTTCGAACAGTTTGAGAGAGTTCGTCTCCTCTTTTTCCCTTCTAAGGGAGTTTGTCTCTTCATGGACAGATCTAAGAGTGGTCGTCACCTCTTGGGCAAATCGAGGGGAGTTCTACTTGGACCAATCTAAGGGAGTTCATCTCCTCTTGGACCAATCTAAGGGCCATCGTCACCTATTGGACCGATCTTAGGGAGTTCATCACCTATTGGACCAGTTTATGGGAGTTCGTCACCTCTTGGATCAATCTGAGGGAGTTCATCTCCTCTTGGACCAATCTAATGGAGTTCGTCACCTCTTGGACCCATCTCAGAGAGTTCGTCTCCTCTTGGACCAATCTAAGGGAGTTCGATTCCTCTTTGTCCAATCTAAGGGAGTTCATCTCTTCTTGGACCAATCTAAGAGTGTTCGTCTTCTCTTGGACCTATCTAAGGGATTTCATCACCGCTTAGACCAATATAAGGGAGTTCAACTCCTCTTTGACAAATGACATGGAGTTCGTCACTTCATAGACCAATATAAGGGAGTTTGTCTCCCCTACGTCCAATTTAAGGGAGTTCGTCTTCTCTTGGACCAATCTAAGGGAGGTCTTCTCCTCTTGGACCAAGCTAACATAGTTCGTCTCCTCTTGGATTAATTTAAGGGAGTTTGTGTATTCTTGGACCAATCTAAGTTTGTTCGTCTCCTCATGGACCAATATAAGGGTGTTCGTCTCCTCTTGGAATAATTTGAGGGAGTTCGTCTCCTCTTTGTCCAATCTAAGGGAGTTCGTCTCTTCATGGACCAATTTAAGAGTGGTCATCACCTCTTGGGCATACGTAAGGGAGTTCGTCTCCTCTTGGTCCAATGTAGGATAGTTCGTCTCCACTTGGACCAATGTAAAGGAGTTCGTCTCCTCTTGGACCAATCTAAGGGAGTTTGTCTATTCTTGGACCAATCTAAGGTAGTTCGTCACCTCCTGGTCTAATCTAAAGGTGTTCGTTTCCAATTAGAATAACTTGAGGGAGTTCGTCTCTTCATAGACAAATCTAAGAGTGGTCGTGACCTCTTGGGCATATCTAAGGGTGTTTGTCAGCTCTTGGACAAATCAAAGGGTGTTCATCTCCTCTTAGACCAATCTAAGGTAGTTTGTCTCGTCTACGTGCAATCTAAGTGAGTTCGTATATCTTGGATCAATCTAAGAGGGCTCGTCTCCACTTGGACGAATCTAAGGGTCGTCGTCACCTCTTAGGCCAATTGAAGGGAGTTCATTTCTTCTTGGACCAACGTAAGGGAGTTCGTCACCTCTTGGACGAATCAAAGTGAATTCGTCTTCTCTTGGATCAATCTAACGGTGTTCGTCACCTCTTGGACCAATCTAAGAGAGTTCGTCTCCTGTTGGACCAATCTAAGAGTGGTCATCACCTCTTGGGCAAATCGAAGGGCTATCGTCTCTTCTTGGACTAATCTAAGGGAGTTCGTCAACTCTTGGACCAATCTAAGGGAGTTCGTCTCTTCTTGGACCAATATAAGGAAGTTCATCAACTCTTATACCAATCTAAGGGAGTTCGTCTCCACTTTATCCAATCAATGGGAGTTCCTCTCCTCTTGGAGCAATCCCAACGAATTCGTCACCTATTTGACCAATCTATAGGAGTTCATCTCCTCTTGGGCCAATGTAAGAGAGTTCGTCACCTCTTGGACCAATCTAAGGGAGTTCGTCACCTCTTGTACCAATCCGAGGGTATTCCTCTCCTCTTGGAACAAGTTGTGGGAATTCGTGTCATCTTGGACCAATCTAAGAAAGTTCGTCTCCTTTTCAACCAATCTCAGAGAGTTCATCACCTCTCGAACCAATCTAAGGGAGTTCGTCTCTTCTTGGACCAATCTATGGGAGTTCGTCTCCTATTGTACCAATCTATGGAAGTTTGTCTATTCTTGGACCAATCTAAGGTAGTTCGTCACCTCCTGGACCGATCTAATGGTGTTCGTCTTCTCTTGGAACAATTTGAGGGAGTTCGTCTCCTATTTGTGCAATCTAGGGGAGTTCCTCTCGTCTTGGACCAATCAAAGGGACTTCGTCTCCTCTTCGACGCATTTAAGGGTGTTCGTCTCCTCATCGTCCCATCTATGGGAGGTCGTCCCTTCTTGGACCATTCTTAGGTAATTCGTCACCTTTTGGACCAATCTAAGGGAGTTCATCTCCTCTTGGACCAATCTCAAAGAGTTCGTCACCTCATGGACCAATATAGGGGAGTTCGTCTTCTCTTGGACCAATCTAAGGGATTTCGTCACCGCTTGGACCAATCTAAGGGAGTTCATCATCTCATGGACAAATCTAAGGGAGTTTGTCTCCCCTATGTTCAATTGAAGGGAGTTTATCTTCTCTTGGACCAATCTAAGGGAGGTCTTCTCCTCTTGGACCAAGCTAACAAAGTTTGTCTCCTCTTAAACCAATATAAGGGAGTTTGTGTATTCATAGACCAATATATGGAAGTTCGTCACCTCCTGGACCAATCGAAGGTTGTTCGTCTTCTCTTGGAACAATTTGACAGAGTTGGTCTACTCTTTGTCCAATCTAAGGGATTTCGTCTCTTCATGGACCAATCTAAGAGTGATCGTCACCTCTTGTGCATATCTAAGGGAGTTTGTGTCCTCTTGGACCAAAGTGGGGGAGTTCGTCTCCTGTTGGACCACTGTAAGGGAGTTGTTTTTTTTTTTGGTGACCTCCAATGTCAGGGAGTTCGTCTCCTCTTGGACCAATTGAAGGGAGTTTGTCTATTCTTCGACCAATCTAAGGGTGTTCGTCTCCTCTTAGAATAATTTGAGGGAGTTCGTCTATTCATGGACCGATCTAAGAGTGGTCGTGACCTCTTGGGCATACTAAGGGAGTTCGTCACCTCTTGGACGAATGAAAGGGAGTTCATCTCCTCTTGGACCAATGTAAGGGAGTACTCTCCTCTTTGTCCAATATGAGGGAGTTCCTATTGATGATTGTCTATATAGTTTTGATGATGACAAAACTTTACCAAAGTCTGAGGTGTTCAGGCTTTCCCAATGTCTGAGGTGTCCAGGCTTTCCCAAAGTCTAAGATGTTCAGACTTTCCCAATATCTGAGGTGTTTAGACCCTACCAAAGTCTGAGGTGGTCAGACTTTCCAAAGTCTGGGAAGACAGACATAAGTTCTTATTATTATAGATTTTGTTGATCTTATTCCTTTCCCATGAAGATCTGGTACAGAAAGTGTGGATTGATATATATCTTCGACAGCTTATTTATTGATTGGATTTGATTATTGCATTTGTGGAAGCAATCAATTATTTGGAGCAAGTATTCACTTACGGAAACTGAAGATCCTAATTGAATGGGAGATCGAGATTAACAGATTATCTATTGTTTCTATCTATAGCTTGAGATCTCCTGGTTGATCCTGTCCAACGGTTAGATTGGAAGAATTCCTTTGGAAAGTGCCAACGGTCATGAAGGCATGAAGGAGTATTTAAGGGTGTCATTTCAAGTTGTGTGGATGAACGTAAGATAGTATTTCCTAAAATATGAATATGTAAAGAGTTAACACACGAACCTTGTGAGTGTCAAGCCAAGAAGTGTAGATCTTGAGATTCTAACTCTTTTGATTTATAATGAACTCCATCAAATAGGCTGTCATCGTGGGAGAGTGGACGTAGGCTTGATCTAAGCCAAACCACTATACATCTTGTGTTTAATTCTCTTTACTCACTTGCTCTGTTTATCATTATGAAAGTTTAATTGTTTAAATTTCCGCATTAATTGTTCAATTCTCTTTACTCACTTACTCTGTTTGTCCAATCTAACAGACTTCGACTCATCTCCTCTTGGAGTTATCTAAGGGAGTTCCATACCGCTTGGACCAATCTATGGGACTTCGTCTTCTCATGGACCGAGTTAAGGGAGTTCGTCACCTCTTGGACCAATCTAAGGGACGAACTCTCCTCTTTCTCTGTTCTAAGGGAGTTCTTCTCCTCTTGGACCAGTCTCAGAGAGTTCGTCAACTTTTGGATCAGTTTAAGGGAGTTCGTCACATCTTGAACCTATCTAACGGAGTGCGTCACCTCTTGGACAAATCTATAAAATTTCGTCACCGCATGGACCAATCTAAGGGTGTTCGTCTCCTTCTGGAACAATTTGAGGGAGTTCATCTCCTCTTTGTCCAATCTAAGGGAGTATGACTCTTAATGGACCAATCTAAGAGTGGTTATCACCTCTTAGGCAAATCGAAGGCAGTTCGTCTTGGATCAATCCAAGGGAGTTCGTCTCCTCTTGCACTAATCTAATGGAGTTCGTCACCTTTTTGACCAATCAAAGGAAGTTCGTCACCTATTGGACCAATCTGTGGGAGTTCATCACCTCTTGGATCAATCTAAGGGAGTTCGTCTCCTCTTGGTCCAATCTAAGGGAGTTCGTCTCCTCTCGGACCAATCTATGGAATTTCGTCACCGGTTGACCAATCTAAGAGAGTTTGTCACCTCATGGACCAACCTAAGGTAGTTTGTCTCCTCTATGTCCTATCTAAAGGAGTTTGTCTTCTCTTGGACTAATGTAAGGGAGGTCTTCTCCACTTGGACCAAGCTAACATAGCTCGTCTGCTCTTGGACCAATCTAACATAGATTGGTCCAAGAGGAATATTGGACCAATCTAACGTAGTTCGTCACCTCCTGGACCAATCTAGGGGTGTTCGTCTCCTCTTGGAACAATTTGAGGTACTTCGCCTCCTCTTTGTCCAATGTAAGGGAGTTCGCCTCTTCATGGACCAATGTAAGAGTGCTCGTCACCTCTTGGGCAGATCTAAGGGAGTTCGTCACCTCTTGGATGAATCAAAGGGGGTTTGTCTCCTCTTGTACCAATGTAAGGGAGTTCGTCTCCTCTTGGACGAATGTAAGAGCGGTCGTCACGTCTTGGGCAAATCGAAGGGAGTTCGTCTCTTCTTGGACCAATTTCAGGGAGTTCGTCACCTCTTGGACCAATCTAAGGGAGTTCGTATCCTGTTGGACGAATCTAAGAGAGTTCGTCACATGTTGGACCAATCTAAGAGAGTTCGCCTCCTCTTTGTTCAATCTTAGGGAGTTCCTCTCCACTTGGACCAGTCTTAGAGAGTTTGTCACCTATTGGACCAATATAAAGGAGTTTGTCTCCTCATGGACCAATGTAAGGTAGTTCGTCACCTGTTAGACCAATCTAAGGGAGTTTGTCACCAATTGGACCAATCTAACGGAGTTCGTCTCCTCTTGGACCAATCTAAGGGAGTTCCTTACCTATTGGACCAATCTATCGGTGTTCGTCTCCTCTTTGTCCAATCTAAGGGAGTACCTCTCCCCTTGGACCAATCTCAGAGAGTTCGTCACCTCTCGGACCAATCTAGGAAAGTTTGTCTCATCTTTATCCAATCTAAGGGAGTTCGTCTCCTCTTGGACCAATCCAACGGAGTTCGTCACCGCTTGGACTAATCTGGGGGACTTCGTCTTCTCTTGGACCATGTTAAGGGAGTTCGACACCTCTTGGACCAATCTAAGGAATGAACTCTCCTCTTTAGCCATTCTAAGGGAGTAACTCTCCTCTTGGACCAGTCTAAAAGTGTTCGTCTCTTCTTGGCCCATTCTAAGGGAGTTCATATCCACTTTGTCCAATCTGAGGGAGTTCCTCTCCTCTTGGCCCAATCTCAAAGAGTTCGTCTTCTCTTGGACCAATTAAAGGGGGTTCGTCACCTCTTGGACCAATTTAATGGAGTTTGTCTCCTCTACGTCCAATCTAAGAGAGTTCGTCTTCTCTTGGATCAGTCTGAGGGAGCTCGTCTCCTCTTAAACGAATCTAAGGGAGTTCATCTCTTCATGGATCAATCAAACAATGGTCGTCACCTCTTGGGCAAAGCTAAGGGAGTTCGTCTATTCTTGGACAAATCTAAGGGAGTTTGTCTCCCCTATGTTCAATTGAAGGGAGTTTATCTTCTCTTGGACCAATCTAAGGGAGGTCTTCTCCTCTTGGACCAAGCTAACAAAGTTTGTCTCCTCTTAAACCAATATAAGGGAGTTTGTGTATTCATAGACCAATATATGGAAGTTCGTCACCTCCTGGACCAATCGAAGGTTGTTCGTCTTCTCTTGGAACAATTTGACAGAGTTGGTCTACTCTTTGTCCAATCTAAGGGATTTCGTCTCTTCATGGACCAATCTAAGAGTGATCGTCACCTCTTGTGCATATCTAAGGGAGTTTGTGTCCTCTTGGACCAAAGTGGGGGAGTTCGTCTCCTGTTGGACCACTGTAAGGGAGTTGTTTTTTTTTTTGGTGACCTCCAATGTCAGGGAGTTCGTCTCCTCTTGGACCAATTGAAGGGAGTTTGTCTATTCTTCGACCAATCTAAGGGTGTTCGTCTCCTCTTAGAATAATTTGAGGGAGTTCGTCTATTCATGGACCGATCTAAGAGTGGTCGTGACCTCTTGGGCATACTAAGGGAGTTCGTCACCTCTTGGACGAATGAAAGGGAGTTCATCTCCTCTTGGACCAATGTAAGGGAGTACTCTCCTCTTTGTCCAATATGAGGGAGTTCCTATTGATGATTGTCTATATAGTTTTGATGATGACAAAACTTTACCAAAGTCTGAGGTGTTCAGGCTTTCCCAATGTCTGAGGTGTCCAGGCTTTCCCAAAGTCTAAGATGTTCAGACTTTCCCAATATCTGAGGTGTTTAGACCCTACCAAAGTCTGAGGTGGTCAGACTTTCCAAAGTCTGGGAAGACAGACATAAGTTCTTATTATTATAGATTTTGTTGATCTTATTCCTTTCCCATGAAGATCTGGTACAGAAAGTGTGGATTGATATATATCTTCGACAGCTTATTTATTGATTGGATTTGATTATTGCATTTGTGGAAGCAATCAATTATTTGGAGCAAGTATTCACTTACGGAAACTGAAGATCCTAATTGAATGGGAGATCGAGATTAACAGATTATCTATTGTTTCTATCTATAGCTTGAGATCTCCTGGTTGATCCTGTCCAACGGTTAGATTGGAAGAATTCCTTTGGAAAGTGCCAACGGTCATGAAGGCATGAAGGAGTATTTAAGGGTGTCATTTCAAGTTGTGTGGATGAACGTAAGATAGTATTTCCTAAAATATGAATATGTAAAGAGTTAACACACGAACCTTGTGAGTGTCAAGCCAAGAAGTGTAGATCTTGAGATTCTAACTCTTTTGATTTATAATGAACTCCATCAAATAGGCTGTCATCGTGGGAGAGTGGACGTAGGCTTGATCTAAGCCAAACCACTATACATCTTGTGTTTAATTCTCTTTACTCACTTGCTCTGTTTATCATTATGAAAGTTTAATTGTTTAAATTTCCGCATTAATTGTTCAATTCTCTTTACTCACTTACTCTGTTTGTCCAATCTAACAGACTTCGACTCATCTCCTCTTGGAGTTATCTAAGGGAGTTCCATACCGCTTGGACCAATCTATGGGACTTCGTCTTCTCATGGACCGAGTTAAGGGAGTTCGTCACCTCTTGGACCAATCTAAGGGACGAACTCTCCTCTTTCTCTGTTCTAAGGGAGTTCTTCTCCTCTTGGACCAGTCTCAGAGAGTTCGTCAACTTTTGGATCAGTTTAAGGGAGTTCGTCACATCTTGAACCTATCTAACGGAGTGCGTCACCTCTTGGACAAATCTATAAAATTTCGTCACCGCATGGACCAATCTAAGGGTGTTCGTCTCCTTCTGGAACAATTTGAGGGAGTTCATCTCCTCTTTGTCCAATCTAAGGGAGTATGACTCTTAATGGACCAATCTAAGAGTGGTTATCACCTCTTAGGCAAATCGAAGGCAGTTCGTCTTGGATCAATCCAAGGGAGTTCGTCTCCTCTTGCACTAATCTAATGGAGTTCGTCACCTTTTTGACCAATCAAAGGAAGTTCGTCACCTATTGGACCAATCTGTGGGAGTTCATCACCTCTTGGATCAATCTAAGGGAGTTCGTCTCCTCTTGGTCCAATCTAAGGGAGTTCGTCTCCTCTCGGACCAATCTATGGAATTTCGTCACCGGTTGACCAATCTAAGAGAGTTTGTCACCTCATGGACCAACCTAAGGTAGTTTGTCTCCTCTATGTCCTATCTAAAGGAGTTTGTCTTCTCTTGGACTAATGTAAGGGAGGTCTTCTCCACTTGGACCAAGCTAACATAGCTCGTCTGCTCTTGGACCAATCTAACATAGATTGGTCCAAGAGGAATATTGGACCAATCTAACGTAGTTCGTCACCTCCTGGACCAATCTAGGGGTGTTCGTCTCCTCTTGGAACAATTTGAGGTACTTCGCCTCCTCTTTGTCCAATGTAAGGGAGTTCGCCTCTTCATGGACCAATGTAAGAGTGCTCGTCACCTCTTGGGCAGATCTAAGGGAGTTCGTCACCTCTTGGATGAATCAAAGGGGGTTTGTCTCCTCTTGTACCAATGTAAGGGAGTTCGTCTCCTCTTGGACGAATGTAAGAGCGGTCGTCACGTCTTGGGCAAATCGAAGGGAGTTCGTCTCTTCTTGGACCAATTTCAGGGAGTTCGTCACCTCTTGGACCAATCTAAGGGAGTTCGTATCCTGTTGGACGAATCTAAGAGAGTTCGTCACATGTTGGACCAATCTAAGAGAGTTCGCCTCCTCTTTGTTCAATCTTAGGGAGTTCCTCTCCACTTGGACCAGTCTTAGAGAGTTTGTCACCTATTGGACCAATATAAAGGAGTTTGTCTCCTCATGGACCAATGTAAGGTAGTTCGTCACCTGTTAGACCAATCTAAGGGAGTTTGTCACCAATTGGACCAATCTAACGGAGTTCGTCTCCTCTTGGACCAATCTAAGGGAGTTCCTTACCTATTGGACCAATCTATCGGTGTTCGTCTCCTCTTTGTCCAATCTAAGGGAGTACCTCTCCCCTTGGACCAATCTCAGAGAGTTCGTCACCTCTCGGACCAATCTAGGAAAGTTTGTCTCATCTTTATCCAATCTAAGGGAGTTCGTCTCCTCTTGGACCAATCCAACGGAGTTCGTCACCGCTTGGACTAATCTAGGGGACTTCGTCTTCTCTTGGACCATGTTAAGGGAGTTCGACACCTCTTGGACCAATCTAAGGAATGAACTCTCCTCTTTAGCCATTCTAAGGGAGTAACTCTCCTCTTGGACCAGTCTAAAAGTGTTCGTCTCTTCTTGGCCCATTCTAAGGGAGTTCATATCCACTTTGTCCAATCTGAGGGAGTTCCTCTCCTCTTGGCCCAATCTCAAAGAGTTCGTCTTCTCTTGGACCAATTAAAGGGGGTTCGTCACCTCTTGGACCAATTTAATGGAGTTTGTCTCCTCTACGTCCAATCTAAGAGAGTTCGTCTTCTCTTGGATCAGTCTGAGGGAGCTCGTCTCCTCTTAAACGAATCTAAGGGAGTTCATCTCTTCATGGATCAATCAAACAATGGTCGTCACCTCTTGGGCAAAGCTAAGGGAGTTCGTCTATTCTTGGACCAATGTAAGGGAGTTCGTCTCCCTAATCTAAGGGTGTTCATCTTCTTGGACAAATCTAGGGGACTTCGTCACCTGGTCGATCAATCTAAGAGAGTTTGTCTCCTCATGGATCAATATAAGAGTGGTCATCACCTCTTGGGCAAATCGAGGGGAGTTCTTCTCTTCTTGGACCAATGTAAGGGAGTTGGTCACCTCTTGGACCAATCTAAGAATGTTTGTCTCCTCTTTGTCCAATCGAAAGGAGTTCCTCTCCTCTTGGACCAATCTCAGCGAGTTCGACATCTATTAGACCAAGCTGAGGAAGTTCATCTCCTATTGGACCAATGTAAGGGAGTTCTTCACCTCTTGGACCAATCTAAGGGAGTTCCTTACATATTGGACCAATCTAAGG
The DNA here is from genome assembly GCA_030064385.1 of Melaleuca quinquenervia. Taxonomy (NCBI): domain Eukaryota; kingdom Viridiplantae; phylum Streptophyta; class Magnoliopsida; order Myrtales; family Myrtaceae; genus Melaleuca; species Melaleuca quinquenervia. Next base: position 12,804,045 of record CM057718.1, read on the forward strand.
GAGTTCATCACCTATTGGACAAATCAAAGGGAGTTTGTCACCTCTTTGTCCAATCTAAGAATGTTCCTCTCCTCTTGGACCAATCTCAGAGAGTTCGATACCTGTTGGACAAATATAGGGGAGTTCATCTCTTTTTTCACCAATCTAAGGGAGTTCGTCACGTATTGCACCAATCTAAGGTAGTTAGTCTCCTCTTTGTCCAATCTAAGGGGGTTCGTCACCTCTTGCACTAATATAAGGGAGTTCGTCTCCTTTTCGGCAATTCTAAGGGATTTCGTTACCGCTTGAACCAATCTAAGGGAGTTCGTCTCTTCTATCACCAATCTAAGGGAGTTCGTCACCTCTTAGATCAATCTAAGGGTGTTCGTCTCCTCTTTGTCCAATCTAAGGGAGATTGTCACCACTTGGACCAATCTACGGGAGTCACTCTCCTCTTGGACCAATCTTAGAGAGTTCGTCAACTCTTGGATGAATATAAGGGAGTTCATCTCCTCTTCATCCAATCTAAGGGAGTTCGTCTCTTCTTGGACCAATCTAAGGGAGTACGTCACCTGTGAGACCAATCAAAGGGAGTTCGTCTCCTCTCTGTCCAATCTAACGGTGTTTGTCTCTGCTTGGACCAATCTAGGGGAGCTCATCTCCTCTTGGACAAATCTAATGGATTTTGTCACCGCCTAGACCAATCAAAGGGAGTTCGTCTCCTCTTCGTCCCATCTAAGGGAGTTCATCTCTTCTTGGACCAATCTAAGGGAGTTCGTCTCCTCTTTGTCCAATCTAAGAGAGTTTGTCATGTGTTGGACCAGTCTAAGGGAGTTCAACAACTCTTTGTCCAATCTAAGGTAGTTCGTCACCTCTTGGAGCAACCTAAGGAAGTTCGTCTCGTCTCTGTCCAATCAAAAGGAGTTCGTCATCTTTTTGTCCAATCCAAGAGAGTTCCTCTCCTCTTCGACCAATCTAAGGCAGGTCATCTACTCTTGCACGTATCTAAGGGAGTTCGTCTCCTGTTGGACCAATTTAAGAGAGTTCGTCTAGTCTTTGTCCAATCTAAGGCAGTTCGTCTCTTGTTTGTCCAATCTAAGGGAAGTCGTCTCCTCTTTCTCCGATCTTGGGTAGTTCGTCTCCTCTTGGACCAATCTAAGGGAGCTCGTCTCCTCTTTGTCCAATTTAAGGGAGTTCCTCTCATCTTAGACCAATCTAAGGTAGTTGGTCTCCTCTTGGTCCAATCTAAACTAGTTTGACTCCTCTTCGACCAATCCAAGGGAGTTCATCTCCACTTGGACCAATCTAAGGGAGTTCGTCTCCACTTGCACCAATGTAAGGGACTTCCTCTCCTCTTGGACCAATCTAATGATGGTCGGCTTGTCTTTGTCCAATCCAAGGGAGCTCCTCTCAACTTGGACCAATCTAACGGAGCTCGTCTCCTCTTGGACCAATCTATGGGAGCTCGTCTCCTCTTCTACCAATGTAAGGGAGTTCGTCTCCTCTTTGTCCAATCTAAGGTAGTTCGTATCCTCTTGGACCAATCTAAGGGAGTTCGTCACCTCTTTGTCCAATCTAAGGGAGTTCGTCACCTCTTGGTCCATTCTATGGGAGTTCGTCTTTTGTTTGTCCAATCTAAGGGAGTTCGCCTCCTCGTCGATCAATCTAAGGGAGTTCATCTCATCTTTGTCCAATCTAAGGGAGTTCGTCTCCTCTTTGACCAATCAAAGGGAGTTCGTCTGCTCTATGACCAATCTAAGGGAGTTTGTCTCCTCTTTGTCCAATGTAGAGGAGTTCGTCTCCTCTTCGACGAATCTAAGGGAGTTCGTCTCCTCTTCGACCAATGTAAGGGAGTTTGTTTCTTCTTTGTCCAATCTAAGGGAGTTCGTCTCCTCATTATCCAATCAAAGGGAGTTGATCTCATCTTGGACCAATCAAAGGGAGTTCGTCTCCTCTTTGTCCAATCTAAGGGAGTTCGTCTTCTTTTGGTATAACCTACGGGAGTTCATCACCTCCTGGTCCATTCCATGGGAGTTCGTCTCCTCTTCGTCCCATCTAAGGGAGTTCACCTTTTCTTGGACCATTCCAAGGGAGTTCGACTCCTCTTTGTCCAATCTAAGGTAGTTCGTCACCCCTTGGAGCAACCTAAGGGAGTTCGTCTTCTTTTTGTCCAATCGAAGAGAGTTCGTCTCCTCTTGGACCAATCTAAGGCAGGTCATCTACTCTTGCACGTATCTAAGGGAGTTCGTCTCCTCTTGGACCAATCTAAGGGAGTTCGTCTCGTCTTTGTCCAATCTAAGGGCGGTCGTCTCCTCTTGGACCAATCTAAGGGAGTTCGTCTCTTGTTTGTCCAATCTAAGGGAAGTCGTCTCCTCTTTGTCCAATCTTGGGTAGTTCATCCCCTCTTGAACCAATCTAAGGGACCTCGTCCTCTCTTTGTCCAATTTAAGGGAGTTCCTCTCATCTTGGACCAATCCATGGGAGCTCGTCTCCTCTTGGTCCAATCTAAACTAGTTTGTATCCTCTTCGACCAATCTAAGGGAGTTCGTCTCCACTTGGACCAATCTAAGGGAGTTCATCTCCACTTGGACCAATCTAAGGGAGTTCGTCTCCACTTGGACCAATGTAAGGGATTTTGTCTCCTCTTGGACATATCTAAGGGTGGTCGGCTCGTCTTTGTCCAATCCAAGGGAGCTTCTCTCAACTTGGACCAATCTAACGGAGCTCGTCTCCTCTTGGACCAATCTAAGGGAGCTCGTCTCATCTTTTACCAATGTAAGGGAGTTCCTTTCCTCTTTGTCCAATCTAAGGGAGTTCGTCACCTCTTGGTCCCTTATATGGGAGTTCGTCTCCTCTTTGTCCAAACTAAGGGAGTTCGTCTCGTCTTTGTCCAATTAGAGGGAGTTCGTCTCCTCTACAACAAATCTAAGGGGGTTCGTCTCCTCTTTGTCCTATCTAGAGGAGTTCGACTCCTCTTCGACCAATCTAAGGGAGTTCGTCACCTCCTCGACCAATCTATGGGAGTTCGTCTCCTTTGGATCCAATGTAAGGGAGTTCTTCTCCACTTGGACCAATATATGGGAGGTTGTTTGTGTCCTCTTTGTCCAATCTAAGGGAGTTCGTCTCCTCTTGGACCAATATTAGGGAGGTCATCTCCTCTTTGTCCAATCTAAAGGAGTTCCTCTCATCTTGGACCAATCTAAGGGAGCTCGTCTCCTCTGGGACCAATCTAAGAGACTTTGTCTCATCTTTGTCTAATCGAATGGAGTTCGTCTTTTCTTGTACTAATCTGTGGGAGTTCGTCTCCTCTTTGTCCAATCTCAGGGAGTTCGTCTCGGCTTGGACCAATCTAAGGGAGTTCGTCACCTCTTGGTCCAATCTAAGGGAGTTCATCACGTCTTGGATCATTCTGTGAGAGTTCGTCTCCTTTTGGTTTAACCTAAGGGAGTTCGTCACGTCTTGGATCATTCTATGAGAGTTCGTTTCCTCTTTGTCCAATGTAATGGAGTTCGTCTACTTTTCAACCAATCTAAGGGAGTTCGTCTCCTCTTTTGTCCAATCTGACGGAGTTCGTCTCCTCTTTATCCAATCCTAGGGAGTTCATCTCATCTTGGACCAATCTAAATGAGTTCGTCTCCTCTTTGTCCAATCTAAGGGAGTTCGTCTCCTCTTGGACCAATCTATGGGAATTCGTCTCGTCTCTGTCCAATCAAAAGGAGTTCGTCTCCTCTTGTACCAATCTAAGGGAGTTTGTCTCCTCTTTGTCCATTCTAAGGTAGTTCGTCTCCTCTTGGATCAATCTGTGGGAGTTCGTCACCTCTTTGTCCAATCTAAGGGAGTCCGTCACCTCTTGGTCCACTCTATGGGAGTTCGTCTCTTCTTTGTCCAATCTAAGGGAGTTCGCCTCCTCGTCGATCAATCTAAGGGAGTTCATCTCCTCTTTGTCCAATCTAAGGGAGTTCGTCTCCTCTTTGACCAATCAAAGGGAGTTCGTTTCCTCTAGGAACAATCTAAGGGAGTTTGTCTCCTCTTTGTCCAATGTAGAGGAGTTCGTCTCCTCTTCCACCAATCTAAGGGAGTTCGTCTCCTCTTCGACCAGTCTAAGGGAGTTCGTCTCCTCTTTGTCCAATCTAATGGAGTTCGTCTCCTCTTTATCCAATCAAAGGGAGTTGATCTCATCTTGGACCAATCAAAGGGAGTTTGTCTCCTCTTTGTCCAAGCTAAGGGAGTTCGTCTTCTTTTGGTATAACCTAAGCGAGTTCGTCACCTCTTGGTCCATTCCATGGGAGTTCGTCTCCTCTTTGTCCAATCTAATGGTGTTCGTCTCCTCTTAGTCCAACCTAAGGGAGTTCGTCTCCTCTTCGTCCAATCTAAAGGAGTTCGTCTGCTCTATGTCCAACCTAAGGGAGTTGATCTCATCTTGGACCAATCAAAGGGAGTTCGTCTCCTCTTTTTCCAATCTAAGGGAGTTCGTTTCATCTTGGTCCAATCTAAGGGAGTTCGTTACCTCTTGGCCCATTCTATGGGGGTTCGTCTCCTCTTTATCCAGACTAAGGGAGTTTGCCTCTTCTTCAACCAATCTAACGGAGTTCGTCTCCTCTTTGTCCAATCTATGGGAGTTCGTCTCCTCTTTGTCCGATCTAAGGGAGTTCGTCTCATCATGGACCAATCTAAATGAGTTCGTCTCCACTTGGACCAATCTAGGGGAGTTCCTCTCCTCTTGGACCAATCTATGGGAGTTCGTCTCCTCTTGGACCAATTTGAGGGTGGTCATCTCCTCTTTGTCCAATCCAAGGGAGCTCCTCTCAACTTGGACCAATCTAAGGGACCTCGTCTCCACTTGGACCATTCTAACGGAGTTCGTCTCATCTTTGCCGAATCGAAAGGAGTTTGTCTCCTCTTGTACCAACCTAAGGCAATTCGTCTCCTCTTTGTCCAATCTAAGGGAGTTCGTCTCCTCTTGGACCATTCTAAGGGTGTTCGTCACCTCTTGGTCCAATCTATGGGAGTTCGTCACCTCTTTGTCCATTCTATCGGAGTTCGTCTCCTCTTGGTCCAATCTAATGGAGTTCGTCTCCTGTTGGACCAATCTAAGGGAGTTCGTCACATCTTGGTCCAATCTATAGGAGTTCGTCACCTCTTTGTCCGTTCTATGGGAGTTCGTGTCCTCTTGTAATGGAGTTTGTCTCCTCTTGTACCAATCTAGGGGAGTTCATCTCCTCTTTGTCCAATCTAAGGGATTTGATATCATCGTGGACCAATCTAAGGGCGTTCGTCTCGTCTGCGTCCAATCTAATGGAGTTCGTCCCCTCTTTGTTCAGTCTAAGGGACTTCCTCACTTCTTGGACCAATCTAAGGGAGCTCGTCTCCTCTTGGACCAATATAAGGGAATTCGTCTCATCTTTATCCAATCGAAAGGAGTTCGTCTCCTCTTGTACCAATCTAAGGCAGTTCATCTCCTCTTTGTCCAATCTAAGGGTGTTTGTATCGTCTTGGACCGATATAAGGGAGTTCGCCACCCTTTGGTCCAATCCAAGGGAGCTCCTCTCAGCTTGGACCAATCTAGGGGACCTCGTCTCCTTTTGGACCAACCAAAGGGTGTTCGTCTCATCTATGCCCAATCGAAAGGAGTTCGTCTCCTCTTGTACCAATTTAAGTGAGTTCGTCATCTCTTTGTCTAATCTAAGGGAGTTCGTCTCCTCTTGGACCTGTCTTAGGCTGTTCGTCACCTCTTGGTCTAATCTATGCGAGTTCGTCACCTATTTGTCCATTCCAAAGTACTTCGTCTCCTCTTCATCGGATCTAAGGGAGTTCCTCTCATCTTTGACCAATCTAAGGGGGTTCGTTTCCTGTTTGTCCAATCTAAAGGAGTTTGTTTCCTCTTCGACCAATCTAAGAGAGTTCGTCTCCACTAGGACCAAACTAAGGGAGTTCATCTCATCTTTGCCCAATCTAAGGAAGTTCGTCTGCTCCTGGACCAATCTAAGGGAGGTCGTCTCCTCTTTGTCCAATCTAAGGCAGTTCCACTCATCTTGGACCAATCTATGGGAGCTCGTCTCCTCTTGGACCAATCTAAGGGAGTTGGTCTCATCTTTGTCCAAACGGAAGGAGTTCATCTACCCTTATAACAATCTAAGGGAGTTCGTCTCCTCTTTGTCTAATCTAAGGGAGTTCGTCTCGTCTTGGACCAATCTAAGGGAGTTCGTCACCTCTTGTACCAATCAAAGGGAGTTCGTGTCCTCTTTGTCTAATCTAAGGGAGTTCGCCTCCTCTTTGTCCTATCTAACGGTGCTCGTCTCATCTTCGACTAATCTATGGCAGTTCATCTCCTCTTTGTCTAATCTAAACGAGTTCGTCTCCTTTTATCCAATCTAAGGGAGTTCGTCTTCTCTTGGCCCAATCTAATGGAGTTCGTCTCCCCTTCGACCAATCTAAGGGTGTTCGTCTCCTCTTCGACCAATCTAAAGAAGTTCGTCTCCTCTTTATCCAATCTAAGGGAGTTGATCTCATCTTGGACCAATCTAAGGGAGTTCGTCTCCTCTTTGTCCAATCTAAGGGAGTTCGTCTCTTCTTTGTCGAATCTAAATGAGTTCGTCTTCTATTCGACCAATCTAAAGGAGTTCGTCTTCACTTTGACCAATCTAAGGCAGTTTGTCTCCACTTTATCCAATCTAAGGGAACTCGTCTCCTCTTGGACCAATCTAAGGGAGTTCGTCTTCTCTTGAACCAATCTAAGGGAGTTCGTCACCTCTTGGCCCAATATAAGGGAGTTCGTTGCCTCTTGGTCCATTCTTTGGGAGTTCGTCTCCTCTTTGTCCAATATAGGGGAGTTTGTCTCCTCTTTGTCTAATCTAAGGGAGTTCGTTACCTCTTGGCCTATTCTATGGGAGTTCGTCTACTCTTTGTCCAATCTAATGGAGTTTGTCTCATATTCGACCAATCTAAGGAAGTCCGTCTCCTCTTTGTCCAATTTAAGGGAGTTCGTCTCATCTTTGTCCAATCGAAAGGTGTTCGTCTACTCTTGTACCAATCTAAGGGAGTTTGTCTCCTCTTTGTCCAATCTAAGGGTGTTCGTCTTGTCTTGGACTAATCTAAGGGAGATCGTCACCTGTTGGTCCAATTTAAGTGAGTTCGTTGCTATTTGGTCCATTCTTTGGGAGTTCGTCTCCTCTTTGTCCAATCTAAGGGAGCTTGTCTCCTCTTTGTCTAATCTAGGGGAGTTCGTCTCCTGTTTGTCCAATCTAAGGGAGTTCGTTACCTCTTGGTCTATTCTATAGGAGTTCGTCTCCTCTTTCTCCAATCTAATGGAGTTTTTTTTTTGGTAAATAAATCTAATGGAGTTCGTCTCATCTTCGACCAATCTAAGGGAGTTCGTCTCCTGTTTTGGCAATCTAAGGGAGTTGATCTCTTCTTGGACCAATCTAAGGCAGTTCGTCTCCTCTTTGTCCAATCTAAGGGAGCTCGTCACCTCTTGAACCAATCTAAGGGAATTCATCTCCTCTGGAACCAATCTAAGGGTGGTCGTCTCCTCTTTGTCCAATCCAACGGAGCTCCTCTCAACTTGGACCAATCTAATGGACCCCGTCCTCTCTTGGACGAATCTAGGGAGTTCGTCTCATGTTTGCCCAATCGAACGGAGTTCGTCTCATCTTGTACCAGTCTAAGGGAGTTCGTCTCCTCTGCGTACAATCTATGGGAGTTCGTGTCGTCCTTGTCCAATCTAAGCGAGTTCCTCTCTTCTTGGACCAATCTAAGGGAGCTCGTCTCCTCTTGGACCAATCTAAGGGAGTTCGTCACATCTTCGTCCGGTCGAAAGGAGTTCGTCTACTCTTGTACCAATCTAAAGGAGTTTGTCTCCTCTTTGTCCAATCAAAGGGTGTTCGTCTCGTCTTGGACTAATCTATGGGAGATCGTCACCTCTTGGCCCAATATAAGGGAGTTCGTTGCCTCTTGGTCCATTCTTTGGGAGTTCGTCTCCTCTTTGTCCAATCTAAGGGAGCTCGTCTCCTCTTTGTCCAATCTAGGGGAGTTTGTCTCCTCTTTGTCCAATCTAAGGGAGTTCGTTACCTCTTGCTCTATTCTACGGGAGTTCGTCTCATCTTTCTCAAATCTAATGGAGTTTGTCTCATATTCGACCAATCTAAGGGAGTTCGTCTGCTCTTTGTCCAATCTAAGGGTGTTCGTCTCATCTTTATCCAATCGAAAGGAGTTCGTCTACTCTTGTACCCATCTAAGGGAGTTTGTCTCCTCTTTGTCCAATCTAAGGGTGTTCGTCACGTCTTGGACTAATCTAGGGGAGATCGTCACCTGTTGGTCCAATTTAAGTGAGTTCGTTGCCATTTGGTCCATTCTTTGGGAGTTCGTCTCCTCTTTGTCCAATCTAAGGAAGCGCGTCTCCTCTTTGTCTAAAATCTAGGGGAGTTTGTTTCCTGTTTGTCCAATCTAAGGCACTTCGTTACCTCTTGGTCTATTCTATAGGAGTTCGTCTCCTCTTTCTCCAATCTAATGGAGTTCGTCTCATCTTCGAACAATCTAAGGGAGTTCGTCTCCTGTTTTTGCAATCTAAGGGAGTTGATCTTTTCTTGGACCAATCTAAGGCAGTTCGTCTCCTCTTTGTCCAATCTAAGGGAGCTCGTCTCCTCTTGGACCAATCTAAGGGAGTTCGTCTCCTCATGAACCAATCTAAGGGTGGTCGTCTCCTCTTTGTCCAATCCAACGGAGCTCCTCTCAACTTGGACCAATCTAAGGGACCTCGTCTCCTCTTGGATGAATCTAGGGAGTTCGGCTCATGTTTGCCCAATCGAAAGGAGTTCCTCTCCTCTTGTACCAATCTAAGGGAGTTCGTCTCCTCTTTGTCCAATCTAAGGGAGTTCGTTACCTCTTGGTCTATTCTATGGGAGTTCATCTCCTGTTTCTCCAATCTAATGGAGTTTGTCTCATATTCGACTAATCTAAGGGAGTTCGTCTCCTCTTTGTCCAATCTAAGGGAGTTCGTCACCTCTTTGTCCAATCTAGGGGAGTTCGTCCCCTCTTTGTCCAATCTAAGGGACTTCGTTTCCTCTTTGTCTATTCTATAGGAGTTCGTCTCATCTTTCTCGAATCTAACGGAGTTTGTCTCTTCTTCGACCAATCTAAGGGAGTTCGTCTCCTGTTTATCCAATCTAAGGGAGTTGATCTCTTCTTGGACCAATCTAAGGCAGTTCGTCTCCTCTTTGTCCAATATAAGGGAGCTCGTCTCCTCTTGGACCAATCTAATGGAGTTCGTCTCATCTTTGTTCAATCGAAAGGAGTTCGTCCACTCTTGTACCAATCTAAGGGAGTTCGTCTCCTCTTTGTCCAATCTAGGGTGTTCGTCTCGTCTTAGACTAATCGAAGGGAGATCGTCAACTCTTGGCCCAATATATGGGTGTTCGTTGCCTCTTGGTCCTTTCTTTGGGAGTTCGTCTCCTTTTTATCAAATCTAAGGGAGTTCATTACCTCTTGGTCTATTCTATGGGAGTTCGTCTCCTCTTTGTCCAATCTAATGGAGTTCGTCTCCTCTTCGACCAATCTAAGGGAGTTCGTCTCCTCTTTGTCCAATCTAAAGGAGTTCGTCTCGTCTTTATCCAATCTAAGGGAGTTGATCTCATCTTGGACCAACCTGAGGGAGTTCGTATCCCCTCTGTCCAATGTAAAGGAGTTCGTCTCCTCTTTGTCCAATCTAAACGTGTTCGTCTTCTGTTCGACCAATCTAAAGGAGTTCGTCTTCAATTTGACCAATCTAAAGGAGTTCGTCTTCACTTGGACCAATCTAAGGGAGTTCCTCTCCACACGGACCAATCTAAGGGTGGTCGTCTCCTCTTTGTCCAATCCAAGTGAGCTCCTCTCTTACTTGGACCAATCTAAGGGACGTCGTCTCCTCTTGGATGAATCTAAGGGAGTTCGTCTCATGTTTACCTAATCGAAAGGAGTTCGTCTCCTCTTGTACCAATCTGTAGGAGTTCGTCCCCTCTTTGTCCAATCTAAGGGTGTTCGTCTCATCTGGGACCAATTTAAGGGAGTTCGTCACCTCTTGGTCCAATTTAAGGGAGTTCGTTACCTCTTGGTCCATTGTTTGGGAGTTCGTCTCCACTTTGTCCAATCTAATGGAGCTCGTCTGCTCTTCGACCAATCTATGGGAGTTCGTCTCCGCTTTGTCCAATCTAAAGGATTTCGTCTCCTTTTTGTCCAATCTATGGAATTTCGTTACCTCTTGGTCTATTCTATGGGAGTTCGTATCTTCTTTCTCCATTCTAATGGACCTCGCCTGCTGTTCGACCAATCTAAGGGAGTTCGTCTCCCCTTTGTCCAATCTAACGGAGTTCATCTCCTCTTTATCCAATCTTAGGGAGTTGATCTTATCTTGTACCAATCAAAGGGAGTCCGTCTGATCTTTGTCCAATCTAAGGGTGTTCGTCTCCTCTTTATCCAATCTTAGGGAGTTGATCTCATCTTCTACCAATCTAAGGGAGTCCATCTAATCTTTGTCCAATCTAAGGGTGTTCGTCTCGTCTGGGACCAATTGATGGGAGTTTGTCATCTCTTGGTCCGATCTAAGGGAGTTCGTTACCTCTTGGTCCATTGTTTCGGAGTTCGTCTCCTCTTTGTCCAATCTAATGGAGCTCGTCTTGTCTTTGACCAATCTAAGGGTGTTCGTCTCCGCTTTGTCCAATCTAAAGGAGTTCATCTCCTTTTTATCCAATCTAGGGGAGTTCGTTACCACTTGGTCTATTCTATGGGAGTTCGTATCTATTTTCCCCAATCTAATGGAGTTCGTCTCCTCTTCAACCAATCTAAGGGAGTTCGTCTCCTCTTTGTCCAATCTATCGGAGTTCGTCACCTCTTTATCCAATCTAAGGGAGTTCGTCTCGTCTTTGTCCAATCTAAGGGTGTTCGTCACCTCTTGGTCAATTCTATGGGGCTTCGTCTCCTCTTTGTCCAGTCTAAGAGAGTTCGCCTCTTCTTTGACCAATGTAACAGAGTTCGTCTCCTCTTCCACCATTCTAAGGGAGTTCGTCTCCTCTTTGTCCGATCTGAGGGAGTTCCTCTCATATTGGACCAATCTAAGGGAGTTCGTCTCCTCTTTGTCCAATCTAAACGGGTTCGTCCTCTCTTCCACCAATCTAAAGGTGTTCGTCTCCACTTGGACCAATCTAACGGAGGCCGTCTCCTCTTGGACCAATCTAAGGGTGGTCGACTCCTTTTGTCTAATGCATGAGAGCTTCTCTCAAGCTGGACCAATCTATGGGAGCTCGTATCCTCTTGGACCAATCTAAGGGAGTTCGTCTCATCTTTGCACACTCGAAAGGTGTTCGTCTCCTCTTGTACAAATCTAAGGGAGTTCGTCTCCCCTTTGTCCAATCTAAGGGAGTTCGTCTCCTCTTGCACCAATCAAAGGGCACCCCTTGGTCCAATCTAATGGTGTTCGTCACCTCTTGGTCCATTCTGTTGGAGTTCGCTCCTCTTCACCCAATCTAAGGGAATTCGTCTCCAGTTTCTCCAATCAAAGGTAGTTGATCTCACTTAGACCAATCTAAGGGAGTTCGCCCCCTTGTTATCCAATTTCAAGTAGTTCGTCTCCTCTTTGTCAAATCTAAGGGAGTTCCTCTCATATTTAACCAATCTTAGGGAGTTCTACTCCTCTTTGTCCAATCTTGACGAGTTCGTCTCCTCTTCGACCAATCTAAGGGAGTTTGTCTCCACTTGCACCAATCTAAAGTAGTTTGTATCCTCTTTGCCCAATCTAAAGGAGTTCGTCTTCTGTTCGACCAATCTAAAGGAGTTCGTCTTCTGTTCGACCAATCTAAAGGAATTCGTCTCCACTTGGACAAATCTAAGGGAGTTCATCTCCACACGGACCAATCTAAGGGAGTTCGTCTCCTCTTGGACCTATCTAAGGGTGGTCGTCTCCTCTTTGTCCAATCCAAGGGAGCTCCTCCCTTACTTGGACCAATCTAAGGGACGTCGTCTCCCCTTGGACTAATCTAAGGGAGTTCGTCTCATGTTTACCCAATCGAAAGGAGTTCGTCTCCTCTTGTAACAATCTGTGGGAGTTTGTCTACTCTTGGTCCAATCTAAGGGAGTTTGTGTCCTCTTTGTGCAATCTAAGGGAGTTCCTCTCATCTTGCACCAATCTAAGGGAGCTCGTCTCCTCTTGGACCAATCTAAGGGAGTTCGTCTCATCTTTGTCCAATCGAAAGGAGTTCGTTTTCTCTTGTACCAATCTAAGGGAGTTCGTGTCCTCTTTGTCTAATCTAAGGGAGTTCGTCTCCTCTTTGTCCGATCTAAGGGAGTTCCTCTCATCATGGACCAATCTAAGGGAGTTCATCTCCTCTTTATCCAATCTAAATGAGTTCATTTTCTGTTCGACCAATCTAAAGGAGTTCGTCTCCACTTGGACCAATCTAAGGGAGTTCGTTTCTGCACTTGGACCTATCTAGGGGTGGTCGTCTTCTCATAGCCCAATCCAGGGGAGCTCCTTTCAATTTGGACCAATCTAAGGGAGCTCGTCTCCTCTTGGACCAATCTAAGGGAGTTCACCTCATCTTTGTCCAATCTAAGGGTGTTCGCCTCCTCTTCGACTAATCTAAGGGAGTTCGTCTCCTCTTTGTCCAATCTAAGGGAGTTCGTCTCCTCTTTGTCCGATGTAAGGGTGTTCTTCTCATCATGGATCAATCTAAGGGAGTTCATCTCCACATTGTCCAATCTAAATGAGTTCGTCTTCTGTTCGACCAATCTAAAGGAGTTCGTCTCCACTTGGTCCAATCTAAGGGAGTACGTCTGCACTTGGACCAATCTAAGGGACTTCATCTCCTCTTGGACCAGTTAAGGGTGTTGGTCTCCACTTTGTCCAATCTAAGGGAGTTCTTCTCATCTTGGTACAATCTATGGGAGTTCGTCACCTCTTGGACCAATCTAAGGGAGATCGTCCCCTTTTCGACAAATCTAAGGGAGTTTGTCTTCCCTTTGTCCAATCTAAGGGAGTTCCTCTCATCTTGGACCAATCTAAGGGAGTGCATCTCCTCTTGGTCCAATCTAAATGAGTTCGTCTCCTCTTCGACCAACTTAAGGGAGTTCGTCCCCACTTGGACCAACTTAAGGGAGTTCGTCTCCACTTGGACCAATCTAAGGCAGTTCGCCTCCTCATGGACTAATGTATGGGAGTTCGTCTCCTCTATGTCCATTCTAAGGGTGTTCCACTCATCTTGGAGCAATCTAAGGGAGCTCGTCTCCTCTTTGACCAATCTAAAGGAGTTCGTCTCCACTTGGACCAACCTAAGAGTGTTCGTCTCCACTTGGACCAATCTAAGGGAGTTCGTCTCCTCTTGGTACAATCTAAGGGAGTTCGTCACCTCTTTGACCAATCTAAGAGAGGTTGTATCCTCTTCGACCAATCTAAGGGAGTTCGTCTCCTCTTTGTCCAATCTAAGGGTGTTCGTCTTCTCTTAAAACAATCTAAGGGTGTTCGTCTACTCTTTGGACCAATATGTGGGAGTTCGTCTCATCTTTGTCCAATCTAACGGAGTTCGTGTCGTCTTGGACCAATTTGAGGGAGTTCGTCTTGTCTTGGTCTACTCTATGGGAATTCGTCACCTCTTGGTCCATTCTATGGGAGTTCGTCTCGTCTTCGTCCAATCAAAAGGAGTTCGTCTCCTCTTCGACCAATCTAAGGGAGTTCGTCTCCTCTTTGTCCAATCTAAGGGAGTTCGCATCCTCTTTATCCAATTTAGGGGAGTTCGTCATCTCTCGGTCCACTCTAAGGGAATTCGTCACCTCTTAGTCCATTCTATTGGAGTTCGTCTCCCCTTTGTCCAATCTAATGGAGTTCGTCTCCTCTTCGACCAATCTATGGTAGTTCGTCTCCTCTTTATCCAATCTAAGGGAGTTCGCATCCTCTTTATCCAATTTAGGGGAGTTCGTCATCTCTCGGTCCACTCTAAGGGAATTCGTCACCTCTTAGTCCATTCTATTGGAGTTCGTCTCCCCTTTGTCCAATCTAATGGAGTTCGTCTCCTCTTCGACCAATCTATGGTAGTTCGTCTCCTCTTTGTCCAATCTGTGGTAGTTCGCATCCTCTTTATCCAATTTAGGGGAGTTCATCTCATCTTGGACCAATTTAAGGGAGTTGGTCTCCACTTTGTCCAATCTAAGGAAGTTCTTCTCATCTTGGTACAATCTAAGGGAGTTCGTCACCTCTTAGACCAATCTAAGGGAGGTCATCTCCTCTTCGACAAATCCAAGGGAGTTCGTCTCCCCTTTGTCCAATCTAAGGGAGTTCCTCTCATCTTGGACCAATCTAAGGGAGTGTGTCTCCTCTTGGTCCAATCTAAACGAGTTCGTCTCCTCTTCGACCAATCTAACGGAGTTCGTCTCCACTTGGACCAACTTAAGGGAGTTCGTCTCCACTTGGACCAATCTAAGGCAGTTCGCCTCCGCTTGGACCAATGTAAAGGAGTTCCTCTCCTCTTTGTCCATTATAAGGGCGTTCCACTCATCTTGGAGCAATCTAAGGGAGTTCGTCTCATCTTTGACCAATCTAAAGGAGTTCGTCTCCACTTGGAACAACCTAAGGGTGTTCGTCTCCACTTGGACCAATCTAAGAGAGTTCGTCTCCTCTTGGACCAATCTAAGAGAGTTCGTCTCCTATTGGACCAATCTAAGGGTGGTCGTCTACTCTTTGCCCCATCTAAGGGAGTTCATCACCTCTTGGACCAATCTATGGGAGGTCGTCTCCTCTTTGTCCAATCTAAGGCAGTTCCACTCATCTTGGACAAATCCAAAGGAGTTCGTCTCCTCATGGTCTAATCTAAACGAGTTCGTCTCCTCTTTGACCATTCTAACGGAGTTCATCTCTACTTGGTCCAATCTATGGGAGGTCGTCTCCTCTTGGACCAATCTAAGGGACTTCATCTCCTCTTGGACCAGTTAAGGGTGTTGGTCTCCACTTTGTCGAATCTAAGGGAGTTCTTCTCATCTTGGTACAATCTAAGGGAGTTCGTCACCTCTTGGACCAATATAAGGGAGATCGTCCCCTTTTCGACAAATCTAAGGGAGTTCGTCTCCCCTTTGTCCAATCTAAGGGAGTTCCTCTCATCTTGGACCAATCTAAGGGAGTGCATCTCCTCTTGGTCCAATCTAAACGAGTTCGTCTCCTCTTCGACCAACTTAAGGGAGTTCGTCTCCACTTGGACCAACTTAAGGGAGTTCATCTCCACTTGGACCAATCTAAGGCAGTTCGCCTCCTCATGGACTAATGTATGGGAGTTTGTCTCCTCTATGTCCATTCTAAGGGCGTTCCACTCATCTTGGACCAATCTATGGGAGTTCGTCTCCTCTTTGACCAATCTAAAGGAGTTCGTCTCCACTTGGACCAACGTAAGGGTGTTCGTCTCCACTTGGACCAATCTAAGGGAGTTCGTCTCCTCTTGGACCAATCTAAGAGAGTTCGTCTCCTATTGTACCAATCTAAGGGTGGTCGTCTGCTCTTTGCCCCATCTAAGGGAGTTCGTCACCTCTTGGACCAATCTATTGGAGGTCGTCTCCTCTTTTGTCCAATCTAAGGGAGTTCGTTACCTCTTGGTCTATTCGTTACCCCTTCTTTGTCCAATCTAAACGTGTTCGTCTCCTCTTCAACCAATCTAAAGGAGTTCGTCTCCACTTGGACCAACCTAAGGGAGTTCGTCTCCACTTGGACCAATCTAAGGCAGTTCGTCTCCTCTTGGACCAATCTAAGAGAGTTCGTCTCCTCTTGGACCATTGTAAGGGAGTTCGTCTGCTCTTGGACCAATCTAAGGGAGGTCGTCTTCTCTTTGTCCAACCTAAGGGAGTTCCACTCATGTTAGACCAATCTAAAGAAGTTCGTCTCATCTTTGTCCTATCGAAAGGACTTCGTCTCCTCTTGTACCAATCTAAGGGAGTTGGTCTCATTTTTTTCCAATCTAAGGGAGTTCGTCTCCTCTTTTTGCAATCTAAGGGACTTCCTCTCGTCTTAGACCAATTTAAGAGAGTTCGTCACTCTCGGTCCATTTTATAGGAGTTCGTCTCCTCTTTGAACAATCTAAGGGATTTCATGTCATCTTTGTCCAATCTAGTGGAGTTCGTCTCCTCTTCGACAAATCTACGGGAGTTCGTTTCCTCTTTGTCCAATCTAAGGGAGTTGATCTCATCTTGGACCAATTTGAGGGATTTCATGTCATCTTTGTCCAATCTAGTGGAGTTCGTCTCCTCTCCGACGAATCTAAGGGAGTTCGTTTCCTCTTTGTCCAATCTAAGGGAGTTCGTTTCCTCTTTATCCAATCTAAGGGAGTTGATCTCAACTTGGACCCATCTAAGGGAGTTCGTCTCCTCTTTATCCAATCTAAGGGTGTTCGTCTGCTCTTTGTCCAATCTAAAGGAGTTCTCTCCTCTTCGGCCAATCTAAGGGTGTTCGGTCCACTTGGACCAATGTAAGGGAGTTCGTCTGCTCTTTGCCCCATCTAAAGGGAGTTCGCCTCCTCTTGGACCAATCTAAGGGAGGTCATCTCCTCTTGGTCCAATCTAAGGGAGTTCCTCTCATCTTGGAAAAATCTAAGAGAGCTCGTCTCCTCTTGGCCAACCTAAGGGAGTTCCTATCATCTTGGACCAATCCAAGGGAGTGCGTCTCCTCTTGGTCCAATCTAAACGAGTTCGTCTCCTCTTCGACCAATCTAACGGAGTTCGTCTCCACTTGGACCAACTTAAGGGAGTTCGTCTCCACTTGGACCAATCTAAGGCAGTTCGCCTCCTCTTAGACCAATGTAAGGGAGTTCGTCTCCTCTTTGTCCATTCAAAGGGCGTTCCACTCATCTTGGACCAATCTAAGGGAGCTCGTCTCCTCTTTGACCAATCTAAAGGAGTTCGTCTCCACTTGGACCAACCTAAGGGTGTTTGTCTCCACATGGACCAATCTAAGGTAGTTTGCCTCCTCTTGGACCAATCTAAGAGAGTTCGTCTCCTATTGGACCAATCTAAGGGTGGTCGTCTACTCTTTGCCCCATCTAAGGGAGTTCGTCACCTCTTGGACCAATCTATGGGAGGTCGTCCCCTCTTTTGTCCAATCTAAGGGGGTTCATTACCTCTTGGTCTATTCGTTACCCCTTCTTTGACCAATCTAACGGAGTTCGTCTCCTCTTCCACCATTTTAAGGGAGTTTCTCTCCACTTCGACAAATCTAAGGGAGTTCGTCTTCTCTTTGTCAAATCTAAATGTGTTCGTCTCTTCTTCAACCAATCTAAAGGAGTTCATCTCCACTTGGACCAATCTAAGGCAGTTCGCCTCTTCTTGGACCAATGTAAGGGAGTTCGTCTCCTCTTTGTCCATTCTAAGGGCGTTCCACTCATCTTGGACCAATCTAAGGGAGTTCGTCTCCTCTTTGAGCAATCTAAAGGAGTTCGTCTCCACTTGGACCAACCTAAGGGTGTTCGTCTCCACTTGGACCAATCTAAGGGAGTTTGTCTCCTCTTGGTACAATCTAAGGGAGTTCGTCACCTCTTTGACCAATCTAAGAGAGGTTGTATCCTCTTCGACCAATCTAAGGGAGTTCGTCTCCTCTTTGTCCAATCTAAGGGTGTTCGTCTTCTCTTAAAACATTCTAAGGGTGTTCGTCTACACTTTGGACCAATATGTGGGAGTTCGTCTCATCTTTGTCCAATCTAATGGAGTTCGTCTCGTCTTGGACCAATTTGAGGGAGTTCGTCTTGTCTTGGTCTACTCTATGGGAATTCGTCACCTCTTGGTCCATTCTATGGGAGTTCGTCTCCTATTCATCCAATCTAAAGGAGTTCGTCTCCTCTTCGACCAAGCTAAGGGAGTTCGTCTCCTCTTTGTCCAATCTAAGGGAGTTCGCATCCTCTTTATCCAATTTAGGGGAGTTTGTCATCTCTCGGTCCACTCTAAGGGAATTCGTCACCTCTTAGTCCATTCTATTGGAGTTCGTCTCCCCTTTGTCCACTCTAATGGAGTTCGTCTCCTCTTCGACCAATCTATGGTAGTTCGTCTCCTCTTTGTCCAATCTGTGGTAGTTCGCTTCCTCTTTATCCAATTTAGGGGAGTTCATCTCATCTTGGACCAATTTAAGGGAGTTGGTCTCCACTTTGTCCAATCTAAGGGAGTTCTTCTCATCTTGGTACAATCTAAGGGAGTTCGTCACCTCTTAGACCAATCTAAGGGAGGTCATCTCCTCTTCGACAAATCTAAGGGAGTTCGTCTCCCCTTTGTCCAATCTAAGGGAGTTCCTCTCATCTTGGACCAATCTAAGGGAGTGTGTCTCCTCTTGGTCCAATCTAAACGAGTTCGTCTCCTCTTCGACCAATCTAACGGAGTTCATCTCCACTTGGACCAACTTAAGGGAGTTCGTCTCCACTTGGACCAATCTAAGGTAGTTCGCCTCCGCTTGGACCAATGTAAAGGAGTTCCTCTCCTCTTTGTCCATTCTAAGGGCGTTCCACTCATCTTGGAGCAGTCTAAGGGAGTTCGTCTCCTCTTTGACCAATCTAAAGGAGTTCGTCTCCACTTGGACCAACCTAAGGGTGTTCGTCTCCACTTGGACCAATCTAAGGGAGTTCGTCTCCTCTTGGACCAATCTAAGAGAGTTCGTCTCCTATTGGACCAATCTAAGGGTGGTCATCTACTCTTTGCCCCATCTAAGGGAGTTCATCACCTCTTGGACCAATCTATGGGAGGTCGTCTCCTATTTGACTAATCTGAGGGAGTTCCACTCATCTTGGACGAATCTAAAGGAGTTCATCTCCTCTTGGTCTAATCTAAACGAGTTCGTCTCCTCTTTGACCATTCTAACGGAATTCATCTCTACTTGGTCCAATCTATGGGAGGTCGTCTTCTCTTGGTCCAATCTAAGGGAGTTCCTCTCATCTTGGACTAATCTGAGATAAGTCATCTCCCCTTGGACTAATATATGGGAGTTCGTTTACTCTGTCTAATCTAAGGGAATTCGTCTCGTCTTGGACCAATTTAAGGGAGTTCGTCATCTCTCGATCCACTCTAAGGGAATTCGTCACCTCTTGGTCCATTCTATAGGAGTTCGTCTCCTCTTTGTCCAATCTGATGGAGTTTGTCTCTTCTTCGACTAGTCTATGGGAGTTCGTTTGCTTTTTGTCCAATTTAAGGGAGTTTGCCTCCTCTTTATCCAATTTAGGGGAGTTGATCTCATCTTGGACCAATTTAAGAGAATTCGTCTCCTCTTTGTCCAATCTAAGGGAGTTCTTCTCCTCTTGGTTCAATCTAAGGGAGTTCGTCACCTTTTGGACCAATCTAAGGGAGGTCGTCTCCTCTTCGACGAATCTAAGGGAGTTCGTCTCCTCGTTGTCCAATCTAAGGGAGTTCCTCTCATCTTGGACCAATTTAAGGGAGTGTGTCTCCTTTTTGTCCAATATAAACGAGTTCATCTCCTCTTCGACCAATCTAAAGGAGTTCGTCTCCACTTGGACCAACCTAAGGGAGTTCATCTCCACTTGGACCAAGCTAAGGGAGTTCGCCTCCTCTTGGACCAATGTAAGGCAGTTCGTCTCCTCTTTGTCCAATCTAGGGGAGTTCCTCTCATCTTGGACCAATCTAAGGGGTTTCTCTCCGGTTCAACTCCCTTAGATGGGATAAAGAGGAGACGAACTCCCCTAGATTGGTCGAAGAGGAGACGAACAGCCTTATTTTGGTCCACTCATCATCGACAAATCTAAGAGAGTTCGTCTCCTCTTGGTTTAATCCAAACGAGTTCGTCTCCTCTTCGACCATTCGAACGGAGTTCGTCTCTACTTGGACCAATCTAAAGGAGTTCGTCTCCACTTTGACCAACCTATGGGAGTTCGTCTTCACTTGGACCAATCTAAGGCTGTTCGCCTCCTCTTGGGCCAATCTGTGGGAGTTTGTCTCCTCCTTATCCAATCTAAGGGACTTACACTCATCATGGACGAATTTAAGAGAGTTCGTCTCCTCTTGGTCTAATCTAAACGAGTTCGTCTCCTCTTCGACCATTCTAACGGAGTTCGTCTCCACTTGGACCAACTTAAGGGAGTTCGTCTCCACTTGGACCAATCTAAGGCAGTTCGCCTCCGCTTGGACCAATGTAAAGGAGTTCCTCTCCTCTTTGTCCATTCTAAGGGCGTTCCACTCATCTTGGAGCAATCTAAGGGAGTTCGTCTCCTCTTTGTCCAATCTAAGGGAGTTCGTCTCCTCTTGGTCTAATCTAAACGAGTTCGTCTCCTCTTCGACCATTCGAACAGAGTTCGTCTCTACTTGGACCAATCTAAAGGAGTTCGTCTCCACTTCGACCAACCTATGGGAGTTCGTCTCCACTTGGACCAATCTAAGGTTGTTCGCCTACTCTTGGACCAATCTATGGGAGTTCGTCTCCCCCTTATCCAATCTAAGGGACTTACACTCATCATGGACGAATTTAAGGGAGTTCGTCTCCTCTTGGTCTAATCTAAACGAGTTTGTCTCCTCTTCGACCATTCTAACGGAGTTCGTCTCTACTTGGACCAATCTATGGGAGTTTGTCTCCAATTGGACCAATCTGTGGGAGTTCATTTCCTCTTGTACCAATCTAAGGGAGTTCGTCTCCTCTTGGACCAATCTAGGGTTGGTCGTCTCCTCTTTGTCCAATCCAAGGGAGCTCCTCTCGACTTGGACCAATGTAACGGAGGTGGTCTCCTCTTGCACCAATCTAAGGGAGTTCGTCTCATCTTTTTCCCATCGAAAGGAGTTTGTGTCCTCTTGTACCGATCTAAAGGAGTTCTTCTCCTCTTTGTCCAATGTAAGGGAGTTCGTCTCCTCTTTATGCTGTCTAAAGGAGTTGATCTCATCTTGGACCAACCTAAGAGAGTTCGTCTCCTCTTTGCCCAATCTAAGGGAGTTCATCTGCTCTAGGCACAATCTAAAGGCGTTCGTCACCTCTTTGTCCATTCTGTGGGAGTTCGTCACCCCTTTGTCCAATCTAATGTTGTTCATCTGCTCTTCGAACATTCTAAGGGAGTTCGTCTCCTCTTTGTCCAATTTAAGGGAGTCCATCTCCCCTTTATGCAATCTAGGGGAGTTGATCTTATCAGGGACCAATCTAAGTTAGTTCATCTCGTCATGGTCCAATATAAGGGGGTTGTCTCCTCTTTGTCCAGTCTAAGGGAGTTCGCCTCCTCTTCGACCCATCTAAGGGAGTTCGTCTCCTCTTTGTCCAATCTAAGGCAGTTCTTCTTCTCTTGGACCAATCTAAAGGAGCTTGTCTGCTCTTTGTCCAATCTAAAGGAGTTCGTCTTCTCTTTCACCAACCTAAGGGAGTTCGTCACATCTTTGTCCAGTCTAAGGGAGTTCCTCTCATGTTGGACCAATCTAAGGGAGTTCATCTCCACTTCGACCAATCTAAGGGAGTTCATCTCCACATGGACCAATCTAACGGAGTTCGTCTCTTCTTGAACCAATCTAAGGGTGGTCGTCTCGTCTTTGTCCAATCCAAGGGAGCTCCTCTCAACTTGGAGCAATCTAAGGGAGCTCGTCACCTCTTAGACCGATCTAAGGGAGTTCATCTCATCTTTTTCCAATCGAAAGGAATTCATCCCTTCTTGTACCAATCTACGTGACTTCGTCTCCTCTTGGACCAATATATGGGAGTTCATCTCATTTTTGTCCAATCGAAAGCACTTCGTGTCCTCTTGTACCAATCTAGGGGGGTTCATGTCGTCTTGGACCAATTTAAGGGAGTTCATGATCTCTCGGTCCACTCTAAGGGAATTCGTCACCTCTTGGTCCATTCTATAGGTGGTCGTCTCCTGTTTGTCCAATCTGATGGAGTTCGTCACCTCTTGGACCAATCTAATGGATGTCGTCTCCTCTTCGACCAATCTAAGGGAGTTCGTCTCCTCTTTGTCCAATCAAAGGGAGTTCCTCTCCTCTTCGACCAATCTAAGGGAGTTCATCTCCTCTTTGTCCAGTCAAAGGTAGTTCGCCTCCTCTTTATCCAATTTAGGGGAGTTGATCTCATCTAGGACCAATTTGGGGGAGTTGGTCCCCTCTTTGTCCAATCTAAGGGAATTCTTCTCGTCTTGGTACAATTTAAGGGAGTTTGTCACCTCTTGGACCAATCTAATGGAGGTCGTCTCCTCTTCGACCAATCTAAGGGTGTTCGTCTCCTCTTTGTCCAATCAGAGGGAGTTCCTCTCATCTTGGACCAATCTAAGGGAGTGCGTCTCCTCTTTGACCAATCTAAGCATGTTCGTCTCCGCTTTGACCAATCTAAAGGAGTTCGTCTCCACTTGGACCAACCTAAGGGAGTTCGTCTCCACTTGGACCAATCTAAGGCTGTTCGCCTCCTCTTGGACGAATCTAAGGGAGTTCATCTTGAACGAATCTAAGAGAGTTCGTCCCCTCTTGGTCGAATCTAAATGAGTTCGTCTCCTCTTCAACCATTCTAACGGAGTTCGTCTCCACTTGGACCAATATAAGGGAGTTCGTCTCCCCTGTGACCAATGTAAGGGAGTTCGTCTCCTCTTTGTCCAATGTAAGGGAGTTCGTCTCCTCTTTAAGCAATCTAAGGGTCTTGATCTCATCTTGGACCAAGCTAAGGGAGTTCGTCTCCTCTTTGCCCAATCTCAGGGAGTTTGTCACAATCTAAAGGCGTTCGTCACCTCTTTGTCCAATCTAATGGAGTTCGACTGCTCTTCGAACAATCTAAAGGTGTTCGTCTCGTCTTTGTCCATTCTAAGGGAGTTCGTCTTCTCTTTATCCAATCTAGGGGAGTTGATCTTATCTTGGAACAATCTAAGGGAGTTTCGTCTCCTCTTTGTCCAATCTAAGGGTATTCGTCTCCTCATGGTGCAATATAATGGGGTCGTCTCCTCTTTGTCCACTCTAAGGGAGTTCGCCTCCTGTTCGACCAATCTAAGGGAGTTCGTCTCCTCTTTGTTCAATCTAAGGCAGTTCATCTTCTCTTGGACCAATCTAAAGGAGTTCGTCTCCAGTTGGACCAATTTAAGGGAGTGTGTCTCCTTTTTGTCCAATATAAACGAGTTCATCTCCTCTTCGACCAATCTAAAGGAGTTCGTCTCCACTTGGACCAACCTAAGGGAGTTCATCTCCACTTGGACCAAGCTAAGGGAGTTCGCCTCCTCTTGGACCAATGTAAGGCAGTTCGTCTCCTCTTTGTCCAATCTAGGGGAGTTCCTCTCATCTTGGACCAATCTAAGGGGTTTCTCTCCGGTTCAACTCCCTTAGATGGGATAAAGAGGAGACGAACTCCCCTAGATTGGTCGAAGAGGAGACGAACAGCCTTATTTTGGTCCACTCATCATCGACAAATCTAAGAGAGTTCGTCTCCTCTTGGTTTAATCCAAACGAGTTCGTCTCCTCTTCGACCATTCGAACGGAGTTCGTCTCTACTTGGACCAATCTAAAGGAGTTCGTCTCCACTTTGACCAACCTATGGGAGTTCGTCTTCACTTGGACCAATCTAAGGCTGTTCGCCTCCTCTTGGGCCAATCTGTGGGAGTTTGTCTCCTCCTTATCCAATCTAAGGGACTTACACTCATCATGGACGAATTTAAGAGAGTTCGTCTCCTCTTGGTCTAATCTAAACGAGTTCGTCTCCTCTTCGACCATTCTAACGGAGTTCGTCTCCACTTGGACCAACTTAAGGGAGTTCGTCTCCACTTGGACCAATCTAAGGCAGTTCGCCTCCGCTTGGACCAATGTAAAGGAGTTCCTCTCCTCTTTGTCCATTCTAAGGGCGTTCCACTCATCTTGGAGCAATCTAAGGGAGTTCGTCTCCTCTTTGTCCAATCTAAGGGAGTTCGTCTCCTCTTGGTCTAATCTAAACGAGTTCGTCTCCTCTTCGACCATTCGAACAGAGTTCGTCTCTACTTGGACCAATCTAAAGGAGTTCGTCTCCACTTCGACCAACCTATGGGAGTTCGTCTCCACTTGGACCAATCTAAGGTTGTTCGCCTACTCTTGGACCAATCTATGGGAGTTCGTCTCCCCCTTATCCAATCTAAGGGACTTACACTCATCATGGACGAATTTAAGGGAGTTCGTCTCCTCTTGGTCTAATCTAAACGAGTTTGTCTCCTCTTCGACCATTCTAACGGAGTTCGTCTCTACTTGGACCAATCTATGGGAGTTTGTCTCCAATTGGACCAATCTGTGGGAGTTCGTTTCCTCTTGTACCAATCTAAGGGAGTTCGTCTCCTCTTGGACCAATCTAGGGTTGGTCGTCTCCTCTTTGTCCAATCCAAGGGAGCTCCTCTCGACTTGGACCAATGTAACGGAGGTGGTCTCCTCTTGCACCAATCTAAGGGAGTTCGTCTCATCTTTTTCCCATCGAAAGGAGTTTGTGTCCTCTTGTACCAATCTAAAGGAGTTCTTCTCCTCTTTGTCCAATGTAAGGGAGTTCGTCTCCTCTTTATGCTGTCTAAAGGAGTTGATCTCATCTTGGACCAACCTAAGAGAGTTCGTCTCCTCTTTGCCCAATCTAAGGGAGTTCATCTGCTCTAGGCACAATCTAAAGGCGTTCGTCACCTCTTTGTCCATTCTGTGGGAGTTCGTCACCCCTTTGTCCAATCTAATGTTGTTCATCTGCTCTTCGAACATTCTAAGGGAGTTCGTCTCCTCTTTGTCCAATTTAAGGGAGTCCATCTCCCCTTTATGCAATCTAGGGGAGTTGATCTTATCAGGGACCAATCTAAGTTAGTTCATCTCGTCATGGTCCAATATAAGGGGGTTGTCTCCTCTTTGTCCAGTCTAAGGGAGTTCGCCTCCTCTTCGACCCATCTAAGGGAGTTCGTCTCCTCTTTGTCCAATCTAAGGCAGTTCGTCTTCTCTTGGACCAATCTAAAGGAGCTTGTCTGCTCTTTGTCCAATCTAAAGGAGTTCGTCTTCTCTTTCACCAACCTAAGGGAGTTCGTCACATCTTTGTCCAGTCTAAGGGAGTTCCTCTCATGTTGGACCAATCTAAGGGAGTTCATCTCCACTTCGACCAATCTAAGGGAGTTCATCTCCACATGGACCAATCTAACGGAGTTCGTCTCTTCTTGAACCAATCTAAGGGTGGTCGTCTCGTCTTTGTCCAATCCAAGGGAGCTCCTCTCAACTTGGAGCAATCTAAGGGAGCTCGTCACCTCTTAGACCGATCTAAGGGAGTTCATCTCATCTTTTTCCAATCGAAAGGAATTCATCCCTTCTTGTACCAATCTACGTGACTTCGTCTCCTCTTGGACCAATATATGGGAGTTCATCTCATTTTTGTCCAATCGAAAGCACTTCGTGTCCTCTTGTACCAATCTAGGGGGGTTCATGTCGTCTTGGACCAATTTAAGGGAGTTCATGATCTCTCGGTCCACTCTAAGGGAATTCGTCACCTCTTGGTCCATTCTATAGGTGGTCGTCTCCTGTTTGTCCAATCTGATGGAGTTCGTCACCTCTTGGACCAATCTAATGGATGTCGTCTCCTCTTCGACCAATCTAAGGGAGTTCGTCTCCTCTTTGTCCAATCAAAGGGAGTTCCTCTCCTCTTCGACCAATCTAAGGGAGTTCATCTCCTCTTTGTCCAGTCAAAGGTAGTTCGCCTCCTCTTTATCCAATTTAGGGGAGTTGATCTCATCTAGGACCAATTTGGGGGAGTTGGTCCCCTCTTTGTCCAATCTAAGGGAATTCTTCTCGTCTTGGTACAATTTAAGGGAGTTTGTCACCTCTTGGACCAATCTAATGGAGGTCGTCTCCTCTTCGACCAATCTAAGGGTGTTCGTCTCCTCTTTGTCCAATCAGAGGGAGTTCCTCTCATCTTGGACCAATCTAAGGGAGTGCGTCTCCTCTTTGACCAATCTAAGCATGTTCGTCTCCGCTTTGACCAATCTAAAGGAGTTCGTCTCCACTTGGACCAACCTAAGGGAGTTCGTCTCCACTTGGACCAATCTAAGGCTGTTCGCCTCCTCTTGGACGAATCTAAGGGAGTTCATCTTGAACGAATCTAAGAGAGTTCGTCCCCTCTTGGTCGAATCTAAATGAGTTCGTCTCCTCTTCAACCATTCTAACGGAGTTCGTCTCCACTTGGACCAATATAAGGGAGTTCGTCTCCCCTGTGACCAATGTAAGGGAGTTCGTCTCCTCTTTGTCCAATGTAAGGGAGTTCGTCTCCTCTTTAAGCAATCTAAGGGTCTTGATCTCATCTTGGACCAAGCTAAGGGAGTTCGTCTCCTCTTTGCCCAATCTCAGGGAGTTCGTCACAATCTAAAGGCGTTCGTCACCTCTTTGTCCAATCTAATGGAGTTCGACTGCTCTTCGAACAATCTAAAGGTGTTCGTCTCGTCTTTGTCCATTCTAAGGGAGTTCGTCTTCTCTTTATCCAATCTAGGGGAGTTGATCTTATCTTGGAACAATCTAAGGGAGTTTCGTCTCCTCTTTGTCCAATCTAAGGGTATTCGTCTCCTCATGGTGCAATATAATGGGGTCGTCTCCTCTTTGTCCACTCTAAGGGAGTTCGCCTCCTGTTCGACCAATCTAAGGGAGTTCGTCTCCTCTTTGTTCAATCTAAGGCAGTTCATCTTCTCTTGGACCAATCTAAAGGAGTTCGTCTCCAGTTGGACCAATTTAAGGGAGTGTGTCTCCTTTTTGTCCAATATAAACGAGTTCATCTCCTCTTCGACCAATCTAAAGGAGTTCGTCTCCACTTGGACCAACCTAAGGGAGTTCATCTCCACTTGGACCAAGCTAAGGGAGTTCGCCTCCTCTTGGACCAATGTAAGGCAGTTCGTCTCCTCTTTGTCCAATCTAGGGGAGTTCCTCTCATCTTGGACCAATCTAAGGGGTTTCTCTCCGGTTCAACTCCCTTAGATGGGATAAAGAGGAGACGAACTCCCCTAGATTGGTCGAAGAGGAGACGAACAGCCTTATTTTGGTCCACTCATCATCGACAAATCTAAGAGAGTTCGTCTCCTCTTGGTTTAATCCAAACGAGTTCGTCTCCTCTTCGACCATTCGAACGGAGTTCGTCTCTACTTGGACCAATCTAAAGGAGTTCGTCTCCACTTTGACCAACCTATGGGAGTTCGTCTTCACTTGGACCAATCTAAGGCTGTTCGCCTCCTCTTGGGCCAATCTGTGGGAGTTTGTCTCCTCCTTATCCAATCTAAGGGACTTACACTCATCATGGACGAATTTAAGAGAGTTCGTCTCCTCTTGGTCTAATCTAAACGAGTTCGTCTCCTCTTCGACCATTCTAACGGAGTTCGTCTCCACTTGGACCAACTTAAGGGAGTTCGTCTCCACTTGGACCAATCTAAGGCAGTTCGCCTCCGCTTGGACCAATGTAAAGGAGTTCCTCTCCTCTTTGTCCATTCTAAGGGCGTTCCACTCATCTTGGAGCAATCTAAGGGAGTTCGTCTCCTCTTTGTCCAATCTAAGGGAGTTCGTCTCCTCTTGGTCTAATCTAAACGAGTTCGTCTCCTCTTCGACCATTCGAACAGAGTTCGTCTCTACTTGGACCAATCTAAAGGAGTTCGTCTCCACTTCGACCAACCTATGGGAGTTCGTCTCCACTTGGACCAATCTAAGGTTGTTCGCCTACTCTTGGACCAATCTATGGGAGTTCGTCTCCCCCTTATCCAATCTAAGGGACTTACACTCATCATGGACGAATTTAAGGGAGTTCGTCTCCTCTTGGTCTAATGTAAACGAGTTTGTCTCCTCTTCGACCATTCTAACGGAGTTCGTCTCTACTTGGACCAATCTATGGGAGTTTGTCTCCAATTGGACCAATCTGTGGGAGTTCGTTTCCTCTTGTACCAATCTAAGGGAGTTCGTCTCCTCTTGGACCAATCTAGGGTTGGTCGTCTCCTCTTTGTCCAATCCAAGGGAGCTCCTCTCGACTTGGACCAATGTAACGGAGGTGGTCTCCTCTTGCACCAATCTAAGGGAGTTCGTCTCATCTTTTTCCCATCGAAAGGAGTTTGTGTCCTCTTGTACCAATCTAAAGGAGTTCTTCTCCTCTTTGTCCAATGTAAGGGAGTTCGTCTCCTCTTTATGCTGTCTAAAGGAGTTGATCTCATCTTGGACCAACCTAAGAGAGTTCGTCTCCTCTTTGCCCAATCTAAGGGAGTTCATCTGCTCTAGGCACAATCTAAAGGCGTTCGTCACCTCTTTGTCCATTCTGTGGGAGTTCGTCACCCCTTTGTCCAATCTAATGTTGTTCATCTGCTCTTCGAACATTCTAAGGGAGTTCGTCTCCTCTTTGTCCAATTTAAGGGAGTCCATCTCCCCTTTATGCAATCTAGGGGAGTTGATCTTATCAGGGACCAATCTAAGTTAGTTCATCTCGTCATGGTCCAATATAAGGGGGTTGTCTCCTCTTTGTCCAGTCTAAGGGAGTTCGCCTCCTCTTCGACCCATCTAAGGGAGTTCGTCTCCTCTTTGTCCAATCTAAGGCAGTTCGTCTTCTCTTGGACCAATCTAAAGGAGCTTGTCTGCTCTTTGTCCAATCTAAAGGAGTTCGTCTTCTCTTTCACCAACCTAAGGGAGTTCGTCACATCTTTGTCCAGTCTAAGGGAGTTCCTCTCATGTTGGACCAATCTAAGGGAGTTCATCTCCACTTCGACCAATCTAAGGGAGTTCATCTCCACATGGACCAATCTAACGGAGTTCGTCTCTTCTTGAACCAATCTAAGGGTGGTCGTCTCGTCTTTGTCCAATCCAAGGGAGCTCCTCTCAACTTGGAGCAATCTAAGGGAGCTCGTCACCTCTTAGACCGATCTAAGGGAGTTCATCTCATCTTTTTCCAATCGAAAGGAATTCATCCCTTCTTGTACCAATCTACGTGACTTCGTCTCCTCTTGGACCAATATATGGGAGTTCATCTCATTTTTGTCCAATCGAAAGCACTTCGTGTCCTCTTGTACCAATCTAGGGGGGTTCATGTCGTCTTGGACCAATTTAAGGGAGTTCATGATCTCTCGGTCCACTCTAAGGGAATTCGTCACCTCTTGGTCCATTCTATAGGTGGTCGTCTCCTGTTTGTCCAATCTGATGGAGTTCGTCACCTCTTGGACCAATCTAATGGATGTCGTCTCCTCTTCGACCAATCTAAGGGAGTTCGTCTCCTCTTTGTCCAATCAAAGGGAGTTCCTCTCCTCTTCGACCAATCTAAGGGAGTTCATCTCCTCTTTGTCCAGTCAAAGGTAGTTCGCCTCCTCTTTATCCAATTTAGGGGAGTTGATCTCATCTAGGACCAATTTGGGGGAGTTGGTCCCCTCTTTGTCCAATCTAAGGGAATTCTTCTCGTCTTGGTACAATTTAAGGGAGTTTGTCACCTCTTGGACCAATCTAATGGAGGTCGTCTCCTCTTCGACCAATCTAAGGGTGTTCGTCTCCTCTTTGTCCAATCAGAGGGAGTTCCTCTCATCTTGGACCAATCTAAGGGAGTGCGTCTCCTCTTTGACCAATCTAAGCATGTTCGTCTCCGCTTTGACCAATCTAAAGGAGTTCGTCTCCACTTGGACCAACCTAAGGGAGTTCGTCTCCACTTGGACCAATCTAAGGCTGTTCGCCTCCTCTTGGACGAATCTAAGGGAGTTCATCTTGAACGAATCTAAGAGAGTTCGTCCCCTCTTGGTCGAATCTAAATGAGTTCGTCTCCTCTTCAACCATTCTAACGGAGTTCGTCTCCACTTGGACCAATATAAGGGAGTTCGTCTCCCCTGTGACCAATGTAAGGGAGTTCGTCTCCTCTTTGTCCAATGTAAGGGAGTTCGTCTCCTCTTTAAGCAATCTAAGGGTGTTGATCTGATCTTGGACCAAGCTAAGGGAGTTCGTCTCCTCTTTGCCCAATCTCAGGGAGTTCGTCACAATCTAAAGGCGTTCGTCACCTCTTTGTCCAATCTAATGGAGTTCGACTGCTCTTCGAACAATCTAAAGGTGTTCGTCTCGTCTTTGTCCATTCTAAGGGAGTTCGTCTTCTCTTTATCCAATCTAGGGGAGTTGATCTTATCTTGGAACAATCTAAGGGAGTTTCGTCTCCTCTTTGTCCAATCTAAGGGTATTCGTCTCCTCATGGTGCAATATAATGGGGTCGTCTCCTCTTTGTCCACTCTAAGGGAGTTCGCCTCCTGTTCGACCAATCTAAGGGAGTTCGTCTCCTCTTTGTTCAATCTAAGGCAGTTCATCTTTTCTTGGACCAATCTAAAGGAGTTCGTCTCCAGTTGGACCAATTTAAGGGAGTCGTCGCCTCTTGGACCAATCTAAAGGAGTTCGTCTCTTCATGGACCAATCTAAGGGTCGTCACCTCTTTGTCCAATCCATGGGAGCTCCTCTTAACTTGGAGCAATCTAAGGGAGTTCGTCTCATCTTTATCCAATCTAAGGGAGTTCGTATCCTCTTTGTCTAATCTAAGGGAGTTCATCTCCACTTTGACCAATCTAATGGTCTTCGTCTCAACTTGGACTAATTTACGTGAGTTCGTCTCCTCTTTGCCGAATCTAAGGAAGTTTGTGTCCTCTTGGACAAATCTAAGGGTGTTCGCCTCCTCTTGGAACAATCTAAGGGAGTTTGTCTGCACTTTGTCCAATCTAAAGGAGTTCGTGTCCTTTTCCACCAATCTAAGGGAGTTCCACTCATCTTGGACGAATCTAAGAGAGTTCGTCCCCTCTTGGTCGAATCTAAATGAGTTCGTCTCCTCTTCGACCATTCTAACGGAGTACGTCTCCACTTGGACCAATATAAGGGAGTTCGTCTCCCCTGCGACCAATCTAAGGGAGTTCGTCTCCTCTTGGACCAATCTAACGGAGTTCCTCTCCTCTTGGACTAATCTAGGGGTGGTCGTCTCCTCTTTGTCCAATCCAAGGGAGCTCCTCGCAAGTTGGACCAATCTAAGGGAGCTCGTCACCTCTTGGACCAATATAAGGTAGTTCGTCTCATTTTTTCCAATCGAAAGGAGTTCGTCTCCACTTGTACCAATCTAAGGGAGTTCGTCTCCTCTTTGTCCAATGTAAGGGAGTTCGTCTCCTCTTTAAGCAATCTAAGGCTGTTGATCTCATCTTGGACCAAGCTAAGGGAGTTCGTCTCCTCTTTGCCCAATCTAAGGGAGTTCGTCACAATCTAAAGGCGTTTGTCACCTCTTTGTCCAATCTAATGGAGTTCGACTGCTCTTCGAACAATCTAAGGGTGTTCGTCTCGTCTTTGTCCAATCTAAGGGAGTTCGTCTCCTCTTTATCCAATCTAGGGGAGTTGATCTTATCTTGGAACAATCTAAGGGAGTTTCGTCTCCTCTTTGTCCAATCTAAGGGTATTCGTCTCCTCATGGTGCAATATAAGGGGGTCGTCTCCTCTTTCTCCAGTCTAAGGGAGTTCGCCTCATGTTCGACCAATCTAAGGGAGTTCGTCTCCTCTTTGTTCAATCTAAGGCAGTTCGTCCTCTGTTGGACCAATCTAAGGGAGTTCGTCTCCACTTGGACCAATTTAAGGGAGTCGTCGCCTCTTGGACCAATCTAAAGGAGTTCGTCTCTTCATGGACCAATCTAAGGGTCGTCACCTCTTTGTCCAATCCATGGGATCTCCCTTAACTTGGAGCAATCTAACGGAGTTCGTCTCATCTTTATCCAATCTAAGGGAGTTCGTATCCTCTTTGTCTAATCTAAGGGAGTTCGTCTCTTCTTTGTCGAATCTAGAGGAGTTCGTCTCCACTTTGACCAATCTAATGCTCTTCGTCTCAACTTGGACTAACTTACGTGAGTTCGTCTCCTCTTTGCCGAATCTAAGGAAGTTCGTGTCCTCTTGGACAAATCTAAGGGTGTTCGCCTCCTCTTGGAACTATCTAAGGGAGTTTGTCTGCGCTTTGTCCAATCTAAAGGAGTTCGTGTCCTTTTCCACCAATCTAAGGGAGTTCGTCTCCTGTTTCTCCAATCTAAGGGAGTTCCTGTCATCTCGATGCAATCTAAGGGAGTTCGTCTCCTCTTTGTCCAATCTAAACGAGTTCATGTCCTCTTCGACCAATCTAAAGGAGTTCGTCTCCACTTGGACCAATCTAAGGGTGTTTGCCTCCTCTTGCACCAATCAAAGGGAGTTCGGCTACTCTTCGACCAATGTAAGGGAGTTCGTCTCCTCTTGGTCCAATTTAAGGGAGTTCGTCTGCTCTTGGTCCAATCTATGCGAGTTGATCTGCACTTTGTCCAATCTAAAGGAGTTCGTCTCCTCTTCCACCAATCTAAGTGAGTTCATCTCCACTTGGACCAATCTAAGGGAGTTGGTCTCCTCTTTGTCCAATCTAAGGGAATTCTTCTCGTCTTTGTACAATTTAAGGGAGTTCGTCACCTCTTGGACCAATCTAATGGAGGTCGTCTCCTCTTCGACCAATCTAAGGGAGTTCATCTCCTCTTTGTCCAATCAAAGGGAGTTCCTCTCATCTTGGACCAATCTAAAGGAGTGCGTCTCCTCTTTGACCAATATAAGCGTGTTCATCTTCGCTTCGACCAATCTCAAGTAGTTCGTCTCCACTTGGACCAACCTAAGGGAGTTCGTCTCCACTTGGACCAATCTAAGGTTGTTCGCCTCCTCTTGGGCGAATCTAAGGGAGTTCGTCTCATCTTTATCCAATCTAAGGGAGTTCCACTCATCTTGGACGAATCTAAGAGAGTTCATCCCCTCTTGGTCGAATCTAAATGAGTTCGTCTCCTCTTCGACCATTCTAACGGAGTTCGTCTCCACTTGGACCAATATAAGGGAGTTCGTCTCCCCTACGACCAATCTAAGGGAGTTCGTCTCCTCTTAGACCAATCTAACGGAGTTCCTCTCCTCTTGGACTAATCTAGGGGTGGTCGTCTCCTCTTTGTCCAATCCAAGGGAGCTCCTCGCAACTTGGACCAATCTAAGGGAGCTCGTCACCTCTTGGACCAATATAGGGTAGTTCGTCTCATTTTTTCCAATCGAAAGGAGTTCGTCTCCACTTGTACCAATCTAAGGGAGTTTGTCTCCTCTTTGTCCAATGTAAGGGAGTTCGTCTCCCCTTTAAGCAATCTAAGGGTGTTGTTCTCATCTTGGACCAAGCTAAGGGAGTTCGTCTCCTCTTTGCCCAATCTAAGGGAGTTCGTCACAATCTAAAGGCATTCGTCACCTCTTTGTCCAATCTAATGGAGTTCGACTGCTCTTGGATGTTCGTCTCGTCTTTGTCCAATCTAAGGGTGTTCGTCTCGTCTTTGTCCAATCTAAGGGAGTTCGTCTCCTCTTTATCCAATCTAGGGGAGTTGATCTTATCTTGGAACAATCTAAGGGAGTTTCGTCTCCTCTTTGTCCAATCTAAGGGTATTCGTCTCCTCATGGTGCAATATAAGGGGGTCGTCTCCTCTTTGTCCAGTCTAAGGGAGTTCGCCTCCTGTTCGACCAATCTAAGGGAGTTCGTCTCCTCTTGGTCCATTCTGTGGGTGTTCGTCACCTCTTGGTCCTATCTAAGAGAGTTCGTCTCTTCTTTGTCCAATCTAAAGGAGTTCGTCTCCACTTGGACCAATCTAAGGGATTTCGTCTCTACTTGGACCAATCTAAGGGAGTTCGTCTCCTCTAGAACCAATCTAAGGGAGATAGTCTCCTCTTTGCCAAATATAAACGTTTTCGTCTCCTCTTTGTCCAATCTAAAGGAGTTCCTCTCTTCTTGGACCAATCGAAGGGAGTTCCTCTCCTCTTTGTCCAATCTAAAGGAGTTCGTCTCCTCTTTGTCCAATCTAAGGGACTTCGTCTTCTCTTGAACCCATCTAAGGGTATTCGTCTGTTCTTTGTGCAATCTAAAGGAGTTCGACCAATCTAAGCGTGTTCGTCTCCACTTGGACCAATCTAAGGGAGTTCGTCTCCTCTTGGACCAATCTAAGAGAGGTCGTCTCCTCTTGGTCCAATTTAAGGGAGTTCCTCTCATCTTGGACCAATCTAAGAGAGCTCGTCTCCTCTTGGACCAATATATGGGAGTTCGTCTCATTTTTGTCCAATCGAAAGCACTTCGTGTCCTCTTGTACCAATCTAGGGGAGTTCATCTCGTCTTGGACCAATTTAAGGGAGTTCATCATCTCTCGGTCCACTCTAAGGGAATTCGTCACCTCTTGGTCCATTCTATAGGTGGTCGTCTCCTGTTTGTCCAATCTAATGGAGTTCGTCACCTCTTGGATCAATCTAATGGATGTCGTCTCCTCTTCGACCAATCTAAGGGAGTTCGTCTCCTCTTTGTCCAATCAAAGGGAGTTCCTCTCCTCCTCGACCAATCTAAGGGAGTTCGTCTCCCCTTTGTCCAGTCAAAGGTAGTTCACCTCCTCTTTATCCAATTTAGGGGAGTTGATCTCA
The DNA here is from genome assembly GCA_030064385.1 of Melaleuca quinquenervia. Lineage (NCBI taxonomy): Eukaryota > Viridiplantae > Streptophyta > Magnoliopsida > Myrtales > Myrtaceae > Melaleuca > Melaleuca quinquenervia. The sequence continues at coordinate 12,838,359 of CM057718.1, forward strand.
TCTACGACCAATTTGGGGGAGTTGGTCTCCCCTTTGTCCAATCTAAGGGAATTCTTCTCGTCTTGGTACAATTTAAGGGAGTTCGTCCCCTCTTGGATCAATCTAATGGAGGTCGTCTCCTCTTCTCGTCTTGGTACAATTTAAGGGAGTTCGTCACCTCTTGGACCAATCTAATGGAGTTCGTCTCCTCTTTGTCCAATGAAAGGGAGTTCCTCTCATCTTGGACGAATCTAAGGGTGTGCGTCTCCTCTTTGACCAATCTAAGCGTGTTCGTCTCCGGTTCGACCAATCTAAAGGAGTTCGTCTCCACTTGGACCAACCTAAGGGAGTTCGTCTCCACTTGGACCAATCTAAGGTTGTTCCCCTCCTCTTGGACGAATCTAAGGGAGTTCGTCTCTTCTTTATCCAATCTAAGGGAGTTCCACTCATCTTGGACGAATCTAAGAGAGTTCGTCCCCTCTTGGTCGAATCTAAAAGGGAGTCGTCTCCTCTTCGACCATTCTAACGGAGTTCGTCACCTCTTGGACCCATCTTTGGTTGGTTGTCTCTGCTTGGACCAATCTAAGGGTGTTCGTCTTCTCTTTGTCCAATCTAAAGGATTTCCTCTCATCTTGGACCAATCTAAGGAAGTTCATCTACTCTTTGTCCAATCTAAACGAGTTCGTCTTCTCTTCGACCAATCTAAAAGAGTTCGTCTCCACTTGGCCCAACCTAAGGGAGTTAGTCTCCAGTTGGACCAATCTATAGGTGTTTGCCTCCTCTTGAACCAATGTAAGGGAGTTCGTCTCATCTTCATCCAATCTAAGGGAGTTCCTCTCATCTTGGACAATCTAAGGGAGTTCGTCTCCTCTTTGTCCAATCTAAGGGAGATCGTCTGCTCTTGGACCAATCTATGCGAGTTGATATGCACTTTGTCCAATCTAAAGGAGTTCGTCTCCTCTTCCACCAATCTAAGTGAGTTCGTCTCCTCTTTGTCCAATCTAAGGGAGTTCTTCTCATCATGGTACAATCTAAGGGAGTTCGTCACCTCTTGGACCAATCTAAGGGAGGTCATCTTCTCTTCGACAAATCTATGGGAGTTCGTCTCCCCTTTGTCCAATCTAAGGAAGTTCCTCTCATCTTGGACCAGTCTAAGGGTGTTCGTCTCCTCGTAGTCCAATCTGAACGAGTTCGTCTCCTCTTCGACCATTCTAAGGGATTTCGTCTCCGCTTGGACCAATCTGAGCGTGTTCGTCTCCTCTTGGACCAATCTTAGAGAGTTCGTCTCCTCTTGGACAAATCTAAGGGAGTTCGTCTCCTTTTTGCCAAATCTAAACGTGTTTGTCTCCTCTTTGCCAAATCTAAACGTGTTCGTGTCCTCTTTGTCCAATCTATAGGAGTTCCTCTCATGTTGGACCATTCTAATGGAGTTCGTCTCTTCTTGTCCAATCTTAGGAGTTTATACTCTTGGACCAATCTAAGGGAGTTTGTCAGTTCTTTGTCCAATCAAAAGGAGTTTGTCTCCTCTTCCACCAATCTATGGGAGTCGTCTCCACTTGGACCAATCTAACGGAGTTCGTCACCTCTTGGGCCCATCTTTGGTTGGTTGTCTCTGCTTGGACCAATCTAAGGGTGTTCGTCTTCTCTTTGTCCAATCTAAAGGATTTCCTCTCATCTTGGACCAATCTAAGGGAGTTCATCACCTCTTTGTCCAATCTAAACGAGTTCATCTCCTCTTCGACCAATCTAAAAGAGTTCGTCTCCACTTGGCCCAACCTAAGGGAGTTCGTCTCCAGTTGGACCAATCTATGGGTGTTCGCCTCCTCTTGAACCAATGTAAGGGAGTTCGTCTCATCTTCATCCAATCTAAGGGAGTTCGTCTCATCTTGGACAATCTAAGGGAGTTCGTCTCCTCTTTGCCAAATCTAAACGTGTTCGTCTCCACTTTTCCAAATCTAAACGAGTTCGTCTCCTCTTTGTCCATTCTAAAGGAGTTCCTCTCATCTTGGACCTATCTAAGGAAGTTCGTCTCCTCTTGGTCCAATCTAACGGAGTTCGTCGCCTCTTGGTCCATTCTATAGGGGTTCGTCTCATCTTGGACCATTCTAAGGGAGTTCGCCTCCTCTTTGACCAATCTAAGGGAGTTCGTCTTCTCTTCGTCCAATCTAAGGAGTTCGTCTTCTCTTCAACCAATCTAAGGGAGTTTCTCAGCTCTTTGTCCAATCTAAAGGAGTTTGTGTCCTCTTCCACCAATCTATGGGAGTTCATCTCCACTTGGACCAATCTAAGGCAGTTTGTCCCCTCTTTGTCCAGTCTTTGGGAGTTCTTCTCATCTTGGACCACTCTACGAGAGTTCGTCTCCACTTTGGCGAATCTAATTGAGTTCGACTCCTCTTCGACCAATCTAAAGGAGTTCGTCCTCACTTGGACCAATCTAAGGGAGTTTGTCGCCTCTTTGTCAAATCTAAACGAGTTCCTCTCATCTTAGACCAATCTAAGAGAGTTCGTCTCCTCTTTGTCCAATAAAAACGAGTTGGTCTCATCTTCGACCAATCAAAAAGAGTTCGTCTCCACTTGGACCAACCAATGGGAGTTCAACTCCACTTGGACCAATCTAAGGGAGTCCGTCTCCTCTTGGACCAATCTAAGGGAGGTCGTCCCCTCTTGGAGCAATCTAAGGGTGGTCGTCTCCTCTTTGTCCCATCCAAGGGAGCTCCTCCCAACTTGGACCAATCTAAGCGAGCTCGTCTCCTCTTGGACCAACCTAAGGGAGTTCGTCTCCTTTTTGTCCAATCTAAGGGAGTTCGTCTTCTTTTGGACCAATCTAAGGGAGTTCGTTTGCTCTTTTTCCAATCTAAAGGAGTTCGTATCCTCTTTCACCAATCTAAGGGAGTTCGTCTCCACTTAGACCAATCTAAGGCAGTTCGTCACCTCTTTGTCCAGTCTAAGGGAGTTCCTCTTATCTTGGACCAATCCAAGGGAGTTCGTCTCCACTTTGTCCTCTAAACAAGTTCGTCTCCTCTTCGACCAATCTAGGGGTGGTCGTCTCCTCGTTGTCCAATCCAAGGGAGCTCCTCTCAACTTGGACCAATCTAAGGAAGCTCGTCTCCTCTTGGACCAATCTAAGGGAGTTCGTCTCCTCTTTGTCTAATCTAAGGGAGTTCGTCTTCTCTTGGACCAATCTAAGGGATTTCGTCTGCTCTTTTTCCAATCTAAATGAGTTTGTATCCTCTTCCACCAATCTATGGGAGTTTGTCTCCACTTGGACCAATCTAAGGCAGTTCGTCCCCTCTTTGTCCAGTCTAAGGGAGTTCCTCTCATCTTGGACCAATCTAAGAGAGTTCGTCTCCACTTTTTCCAATCTAAATGAGTTCGTCTACACTTCTAGCAATCAAACGGAGTTCGTCTTCACTTGGGCCAATCTAAGGGCGTTCGTCTCCTCTTTGTCTCCTTTTGGACCGATCTAAGGGAGTTTGTCTCAAAATTTTCCAATCGAAAGGAGTTCGTCCCCTGTTGTACCATTCTAAGGGATTTCGTCTCCTCATTGTCCAATCTAAGGGAGTTGGTCACCTCATGGACCAATCTAAGGGAGTTCATGATCTCTTGGTCCAATCTAATGGAGTTCATCTCCTCTTTGTCCAATCTAAGGGAGTTCGTCTCCTCATGGTCCAATATAAGGGGGTTGTCTCCTCTTTGTCCAGTCTAAGGGAGTTCGCCTCCTCTTCGACCAATCTAAGGGAGTTCATCACCACTTTGTCCAATCTAAGGCAGTTCGTCTGCTCTTGGACCAATCTAAAGGAGTTCGTCTGCTCTTTGCCTAGTCTAAAGGAGTTCGTCTCCTCTTTCAGCAATCTAAGGGAGTTTGTCTCCACTTGGACTAATCTAAGGCAGTTCGTCACTTCTTTGTCAACTCTAAGGGAGTTCCTCTCATCTTGGACCAATCTATGGGAGTTCGTCTCCACTTTGTCCAATCTAAACGAGTTCGTCTCCTCTTCGAACAATCTAAAGGAGTTCGTCCCCTCTTGTACCAATCTAAGGGACTTCGTCTCCTCGTTGTCCATTCTAAGGGAGTTGGTCTCCACTTGGTCCAATCTAAAGGAGTTGGTCTCCTCTTGGACCAATCTAAGGGAGTTCCTCTCATCTTGGACAATCAAGGGAGTTCGTCTTCTCTTTGCCAAATCTAAACGTGTTCGTCTCCACTTAGCCAAATCTAAACGAGTTCGTCTCCTCTTTGTCCAATCTAAAAGAGTTCCTCTCACCTTGGACCTATCTAAGAGAGTTTGTCCCCTCTTGGTCCAATCTAACGGAGTTCATCGCCTCTTGGTCCATTCCATGGGGGTTCCTCTCGTCTTGGACCATTCTAAGGGAGTTCGCCTCCTCGTTGACCAATCTAAGGGAGCTCGTCTCCTCTTCGTCCAATCTAAGGAGTTCGCCTTCTCTTGGACCAATCTAAGAGAGTTTCTAAGCTCTTTGTGCAATCTAAAGGAGTTTGTGTCCTCTTCCACCAATCTATGGGAGTTCGTCTCCACTTGGACCAATCTAAGGTAGTTCGTCCCCTCTTTGTCCAGTCTTAGGGAGTTCTTCTCATCTTGGACCACTCTAAGAGAGTTCGTCTCCACTTTGTCCAATCTAAATGAGTTCGACTCCTCTTCGACGAATCTAAAGGAGTTCGTCTTCACTTGGACCAATCTAAGGGAGTTCGTCGCCTCTTTGTGAAATCTAAACAAGTTCGTCTCCTCTTTGTCCAATCTAAAGGAGTTCCTCTCATCATAGACCAATCTAAGGGAGTTCGTCTCCTCTTGGTCCAATCTAAACGAGTTCGTCTCCTCTTCGACCATTCAAAAGGAGTTCGTCTCCACTTGGACCAACCTAAGGGAGTTTATCTCCACTTGGACCAACCTAAGGGAGTTCATCTGCACTTGGACCAATCTAAGGACCAATCTAAGGGAGTTCCTCTCCTCTTTGTCCAATATAAATGAGTTCGTCTCTTCTTCATCCAATCTAGAGGAGTTCGTCTCCACTTCGACAAATCTAAGCGAGTTCGTCTCAACTTGGACCAATCTAAGGGAGTTCGTCTCCTCTTTGCCGAATCTAAGGAAGTTCGCCTCCTCTTGGACCAATCTATGGGTGTTCACCTCATCTTGGACCAATCTAAGGGAGTTTGTCTGCGCTTTGTCCAACCTAAAGGAGTTCGTCTCCTCTTCCTCCAATATAAGGGAGTTCATCTCCACTTGGACCAATCTAATGGAGTTCGTGTCCTCTTTCTCCAATCTATGGGAGTTCCTCTCATCGTGGTCCAATCTAAGGGAGTTCGTCTCCTCTTTGTCCAATCTAAATGAGTTCGTCTCCTCTTCGACCAATCTAAAGAATTTCGTCTCCACTTAGACCATCCTAAGGGAGTTCGTCTCCACTTGAACCAATCTAAGGGTGTTCGCCTCCTCTTGGACGAATCTATGGGAGTTCGGCTCCTCTTTGACCAATCTAAGGGTGTTCGTCTTCTCTTGGACCAAACTATTGGAGTTCGTCTTTTTTTTTCCAATCTAAAGGAGTTCGTCTCCTGTTCCACCAATCTAAGTGAGTTTATCTCCTTTTGGACCTTTCTAAGGGAGTTCGTCTCCTCTTGGACCAATCTAAGGGAGTTCATCTCCTCTTGGACTAATCTAAGGGTGGTCGTCTCCTCTTGGACTAATCCAAGGGAGCTCCCCTCAACTTGGAGCAATCTAAGGGAGCTCGTCTCCTCTTGGACCGATCGAAAGGAGTTCGTCCCCTCTTGTACCAATCTAAGTGACTTCGTCTCCTCATTGTCCAACCTAAGGGAGTTTATCTCCTCTTGGACCAATGTAAGGGAGTTCGTAATCTCTTGGTCCAATCTAAGGGAGTTCATCTCCCTTTTGTCCAATCTGAGGGAGTTCGTCTCTAGTTGGACCAACCTAAGGGAGTTCATCTCCTCTTGGACCAATCTAAGGGTGTTCGTCACCTCTTGGTCCTATCTAAGGGAGTTCGTGTCCTCTTTGTCCAATCTAAACTAGTTCGACTCCTCTTCGACCAATCTAGAGGAGTTCGTCTCCACTTGGACCAGCCTAAGGGAGTTCATCTCCACTTGGACCAATCTACGTGTGTTCGCCTCCTCTTGGACCAATCTAAGGGAGTTCGCCTCCTCTTTATCCAATCTAAGGGAGTTCGTATCATCTTTATCCAATCTAAGGGAGTTCGTCTCTTCTTTGTCCAATCTAGAGGAGTTCATCTCCACTTCGACCAATTTAAGGGAGTTCGTCTCAACTTGGACCAATCTAAGGGAGTTCGTCTCCTCTTGGCCGAATCTGAGGAAGTTCGTCTCCTCTTGGACCAGTATAAGGGTGTTCGCCTCCTCTTGAACCAATCGAAGGGAGTTCGTCTGCGCTTTGTCCAATCTAAGGGAGTTCGACTCCTCTTTGTCCAATCTAAATGAGTTCCTCTCCTCTTCATCCAATCTAATGGATTTTGTCTCCACTTGGACCAGCCTAAGGGAGTTCGTCTCGTCTTGGACCACTCTAAGGGTGTTCACCTCCTCTTAGACCAATCTAAGGGAGTTCGGCTCCTCTTTCTCCAACCAAAGGGAGTTCGTCTTCTCTTGGACCAATCTATGGGAGTTCGTCTGGTCTTTGTCCAATCGAAAGGAGTTCGTCTACTCTTGTACCAATCTAAGGGAGTTCGTCACCTCTTTGTCCAATCTAAATGAGTTCGTTACCTCTTCGACCATTCTAAAGGAATTCGTCTCCACTTGGACCAATCTAAAGGAGTTGGTGTCCACTTGGACCAATCTAAGGGAGTTCGTCTCCTCTTGGACCAATCTAAGGGAGTTCATATCCTCTTGGACCAATCTGAGGGAGTTCGTCTCCTCTATGACCAATCTAAGGCAGTTTGTCTCTTCTTTGCCAAATCTAAACGAGTTCGTCTCCTCTTTGTCCAATATAAAGGAGTTCTTCTCATCTTCGACCAATCCAAGGGAGCTCGTCTCCTCTTCGACCAATTGAAAGGAGTTCGTCTCCACTTGGACCAGCCTCCGGGAGTTCTTCTCCACTTGGACCAATCTAAAGGTGTTCGCCTCCTCTTGGATCAATCAAAAGGAGTTCGTCTCCTCTTTATCCAATGTAAGGAAGTTCGTATCCTCTTTGCCCAATCTAAGGGAGTTCGTCTCTTCTTTATCCAATCTAGAGGAGTTCGTCTCCACTTCGACTAATCTATGGGAGTTCGTCTCAACATGGACAAATCTAAGGGAGTTCGTCTCCTTTTTGCCGAATCTAAGGAAGTTAGTCTCCACTTGGACCAATATAAGGGTGTTCGCCTCCTCTTGGACCATTCTAAGGGAGTTTTTTTTTTTGGTAAATACCAATCTAAGGGAGTTCGTATGTCCTTTGTCCAATCTAAAGGAGTTCGTCTCCTCTTCCACCAATCTATGGGAGTTCGTCTCCACTTGGATCAATATAAGGGAGTTCGTCTCCTCTTTGTCCAATCTAAGGGAGTTCCTCTCATCTTGGTCCAATCTAAGAGAGTTGGACTCCTCTTTGTCCAATCTAAATGAGTTCGTCTCCTCTTCGACCAATCTAAAGGATTTCGTCTCCACTTGGAACAGCCTAAGGGAGTTCGTCTCCACTTGGACCAATCTAAGGGTGTTCCCCTCCTCTTGGACCAATCTAAGGGAGTTCGGCTCCTCTTCAACCAATCTAAGGGAGTTCGTCTCCTGTTTGTCCAATCTAAGTTCCTCTCATCTTGGACCAATCTAAAGGAGTTCGTCTCCACTTGGACCAATCTAAGGGAGTTCGTCTCCACTGGGACCAATCTTAGGGAGTTCGTCTCATCTTGAACCAATCTAAGGGAGTTCGTCTCCTCTTTGTCCAATCTAAGGAGTTCGTCTTCTCTTAGACCAATCTAAGGGAGTTTGTCTGCTCTTTGTCCAATCTAAAGGAGTCTGTCTCCTCTTCCACCAATCGGTGGGAGTTCGTCTCCACTTGGACCAATGTAAAGAACTTTGTCTCCACTTGGACCAATCTAAGGGAGTTCGTCTCCTCTTGGACCAATCTAAGGGAGTTCGTATCCTCTTGGACCAATCTAAGGGAGTTGGTCTCCTCTTGGACCAATCCAAGGGAGTTTGTCTCCTCTTTGCCAAATCTAAACGAGTTCGCCTTGTCTTGTTCCAACCCCAGGGAGTTCTTCTCCTCTTTGTCTAATCTAAAGGAGTTCCTCTCATCCTGGACCAATCTAAGGGAGTTCGTCTCCTCTTTGTCCAATCTAAGGGTGTTCGTCTCCTCTTGCTCCATTCTTGAGGGGTTCGTCTCATCTTAGACCAATCTAAGGGAGTTCGCCTCGTCTCTGACCAATCTAAGGGAGTTCGTCTCCTCTTTGTCCAATCTAAGGAATTGATCTTCTCTTGAACCAATCTTAGGGAGTTTGTATGCTCTTTCTCCAGTCTAAGGAGTTTGTCTCCTCTTCCACCAATCTGTGGGAGTTCGTCTCCGTTTGGATCAATCTAAGCGAGTTCGTCACCTCTTGGACCAATCTATGGGTGGTTGTCTCCTCTTCGACCAATGTAGGGGAGTTAGTCTCCTCTTGGACGAATCTAAGGGAGTTCGTCAACTCTTGGTAAAATCTAAGGGAGTTCGTCACCTCTTGGTTGAATCTAAGGGAGTTCGTCACCTCTTGGTGCAATCTAAGGGAGTTCGTCTCCTCTTTCTCCAATCGAAACGAGTTCGTCTCCTCTTGGACCAATGTGAGGGTGTTCGCCTCCTCTTGGACAAAGGTAAGGGAGTTCGTCTCCTCTTTTTCCAATCTAAGGGAGTTTCTCTCAACTTGTACCAATCTTAGGGAGTTCGTCTCCTCTTTTTCCAATCTAAACGACTTCATCTCCCCATCGAGAAATCTAAAGTAGTTCGTCTCCACTTGGACCAACCTAAGGGAGTTCGTCTCCACTTGGACGAATCTAAGGGTGTTCGTCTCCTCTTTATCCAATCTAAGGGACTTCCTTTCATCTTGGACAATCTAAGGCTGTTCATATCCTCTTTCTCCGATCTAGTGGAGTTATTCTCCTTTTTGACCATTCTAAGGGAGTTCGTCTCCTTTTTGTCCAATCTATAGGAGGTCGTCACCTCTTTATCCAATCTAAGGGAGTTCCTCTCATCTTGGACGAATCTAAGGGAGTTCGTCTCCTCTTGGTCCAATCTAAATGAGTTCATCTAACGGAGTTCGTCTTCTCTCTGTCAATCAATGGAAGTTCGGCTCCACTTGGACATATCTAAGGGAGGTCGTCTCCACATAGACCAATCTAAGGGAGTTTGTCTCCTCTTGGACCAATCTAAGGGTGGTCGTCACCTCTTTGTCCAATCCAAGGGAGCTCCTCTCAACTTAGACCAATCTAAGCGATCTCATCTCCTCTTTGTCCAATCCAAGGGAGCTCCTCTGAACTTGGACCAATTTAACAGAGCACGGCTCCTCTTTGCCCAGTCTAAGGGAGTTCGTCCCTCTTTGTCCAATCTAAGAGAGTTCGTCTCCTCTTCCAACAATCTGAGAAAGTTCGTCACCGCCTGGACCAATGTATGGGAGTTCGTCTCCTCTTGGACCAATCTAAGGGAGTCAGTCTCCTCTTCGACCAATCTAAGAGAGTTCGTCTCCACTTGGACCAATCTGAGGGAGTTCGTCTCCTCTTTGTCCAATCATAACAAGTTCATCTCCTCTTCGACCATTTTGATGGGTTCATCTCCACTTGAACCATTCTAATGGAGTTCGTCTCCACTTGCACCAATCTAAGGGAGTTCGTCTCCTCTTGGACCAATCTAAGAGAGTTTTTCTCCTCCTGGTCCAATCTAAGGAAGCTCATCTCCTCTTGGACCAATCTAAGGGTGTTCGTCTCAACATTTTCCGATCAAAAGGAGTTCGTCTCCTCTTTTACCAATCTAAGGGAATTCGTCTCCTCATTGTCCAATCTAAGGGAGTTTGTCTCCTCTTGGATCAATCTAAAGGAGTTTGTCATCTCTTGGTCCAATCTAAGCGATTTCGTATCCTCTTTGTCCAATCTAAAGGAGTTCGTCTCCTCTTGGACCAATCTAATGATGTTCGTCACCTTTTGGTCCAATCCAAGGGAGTTCGTCTCCTCTTTATCCAATGTAAACGAGTTCGTCTCCTCTACGACCAATCTAAAGCAAATCGTCTCCACTTGGACCAACCTAAGGGAGTTTGTCTATAGTTCGACCAATCTAAGGGAGTTCGCCTCCTCTTCGACCAATCTAAGGGAGTTTGTCTCCTCTTTATCCAATCTAAGGGAGTTCCTCTCCTCTCTATGCAATATAGGGGAGTTGATCTCATCTTGGACCAATCTAAGGGAGTTCGTCTCCTCTTTCCCATTCTATGGGAGTTCGTCTACACTTAGACCAATCTAAGGGAGGTCGTCTGCTCTTTGTCCAAACTAAAGGAGTTCCTCTCATCTTTGTCCAGTTGAAAGGAGTTTGTCTCCTCTTCCACCAATTTATGGCAATTCGTCTCTACTTTCACCAATCTACGGGAGTTCGTCAACTTTTGGACCATTCTATGGCCGGTAGTCTCCTCTTCAACCAATCTAAGGGAGTTCATCTCCTCTTTGTCCAATCTAAGGGAGTTTTTTTTTTGGTAAGTTCCAATCTAAGGGAGTTCGTCACCTCTTTATCCAATCTAAGGGAGTTGATCTCATCTTGGACAAATCTAAGGGAGTTCGTCTCGTCTTTGTCCAATCTAAGGGAGTTCGTCTCCTCTTGGTCCAATCTAAGGGACTTGATCGCCTCTTGGTCCATTCTATGGGGGTTCGTCTCATCTTAGACCGATCTAAAGGAGTTCGCCTCCTCTTCGACCAATCTAAGGGAGTTCGTCTCCTCTTTGTCCGATCTAAGGGAGTTCGTCTCCTCTTTATCCAATCTAGGGGAGTTCATCTTATCTTGGACCAATCTAAGGGTGTTCGTCTCCTCTTGGTCAATCTAAGAGAGTTCGTCTCCTCTTGGTCTAATCTAAGGGAGTTCGTCTCCTCTTCGACCAATCTAAAGGTGTTCATCTCCACTTGGACCAACCTAAGGGAGTTCGTCTCCTCTTGGTACAATCTAAGGGCGTTCGTCACCTCTTGGTCCATTCTTTGGGAGACCATCTCCCCTTTGTCCAATCGAATGGAGTTCGTCTCCTCTTCGACCAATCTAAAGGAGTTAATCTCCACTTGGACAAACCTAAGGGAGTTCGGCTCCCCTTGGACCAATCTAAGGGTGTTCGCCTCCTCTTGGACCAATATAAGGGAGTTCGTTAGCTCTTGGTCCATTCTATGGGAGTTCGTATCCTCTTTGTCCAATCTAGTGGAGTTCATCTCCTCTTCGATCATTCTAAGGGAGTTCCCCTCCTTTTTGTCAAAGGGAGTTCGTATCATCTTTGTCCAATCTAAGGGAGCTCGTCTCCTCTTGGACTAATCTAAGGGAGTTCGTCTCATCTTTTTCCAATCGAAAGGAGTTCGTGTCCTCTTGTGCCAATCTAAGGGAGTTCGTCTTCTGATTGTCAAATCTAAGGGAGTTAGTCTCCTCATGGACCAATCTAAGGGAGTTCATCATCTCTTGGTCCAATTTAAGGGAGTTCGTCACCCGTTAGTCTAATCTAAGGGAGTTCGTCTCCTATTTGTCCCATCTAAACGAGTTCGTCTCCTCTTCGACAAACCTAAGGGAGTTCGTCTCCACTTGGACCAATCTAAGGGAGTTCGTCTCCTCTTGGACCAATCTAAGGGAGTTCCTCTCCTCTTGGACCAATCTAAGGGTGGTCGTCTCCTCTTTGTCCCATCCAAGGGAGCTCCTCTCAACTTGGACCAATCTAAGAGAGTTCGTCTCTTCTTTTTCCAATCGAAAGGAGTTCGTCTCCTCATTGTCTAATCTATGGGAGTTCGTCTCCTCTTGGACCAATATAAGGGAGTTCGTCATGTCTTGGTCCAATGTAAGGGAGTTCGTCACCTCTTGGTCCAATCTAAGGGAGTTCGTCTCCTCTCTGTCCCATCTAAACGAGTTCATCTCCTCTTCGACCACTCTAGAGGAGTTCATCTCAACTTGGACCAACCTAAGGCAGTTCGTCTCCACTTGGACCAATCTAAGGGTCGTCGTCTCCTCTTTGTCGAATCCAAGGGAGCTCCTCTCAACTTGGAGCAATCTAAGGGAGCTCATCTCCTCTTGGACCAATCTAAGGGTGTTCGTCTCACCATTTTTCAATCGAAAGGAGTTTGTCTCCTCTTGTACCAATCTAAGGGAGTTGGTCTACTTTTGGACCAATCTAAGGAAGTTCGTCATCTCTTGGTCCTATCTAGGGGAGATTCGTCACCTCTTGGTCCAATTTGAGGGAGTTCGTCTCCATTTGTCCATCTAAACGAGTTCGTCTCCCCTTCGACCAATCTAAAGGAGTTAATCTCCACTTGGACAATCCTAAGGGAGTTCGGCTCCCCTTGGACCAATCTAAGGGTGTTCGCCTCCTCTTGGACCAATATAAGGGAGTTCGTTAGCTCTTGGTCCATTCTACGAGAGTTCGTATCCTCTTTGTCCAATCTAATGGAGTTCGTCTCCTCTTCGACCAATCTAAAGGTGTTCATCTCCACTTGGACCAACCTAAGGGAGTTCGTCTCCTCTTGGTACAATCTAAGGGCGTTCGTCACCTCTTGGTCCATTCTTTGGGAGACCATCTCCCCTTTGTCCAATCGAATGGAGTTCGTCTCCTCTTCGACCAATCTAAAGGAGTTAATCTCCACTTGGACAAACCTAAGGGAGTTCGGCTCCCCTTGGACCAATCTAAGGGTGTTCGCCTCCTCTTGGACCAATATAAGGGAGTTCGTTAGCTCTTGGTCCATTCTACGGGAGTTCGTATCCTCTTTGTCCAATCTAGTGGAGTTCATCTCCTCTTCGATCATTCTAAGGGAGTTCCTCTCCTTTTTGTCAAAGGGAGTTCGTATCATCTTTGTCCAATCTAAGGGAGCTCGTCTCCTCTTGGACTAATCTAAGGGAGTTCGTCTCATCTTTTTCCAATCGAAAGGAGTTCGTGTCCTCTTGTGCCAATCTAAGGGAGTTCGTCTTCTGATTGTCAAATCTAAGGGAGTTAGTCTCCTCATGGACCAATCTAAGGGAGTTCATCATCTCTTGGTCCAATCTAAGGGAGTTCGTCACCTGCTGGTCTAATCTAAGGGAGTTCGTCTCCTATTTGTCCCATCTAAACGAGTTCGTCTCCTCTTCGACAAACCTAAGGGAGTTCGTCTCCACTTGGACCAATCTAAGGGAGTTCGTCTCCTCTTGGACCAATCTAAGGGTGGTCGTCTCCTCTTTGTCCCATCCAAGGGAGCTCCTCTCAACTTGGACCAATCTAAGAGAGTTCGTCTCTTCTTTTTCTAATCGAAAGGAGTTCGTCTCCTCATTGTCTAATCTATGGGAGTTCGTCTCCTCTTGGACCAATATAAGGGAGTTCGTCATGTCTTGGTCCAATGTAAGGGAGTTCGTCACCTCTTGGTCCAATCTAAGGGAGTTCGTCTCCTCTCTGTCCCATCTAAACGAGTTCATCTCCTCTTCGACCACTCTAGAGGAGTTCATCTCAACTTGGACCAACCTAAGGCAGTTCGTCTCCACTTGGACCAATCTAAGGGTCGTCGTCTCCTCTTTGTCGAATCCAAGGGAGCTCCTCTCAACTTGGAGCAATCTAAGGGAGCTCATCTCCTCTTGGACCAATCTAAGGGTGTTCGTCTCACCATTTTTCAATCGAAAGGAGTTTGTCTCCTCTTGTACCAATCTAAGGGAGTTGGTCTACTTTTGGACCAATCTAAGGAAGTTCGTCATCTCTTGGTCCTATCTAGGGGAGATTCGTCACCTCTTGGTCCAATTTGAGGGAGTTCGTCTCCATTTGTCCATCTAAACGAGTTCGTCTCCCCTTCGACCAATCTAAAGGAGTTAATCTCCACTTGGACAATCCTAAGGGAGTTCGGCTCCCCTTGGACCAATCTAAGGGTGTTCGCCTCCTCTTGGACCAATATAAGGGAGTTCGTTAGCTCTTGGTCCATTCTACGGGAGTTCGTATCCTCTTTGTCCAATCTAGTGGAGTTCATCTCCTCTTCGATCATTCTAAGGGAGTTCCCCTCCTTTTTGTCAAAGGGAGTTCGTATCATCTTTGTCCAATCTAAGGGAGCTCGTCTCCTCTTGGACTAATCTAAGGGAGTTCGTCTCATCTTTTTCCAATCGAAAGGAGTTCGTGTCCTCTTGTGCCAATCTAAGGGAGTTCGTCTTCTGATTGTCAAATCTAAGGGAGTTAGTCTCCTCATGGACCAATCTAAGGGAGTTCATCATCTCTTGGTCCAATCTAAGGGAGTTCGTCACCTGCTGGTCTAATCTAAGGGAGTTCGTCTCCTATTTGTCCCATCTAAACGAGTTCGTCTCCTCTTCGACAAACCTAAGGGAGTTCGTCTCCACTTGGACCAATCTAAGGGAGTTCGTCTCCTCTTGGACCAATCTAAGGGAGTTCCTCTCCTCTTGGACCAATCTAAGGGAGTTCGTCTCCTCTTTTTCCAATCTAAGGGAGTTTCTCTCAACTTGTACCAATCTTAGGGAGTTCGTCTCCTCTTTTTCCAATCTAAACGACTTCATCTCCCCATCGAGAAATCTAAAGTAGTTCGTCTCCACTTGGACCAACCTAAGGGAGTTCGTCTCCACTTGGACGAATCTAAGGGTGTTCGTCTCCTCTTTATCCAATCTAAGGGACTTCCTTTCATCTTGGACAATCTAAGGCTGTTCATATCCTCTTTCTCCGATCTAGTGGAGTTATTCTCCTTTTTGACCATTCTAAGGGAGTTCGTCTCCTTTTTGTCCAATCTATAGGAGGTCGTCACCTCTTTATCCAATCTAAGGGAGTTCCTCTCATCTTGGACGAATCTAAGGGAGTTCGTCTCCTCTTGGTCCAATCTAAATGAGTTCATCTAACGGAGTTCGTCTTCTCTCTGTCAATCAATGGAAGTTCGGCTCCACTTGGACATATCTAAGGGAGGTCGTCTCCACATAGACCAATCTAAGGGAGTTTGTCTCCTCTTGGACCAATCTAAGGGTGGTCGTCACCTCTTTGTCCAATCCAAGGGAGCTCCTCTCAACTTAGACCAATCTAAGCGATCTCATCTCCTCTTTGTCCAATCCAAGGGAGCTCCTCTGAACTTGGACCAATTTAACAGAGCACGGCTCCTCTTTGCCCAGTCTAAGGGAGTTCGTCCCTCTTTGTCCAATCTAAGAGAGTTCGTCTCCTCTTCCAACAATCTGAGAAAGTTCGTCACCGCCTGGACCAATGTATGGGAGTTCGTCTCCTCTTGGACCAATCTAAGGGAGTCAGTCTCCTCTTCGACCAATCTAAGAGAGTTCGTCTCCACTTGGACCAATCTGAGGGAGTTCGTCTCCTCTTTGTCCAATCATAACAAGTTCATCTCCTCTTCGACCATTTTGATGGGTTCATCTCCACTTGAACCATTCTAATGGAGTTCGTCTCCACTTGCACCAATCTAAGGGAGTTCGTCTCCTCTTGGACCAATCTAAGAGAGTTTTTCTCCTCCTGGTCCAATCTAAGGAAGCTCATCTCCTCTTGGACCAATCTAAGGGTGTTCGTCTCAACATTTTCCGATCAAAAGGAGTTCGTCTCCTCTTTTACCAATCTAAGGGAATTCGTCTCCTCATTGTCCAATCTAAGGGAGTTTGTCTCCTCTTGGATCAATCTAAAGGAGTTTGTCATCTCTTGGTCCAATCTAAGCGATTTCGTATCCTCTTTGTCCAATCTAAAGGAGTTCGTCTCCTCTTGGACCAATCTAATGATGTTCGTCACCTTTTGGTCCAATCCAAGGGAGTTCGTCTCCTCTTTATCCAATGTAAACGAGTTCGTCTCCTCTACGACCAATCTAAAGCAAATCGTCTCCACTTGGACCAACCTAAGGGAGTTTGTCTATAGTTCGACCAATCTAAGGGAGTTCGCCTCCTCTTCGACCAATCTAAGGGAGTTTGTCTCCTCTTTATCCAATCTAAGGGAGTTCCTCTCCTCTCTATGCAATATAGGGGAGTTGATCTCATCTTGGACCAATCTAAGGGAGTTCGTCTCCTCTTTCCCATTCTAAGGGAGTTCGTCTACACTTAGACCAATCTAAGGGAGGTCGTCTGCTCTTTGTCCAAACTAAAGGAGTTCCTCTCATCTTTGTCCAGTTGAAAGGAGTTTGTCTCCTCTTCCACCAATTTATGGCAATTCGTCTCTACTTTCACCAATCTACGGGAGTTCGTCAACTTTTGGACCATTCTATGGCCGGTAGTCTCCTCTTCAACCAATCTAAGGGAGTTCATCTCCTCTTTGTCCAATCTAAGGGAGTTTTTTTTTTGGTAAGTTCCAATCTAAGGGAGTTCGTCACCTCTTTATCCAATCTAAGGGAGTTGATCTCATCTTGGACAAATCTAAGGGAGTTCGTCTCGTCTTTGTCCAATCTAAGGGAGTTCGTCTCCTCTTGGTCCAATCTAAGGGACTTGATCGCCTCTTGGTCCATTCTATGGGGGTTCGTCTCATCTTAGACCGATCTAAAGGAGTTCGCCTCCTCTTCGACCAATCTAAGGGAGTTCGTCTCCTCTTTGTCCGATCTAAGGGAGTTCGTCTCCTCTTTATCCAATCTAGGGGAGTTCATCTTATCTTGGACCAATCTAAGGGTGTTCGTCTCCTCTTGGTCAATCTAAGAGAGTTCGTCTCCTCTTGGTCTAATCTAAGGGAGTTCGTCTCCTCTTCGACCAATCTAAAGGTGTTCATCTCCACTTGGACCAACCTAAGGGAGTTCGTCTCCTCTTGGTACAATCTAAGGGCGTTCGTCACCTCTTGGTCCATTCTTTGGGAGACCATCTCCCCTTTGTCCAATCGAATGGAGTTCGTCTCCTCTTCGACCAATCTAAAGGAGTTAATCTCCACTTGGACAAACCTAAGGGAGTTCGGCTCCCCTTGGACCAATCTAAGGGTGTTCGCCTCCTCTTGGACCAATATAAGGGAGTTCGTTAGCTCTTGGTCCATTCTACGGGAGTTCGTATCCTCTTTGTCCAATCTAGTGGAGTTCATCTCCTCTTCGACCAATCTAAAGGTGTTCATCTCCACTTGGACCAACCTAAGGGAGCTCGTCTCCTCTTGGTACAATCTAAGGGCGTTCGTCACCTCTTGGTCCATTCTTTGGGAGACCGTCTCCCCTTTGTCCAATCGATTGGAGTTCGTCTCCTCTTCGACCAATCTAAAGGAGTTAATCTCCACTTGGACAAACCTAAGGGAGTTCGGCTCCCCTTGGACCAATCTAAGGGTGTTCGCCTCCTCTTGGACCAATATAAGGGAGTTCGTTAGCTCTTGGTCCATTCTACGGGAGTTCGTATCCTCTTTGTCCAATCTAGTGGAGTTCATCTCCTCTTCGATCATTCTAAGGGAGTTCCTCTCCTTTTTGTCAAAGGGAGTTCGTATCATCTTTGTCCAATCTAAGGGAGCTCGTCTCCTCTTGGACTAATCTAAGGGAGTTCGTCTCATCTTTTTCCAATCGAAAGGAGTTCGTGTCCTCTTGTGCCAATCTAAGGGAGTTCGTCTTCTGATTGTCAAATCTAAGGGAGTTAGTCTCCTCATGGACCAATCTAAGGGAGTTCATCATCTCTTGGTCCAATCTAAGGGAGTTCGTCACCTGCTGATCTAATCTAAGGGAGTTCGTCTCCTATTTGTCCCATCTAAACGAGTTCGTCTCCTCTTCGACAAACCTAAGGGAGTTCGTCTCCAGTTGGACCAATCTAAGGGAGTTCGTCTCCTCTTGGACCAATCTAAGGGAGTTCCTCTCCTCTTGGACCAATCTAAGGGTGGTCGTCTCCTCTTTGTCCCATCCAAGGGAGCTCCTCTCAACTTGGACCAATCTAAGAGAGTTCGTCTCTTCTTTTTCCAATCGAAAGGAGTTCGTCTCCTCATTGTCTAATCTATGGGAGTTCGTCTCCTCTTGGACCAATATAAGGGAGTTCGTCATGTCTTGGTCCAATGTAAGGGAGTTCGTCACCTCTTGGTCCAATCTAAGGGAGTTCGTCTCCTCTCTGTCCCATCTAAACGAGTTCATCTCCTCTTCGACCACTCTAGAGGAGTTCATCTCAACTTGGACCAACCTAAGGCAGTTCGTCTCCACTTGGACCAATCTAAGGGTCGTCGTCTCCTCTTTGTCGAATCCAAGGGAGCTCCTCTCAACTTGGAGCAATCTAAGGGAGCTCATCTCCTCTTGGACCAATCTAAGGGTGTTCGTCTCACCATTTTTCAATCGAAAGGAGTTTGTCTCCTCTTGTACCAATCTAAGGGAGTTGGTCTACTTTTGGACCAATCTAAGGAAGTTCGTCATCTCTTGGTCCTATCTAGGGGAGATTCGTCACCTCTTGGTCCAATTTGAGGGAGTTCGTCTCCAATTGTCCATCTAAACGAGTTCGTCTCCCCTTCGACCAATCTAAAGGAGTTAATCTCCACTTCGACAATCCTAAGGGAGTTCGGCTCCCCTTGGACCAATCTAAGGGTGTTCGCCTCCTCTTGGACCAATATAAGGGAGTTCGTTAGCTCTTGGTCCATTCTACGGGAGTTCGTATCCTCTTTGTCCAATCTAGTGGAGTTCATCTCCTCTTCGATCATTCTAAGGGAGTTCCTCTCCTTTTTGTCAAAGGGAGTTCGTATCATCTTTGTCCAATCTAAGGGAGCTCGTCTCCTCTTGGACTAATCTAAGGGAGTTCGTCTCATCTTTTTCCAATCGAAAGGAGTTCGTGTCCTCTTGTGCCAATCTAAGGGAGTTCGTCTTCTGATTGTCAAATCTAAGGGAGTTAGTCTCCTCATGGACCAATCTAAGGGAGTTCATCATCTCTTGGTCCAATCTAAGGGAGTTCGTCACCTGCTGGTCTAATCTAAGGGAGTTCGTCTCCTATTTGTCCCATCTAAACGAGTTCGTCTCCTCTTCGACAAACCTAAGGGAGTTCGTCTCCACTTGGACCAATCTAAGGGAGTTCGACTCCTCTTGGACCAATCTAAGGGAGTTCCTCTCCTCTTGGACCAATCTAAGGGTGGTCGTCTCCTCTTTGTCCCATCCAAGGGAGCTCCTCTCAACTTGGACCAATCTAAGAGAGTTCGTCTCTTCTTTTTCCAATCGAAAGGAGTTCGTCTCCTCATTGTCTAATCTATGGGAGTTCGTCTCCTCTTGGACCAATATAAGGGAGTTCGTCATGTCTTGGTCCAATGTAAGGGAGTTCGTCACCTCTTGGTCCAATCTAAGGGAGTTCGTCTCCTCTCTGTCCCATCTAAACGAGTTCATCTCCTCTTCGACCACTCTAGAGGAGTTCATCTCAACTTGGACCAACCTAAGGCAGTTCGTCTCCACTTGGACCAATCCAAGGGTCATCGTCTCCTCTTTGTCGAATCCAAGGGAGCTCCTCTCAACATGGAGCAATCTAAGGGAGCTCATCTCCTCTTGGACCAATCTAAGGGTGTTCGTCTCACCATTTTTCATTCGAAAGGAGTTTGTCTCCTCTTGTACCAATCTAAGGGAGTTGGTATACTTTTTGACCAATCTAAGGAAGTTCGTCATCTCTTGGTCCTATCTAGGGGAGATTCGTCACCTCTTGGTCCAATTTGAGGGAGTTCGTCTCCATTTGTCCATCTAAACGAGTTCGTCTCCCCTTCGACCAATCTAAAGGAGTTAATCTCCACTTGGACAATCCTAAGGGAGTTCGGCTCCCCTTGGACCAATCTAAGGGTGTTCGCCTCCTCTTGGACCAATATAAGGGAGTTCGTTAGCTCTTGGTCCATTCTACGAGAGTTCGTATCCTCTTTGTCCAATCTAATGGAGTTCGTCTCCTCTTCGACCAATCTAAAGGTGTTCATCTCCACTTGGACCAACCTAAGGGAGTTCGTCTCCTCTTGGTACAATCTAAGGGCGTTCGTCACCTCTTGGTCCATTCTTTGGGAGACCGTCTCCCCTTTGTCCAATCGAATGGAGTTCGTCTCCTCTTCGACCAATCTAAAGGAGTTAATCTCCACTTGGACAAACCTAAGGGAGTTCGGCTCCCCTTGGACCAATCTAAGGGTGTTCGCCTCCTCTTGGACCAATATAAGGGAGTTCGTTAGCTCTTGGTCCATTTTACGGGAGTTCGTATCCTCTTTGTCCAATCTAGTGGAGTTCATCTCCTCTTCGATCATTCTAAGGGAGTTCCTCTCCTTTTTGTCAAAGGGAGTTCGTATCATCTTTGTCCAATCTAAGGGAGCTCGTCTCCTCTTGGACTAATCTAAGGGAGTTCGTCTCATCTTTTTCCAATCGAAAGGAGTTCGTGTCCTCTTGTGCCAATCTAAGGGAGTTCGTCTTCTGATTGTCAAATCTAAGGGAGTTAGTCTCCTCATGGACCAATCTAAGGGAGTTCATCATCTCTTGGTCCAATCTAAGGGAGTTCGTCACCTGCTGGTCTAATCTAAGGGAGTTCGTCTCCTATTTGTCCCATCTAAACGAGTTCGTCTCCTCTTCGACAAACCTAAGGGAGTTCGTCTCCACTTGGACCAATCTAAGGGAGTTCGTCTCCTCTTGGACCAATCTAAGGGAGTTCCTCTCCTCTTGGACCAATCTAAGGGTGGTCGTCTCCTCTTTGTCCCATCCAAGGGAGCTCCTCTCAACTTGGACCAATCTAAGAGAGTTCGTCTCTTCTTTTTCCAATCGAAAGGAGTTCGTCTCCTCATTGTCTAATCTATGGGAGTTCGTCTCCTCTTGGACCAATATAAGGGAGTTCGTCATGTCTTGGTCCAATGTAAGGGAGTTCGTCACCTCTTGGTCCAATCTAAGGGAGTTCGTCTCCTCTCTGTCCCATCTAAACGAGTTCATCTCCTCTTCGACCACTCTAGAGGAGTTCATCTCAACTTGGACCAACCTAAGGCAGTTCGTCTCCACTTGGACCAATCTAAGGGTCGTCGTCTCCTCTTTGTCGAATCCAAGGGAGCTCCTCTCAACTTGGAGCAATCTAAGGGAGCTCATCTCCTCTTGGACCAATCTAAGGGTGTTCGTCTCACCATTTTTCAATCGAAAGGAGTTTGTCTCCTCTTGTACCAATCTAAGGGAGTTGGTCTACTTTTGGACCAATCTAAGGAAGTTCGTCATCTCTTGGTCCTATCTAGGGGAGATTCGTCACCTCTTGGTCCAATTTGAGGGAGTTCGTCTCCAATTGTCCATCTAAACGAGTTCGTCTCCCCTTCGACCAATCTAAAGGAGTTAATCTCCACTTCGACAATCCTAAGGGAGTTCGGCTCCCCTTGGACCAATCTAAGGGTGTTCGCCTCCTCTTGGACCAATATAAGGGAGTTCGTTAGCTCTTGGTCCATTCTACGAGAGTTCGTATCCTCTTTGTCCAATCTAATGGAGTTCGTCTCCTCTTCGACCAATCTAAAGGTGTTCATCTCCACTTGGACCAACCTAAGGGAGTTCGTCTCCTCTTGGTACAATCTAAGGGCGTTCGTCACCTCTTGGTCCATTCTTTGGGAGACCGTCTCCCCTTTGTCCAATCGAATGGAGTTCGTCTCCTCTTCGACCAATCTAAAGGAGTTCATCTCCACTTGGACAAACCTAAGGGAGTTCGGCTCCCCTTGGACCAATCTAAGGGTGTTCGCCTCCTCTTGGACCAATATAAGGGAGTTCGTTAGCTCTTGGTCCATTCTACGGGAGTTCGTATCCTCTTTGTCCAATCTAGTGGAGTTCATCTCCTCTTCGATCATTCTAAGAGAGTTCCTCTCCTTTTTGTCAAAGGGAGTTCGTATCATCTTTGTCCAATCTAAGGGAGCTCGTCTCCTCTTGGACTAATCTAAGGGAGTTCGTCTCATCTTTTTCCAATCGAAAGGAGTTCGTGTCCTCTTGTGCCAATCTAAGGGAGTTCGTCTTCTGATTGTCAAACCTAAGGGAGTTAGTCTCCTCATGGACCAATCTAAGGGAGTTCATCATCTCTTGGTCCAATCTAAGGGAGTTCGTCACCTGCTGGTCTAATCTAAGGGAGTTCGTCTCCTATTTGTCCCATCTAAACGAGTTCGTCTCCTCTTCGACAAACCTAAGGGAGTTCGTCTCCACTTGGACCAATCTAAGGGAGTTCGTCTCCTCTTGGACCAATCTAAGGGAGTTCCTCTCCTCTTGGACCAATCTAAGGGTGGTCGTCTCCTCTTTGTCCCATCCAAGGGAGCTCCTCTCAACTTGGACCAATCTAAGAGAGTTCGTCTCTTCTTTTTCCAATCGAAAGGAGTTCTTTTCCTCATTGTCTAATCTATGGGAGTTCGTCTCCTCTTGGACCAATATAAGGGAGTTCGTCATGTCTTGGTCCAATGTAAGGGAGTTCGTCACCTCTTGGTCCAATCTAAGGGAGTTCGTCTCCTCTCTGTCCCATCTAAACGAGTTCATCTCCTCTTCGACCACTCTAGAGGAGTTCATCTCAACTTGGACCAACCTAAGGCAGTTCGTCTCCACTTGGACCAATCCAAGGGTCGTCGTCTCCTCTTTGTCGAATCCAAGGGAGCTCCTCTCAACATGGAGCAATCTAAGGGAGCTCATCTCCTCTTGGACCAATCTAAGGGTGTTCGTCTCACCATTTTTCATTCGAAAGGAGTTTGTCTCCTCTTGTACCAATCTAAGGGAGTTGGTATACTTTTTGACCAATCTAAGGAAGTTCGTCATCTCTTGGTCCTATCTAGGGGAGATTCGTCACCTCTTGGTCCAATTTGAGGGAGTTCGTCTCCATTTGTCCATCTAAACGAGTTCGTCTCCCCTTCGACCAATCTAAAGGAGTTAATCTCCACTTGGACAATCCTAAGGGAGTTCGGCTCCCCTTGGACCAATCTAAGGGTGTTCGCCTCCTCTTGGACCAATATAAGGGAGTTCGTTAGCTCTTGGTCCATTCTACGAGAGTTCGTATCCTCTTTGTCCAATCTAATGGAGTTCGTCTCCTCTTCGACCAATCTAAAGGTGTTCATCTCCACTTGGACCAACCTAAGGGAGTTCGTCTCCTCTTGGTACAATCTAAGGGCGTTCGTCACCTCTTGGTCCATTCTTTGGGAGACCGTCTCCCCTTTGTCCAATCGAATGGAGTTCGTCTCCTCTTCGACCAATCTAAAGGAGTTAATCTCCACTTGGACAAACCTAAGGGAGTTCGGCTCCCCTTGGACCAATCTAAGGGTGTTCGCCTCCTCTTGGACCAATATAAGGGAGTTCGTTAGCTCTTGGTCCATTTTACGGGAGTTCGTATCCTCTTTGTCCAATCTAGTGGAGTTCATCTCCTCTTCGATCATTCTAAGGGAGTTCCTCTCCTTTTTGTCAAAGGGAGTTCGTATCATCTTTGTCCAATCTAAGGGAGCTCGTCTCCTCTTGGACTAATCTAAGGGAGTTCGTCTCATCTTTTTCCAATCGAAAGGAGTTCGTGTCCTCTTGTGCCAATCTAAGGGAGTTCGTCTTCTGATTGTCAAATCTAAGGGAGTTAGTCTCCTCATGGACCAATCTAAGGGAGTTCATCATCTCTTGGTCCAATCTAAGGGAGTTCGTCACCTGCTGGTCTAATCTAAGGGAGTTCGTCTCCTATTTGTCCCATCTAAACGAGTTCGTCTCCTCTTCGACAAACCTAAGGGAGTTCGTCTCCACTTGGACCAATCTAAGGGAGTTCGTCTCCTCTTGGACCAATCTAAGGGAGTTCCTCTCCTCTTGGACCAATCTAAGGGTGGTCGTCTCCTCTTTGTCCCATCCAAGGGAGCTCCTCTCAACTTGGACCAATCTAAGAGAGTTCGTCTCTTCTTTTTCCAATCGAAAGGAGTTCGTCTCCTCATTGTCTAATCTATGGGAGTTCGTCTCCTCTTGGACCAATATAAGGGAGTTCGTCATGTCTTGGTCCAATGTAAGGGAGTTCGTCACCTCTTGGTCCAATCTAAGGGAGTTCGTCTCCTCTCTGTCCCATCTAAACGAGTTCATCTCCTCTTCGACCACTCTAGAGGAGTTCATCTCAACTTGGACCAACCTAAGGCAGTTCGTCTCCACTTGGACCAATCTAAGGGTCGTCGTCTCCTCTTTGTCGAATCCAAGGGAGCTCCTCTCAACTTGGAGCAATCTAAGGGAGCTCATCTCCTCTTGGACCAATCTAAGGGTGTTCGTCTCACCATTTTTCAATCGAAAGGAGTTTGTCTCCTCTTGTACCAATCTAAGGGAGTTGGTCTACTTTTTGACCAATCTAAGGAAGTTCGTCATCTCTTGGTCCTATCTAGGGGAGATTCGTCACCTCTTGGTCCAATTTGAGGGAGTTCGTCTCCATTTGTCCATCTAAACGAGTTCGTCTCCCCTTCGACCAATCTAAAGGAGTTAATCTCCACTTGGACAAACCTAAGGGAGTTCGGCTCCCCTTGGACCAATCTAAGGGTGTTCGCCTCCTCTTGGACCAATATAAGGGAGTTCGTTAGCTCTTGGTCCATTCTACGAGAGTTCGTATCCTCTTTGTCCAATCTAATGGAGTTCGTCTCCTCTTCGACCAATCTAAAGGTGTTCATCTCCACTTGGACCAACCTAAGGTAGTTCGTCTCCTCTTGGTACAATCTAAGGGCGTTCGTCACCTCTTGGTCCATTCTTTGGGAGACCGTCTCCCCTTTGTCCAATCTAATGGAGTTCGTCTCCTCTTCGACCAATCTGAGGCAGTTCGTCTCCTCTTTGTCCATTCTAAGGGAGTTTGTCTTCTCTTTATCGAATGTAGGGGAGTTGATCTTATCTTGAATTAATCTAAGGGAGTTCGTCTCCTCTTTGTCCAATCTAAGGGAGTTCTTCTCCTCTTGGTCCAATCTAAGGCAGTTCGTCACCTCTTGGTCCATTCTATGGTGGTTCGTCTCCTCTTTGTCCAGTCTAACGGAAGTTCGCCTCCTCATCGACCAATCTAAGAGTGTTCGTCTCCTATTTGTCCAATCTAAGGGAGTTCGTCTTCTCTGGGACCAATCTAAGGGAGTTCGTATGCCATTTGTCCAATCTAAAGGCGTTCGTCTCCTTCTCCACCAAGCTAAGGGAGTTCGTCTCCACTTGGAATAATCTAAGGGAGTTCGTCTCCTCATTGTCCAATGTAAGGGAGTTCCTCTCATCTTGAGCAAATCTAAGGGAGTTCCTCTCATCTTGGACCAATCTAAGGGAGTTCATCTCCTCTTTATCTAATCTAGGGGAGTTGATCTTATCTTGGACCAATCTAAGGGAGTTCGTCTCCTCTTGGTCGAATCAAAGGGAGTTCGTCTCCTCTTGGTCTAATCTATGGTTCGTTTCCTCTTCGACCAATCTAAAGGTGTTCGCCTCCACTCGGACCAACCTAAGGGAGTTCGTCTCCTCTTGGTACTATCTAAGGGCGTTCATCACCACTTGGTCCATTCTTTGGGAGACCATCTCCTTTTTGTCCAATCTAATGGAGTTCATCTCCTCATTGTCCAATCTGAGGGAGTTCATCTCCTCTTTGTCCAATATAAGGGAGTTCGTCTTCTCTTGGTCCAATGTAAGGGAGTTCGTCACCTCTTGGTCCATTCTATGGGGGTTCGTCTCCTTTTTGTCCAGTCTAAGGGATTTCGCCACCTCATCGACCAAACTAAGGAGGTTCGTCTCCTCTTTGTCCAATCTAAGGGAGTTCTTCTTCTCTTGGACCAATCTAAGGGAGTTCGTCTCCTCTTCCACCAAGCTAAGGGAGTTCGTCTCCACTAGGACAAATCTAAGGAAGTTCGTCTCCTCTTTGTCCAATCTAAGGGAGTTCCTCTCATCTTTGACCAATCTAACGGTGGTCGTCTCCTCTTTGTCCAATCTAAGGGAGCTCGTCTTCTCTTGGACTAATCTAAGGGAGTTCGTCTCATCTTTTTCCAATCGAAAGGAGTTCGTGTCCTCTAGTGCCAATCTAAGGGAGTTCGTCTTCTGATTGTCAAATCTAAGGGAGTTAGTCTCCTCATGGACCAATCTAAGGGAGTTCATCATCTCTTCGTCCAATCTAAGGGAGTTCGTCACCTGCTGGTCCAATCTAAGGGAGTTCATCTCCTCTTTGTCCCATCTAAACGAGTTCATTTCCTCTTCAACAAACCTAAGGGAGTTCGTCTCCACTTGGACCAATCTAAGGGAGTTCGTCTCCTCTTGGACCAATCTAAGGGAGTTCCTCTCCTCTTGGACCAATCTAAGGGTGGTCGTCTCCTCCTTGTCCCATCCATGGGAGCTCCTCTCAACTTGGACCAATCTAAGGGAGCACGGCTCCTCTTGGACCAATCTAAGAGAGTTCGTCTCTTCTTTTTCCAATCGAAAGGAGTTCGTCTCCTCATTGTCTAATCTATGGGAGTTCGTCTCTTCTTGGACCAATCTAAGGGAGTTCGTCATCTCTTGGTCCAATCTAAGGGAGTTCGTCACCTCTTGGTCCAATCTAAGGGAGTTCGTCTCCTCTCTGTCCCATCTAAACGAGTTCGTCTCCTCTTCGACCACTCTAGAGGAGTTCATCTCAACTTGGACCAACCTAAGGCAATTCGTCTCCACTTGGACCAATCTAAGGGTCGTCGTCTCCTCTTTGTCGAATCCATGGGAGCTCCTCACAACTTGGAGCAATCTAAGGGAGCTCATCTCCTCTTGGACCAATCTAAGGGTGTTCGTCTCACCATTTTTCAATCGAAAGGAGTTTGTCTCCTCTTGTACCAATCTAAGGGAGTTGGTCTACTTTTGGACCAATCTAAGGGAGTTCGTTATCTCTTGGTCCTATATAAGGGAGATTCGTCACCTCTTGGTCTAATCTGAGGGAGTTCGTCTCCTCTTTGTCCCATCTAAACGAGTTCGTCTCCCCTTCGACCAATCTAAAGGAGTTAATCTCCACTTGGACAAACCTAAGGGAGTTCGGCTCCCCTTGGACCAATCTAAGGGTGTTCGCCTCCTCTTGGACCAATATAAGGGAGTTCGTTAGCTCTTGGTCCATTCTACGGGAGTTCGTATCCTCTTTGTCCCATCTAGTGGAGTTCATCTCCTCTTCGATCATTCTAAGTGAGTTCCTCTCCTTTTTGTCAAATCTGTGCGCGTTCGTCTCCTCTTTATCCTATCTAAGGGAGTTGATCTCATCTTGGACAAATCTAAGCGAGTTCGTCTCCTCTTTGTCCAATCTAAGGGACTTCGTCACCTCTTGGTCCATTCTATGGGTGTTTGTCACCTCTTGGTCCATTCTTTGGGAGACCGTCTCCCCTTTGTCCAATCTAATGGAGTTCGTCTCCTCTTCGACCAATCTGAGGTAGTTCGTCTCCTCTTTATGCTTTCTAAGGGAGCTCATGTCCTCTTTATCGAATGTAGGCGAGTTGATCTTATCTTGGACTAATCTAAGGGAGTTCGTCTGCTCTTTGTCCAATCTATGGGAGTTCGTCTCCTCTTTGTCCAATCTAAGGGAGTTCGTCACCTCTTGGTCCATTCTATGGGGGTTCGTCTCCTTTTTGTCCAGTCTAAAGGAGTTCGCCACCTCATCGACCAAACTAAGTGAGTTCGTCTCCTCTTTGTCCAATCTAAGGGAGTTCGTCTTCACTTGGACCAATCTAAGGGAGTTCGTCTCCTCTTCCACTAAGCTAAGGGAGTTCGTCTCCTCTTTGTCCAATCTAAGGCAGTTCCTCTCATCTTGGACAAATCTAAGGGAGTTCCTCTCATCGTTGACCAATCTAATGGTTGTCGTCTCCTCTTTGTCAAATCTAAGGAAGCTCGTCTCCTCTTGGACTAATCTAAGGGAGTTCGTCTCATCTTTTTCCAATCGAAAGGATTTCGAATCCTCTTGTGCCAATCTAAGGGAGTTCATCTCCTCATTGTCAAATCTAAGGGAGTTTGTCTCCTCATGGACCAATCTAAGGGAGTTCATCATCTTTTGGTGCAATCTAAGGGAGTTCGTCTCCTCTTTGTCCCATCTTAACGAGTTCGTCTCCTCTTCGACAAACCTAAGGGAGTTCGTCTCCACTGGAACCAATCTAAGGGAGTTCGTCTCCTCTTGGACAAATCTAAGGGAGTTTGTCTCCTCTTGGACCAATCTAAGGGTGGTCGTCTCCTCCTTGTCCAATCAAGGGGAGCTCCTCTCAATTTGGACCAATCTAAGAGAGCACGGCTCCTCTTGGACCAATCTAAGGGAGTTCGTCTCATCTTTTTCCAATCGAAAGGAGTTCGTCACCTCATTGTCTGATCTATGGGAGTTCGTCTCCTCTTGTACCAATCTAAGGTAGTTCGTCATCTCTTGGTCCAATCTAAGGGAGTTCGTTACCTCTTGGTCCAATCTAAGGGAGTTCGTCTCCTCTTTGTCCCATCTAAACGAGTTCGTCTCCTCTTCGACCACTTTAGAGGAGTTCATCTCCACTTGGACCAACCTAAGAGAATTCGTCTACACTTGGACCAATCTAGGGGTCGTCGTCTCCTCTTTGTCCAATCCAAGGGAGCTCCTCTCAACTTGGAGCAATCTAAGGGAGCTCGTCTCCTCTTGGACCAATCTAAGGGTGTTCGTCTCATCTTTTTCCAACCGAAAGGATTTTGTCTCCTCATGTACCAATCTAATGGAGTTCGTCGCCTCATTGTCCAATCTAAGGGAGTTGGTCTACTTTTGGACCAATCAAAGGGAGTTCGTCATCTCTTGGTCCTATCTAAGAGAGATTCATCACCTCTTGGTCCTGTCTAAGGGAGGTCGTCTCCCCATCGACCATTCTAAAGGAGTTAATCTCCACTTGGACCAACCTAAGGGAGTTCGGCTCCCCCTGGACCAATCTAAGGGTGTTGGCCTCCTCTTGGACCAATATAAGGGAGTTCGTCTCCTCTTGTTCCAATCTACGAGAGTTCCTCTCATCTTGGTCCAATCGAAGGGAGTTCGTCTTCTCTTTGCGTAATCTAAGGGAGTTCGTCTCCTCTTGGTCCAATCTAAGGGAGTTAGTTACCTCTTGGTCCATTCAATGGGAGTTCGTATCCTCTTTGTCCGATCTAGTGGAGTTCATCTCCTCTTCGATCATTCTAAGGGAGTTCCTCTCCTTTTTGTCAAATCTATGGGCGTTCGTCTCCTCTTTATGCAATCTAAGGGAGTTGATCTCATCTTGGACAAACATAAGGGAGTTCGTCTCATCTTTTTCTAATCAAAGGGAGTTCGTCTCCTCTTGGTCCAATCTAGGGGACTTCGACACCTCTTGGTCCATTCTATGGGGGTTTGTCTCCACTTGGACTATTCTAAGGGAGTTCGCCTCCTCTTTGACCAATCTAAGGGAGTTCGTCTCCTCTTTCTCCGATTTAAGGGAGTTCATCTCCTATTTATCCAATCAAGGGGAGTTGATCTTATCTTGGACCAATCTAAGAGTGTTCGTCTCCTCTTGGTCCAATCTCAGGGAGTTCGTCTCCTCTTCGACCAATCTAAAGGTGTTCGTCTCCACTTGGACCAACCTAAGGGAGTTCGTCTCCTCTTGGTACAATCTAAGGGCGTTCGTCACCTCGTGGTCCATTCTTTGGGAAACCGTCTCCCCTTTGTCCAATCTAATGGAGTTCGTCTCCCGTTCGACCAATATGAGGCAGTTCGTCTCCTCTTTGTCCGTTCTAAGGGAGTTCGTCTCCTCTTTGTCCGTTCTAAGGGAGTTCGTCTCCTCTTTATCGAATGTAAGGGAGCTGATCTTATCTTGGACCAATCTAAGGGAGTTCGTCTCCTCTTTCTCCAATCTAAGGGAGTTCGTCTCCTCTTGGTCCAATCTAAGGGAGTTCGTCACCTCTTGGTCCAATCTATGGGGGTTCGTCTCCTCTTTGTCCAGTCTAACGCAGTTCGCCTCCTCATCGACCAATCTAAGAGTGTTCGTCTCCTCTTTGTCCTATCCAAGGGAGTTCGTCTTCTCTTGGACCAATCTAAGGGAGTCCGTCTGCTCTTTGTCCAATCTAAAGGAGTTCGTCTCCTCCTCCACCAAGCTAAGGGGGTTCGTTCCCACTTGGACCAATCTAAGGGATTTGGTCTCCTCTTTGTCCAATCTATGGGAATTCCTCTCATCTTGGAACAAACTAAGGGTGTTCATATCCTCTTTATCTAATCTAGGGGAGTTGATCTTATCTTGGACCAATCTAAGGGAGTTCGTCTCCTCTTGGTTGAATCAAAGGGAGTTCGTCTCCTCTTGGTCCAATCTAAGGGAGTTCGTCTCCTCTTCGACCAATCTAAAGGTGTTCGTCTATACTCGGACCAACCTAAGGGAGTTCGTCTCCTCTTGGTACAATCTAAGGGCGTTCGTCAACTCTTGGTCCATTCTTTGGGAGACCGTCTCCTCTTTGTCTAATCCAATGGAGTTCGTCTCCTCTTCGACCAATCTGAGGCAGTTCGTCTCCTCTTTGTCCATTCTAAGGGAGTTCGTCTCCTCTTTATCGAATGTGGAGAGTTGACCTTATCTTGGACTAATCTAAGGGAGTTCGTTTACTCTTTGTCCAATCTAAGGGAGTTCGTCACCTCTTGGTCCATTCTATGGGGATTCGTCTCCTTTTTGTCCAGTCTAAGGGAGTTCGCCACCTCATCGACCAAACTAAGAGAGTTCTTCTCCTCTTTGTCCAATCTAAGGGAGTTCGTCTTCTCTTGGACCAATCTAAGGGAGTTCGTCTGCTCTTCCACCAAGCTAAGGGAGTTCGTCTCCACTCGGACCAATCTAAGGAAGTTCGTCTCCTCTTTGTCCAATCTAAGGTAGTTCCTCTCATCTTGGACAAATCTAAGGGAGTTCCTCTCATCTTTGACCAATCTAACGGTGGTCGTCTCCTCTTTGTCCAATCTAAGGGAGCTCGTCTCCTCTTGGACTAATCTAAGGGAGTTCGTCTCATCTTTTTTTAATCGAAAGGAGTTCGTGTCCTCTTGTGCCAATTTAAGGGAGTTCGTCTCCTAATTGTCAAATCTAAGGGAGTCAGTGTCTTTAGGGACCAATCTATGGGAGTTCATCATCTCTTGGTCCAATCTAAGGGAGTTCGTCACCTGTTGGTCCAATCTAGGGGAGTTTGTTTCCTCATTGTCCCATCTAAACGAGTTCGTCTCCTCTTCGACAAACCCAGGGGAGTTCGTCTCCACTTGGACCAATCTAAGGGAGTTCGTCTCCTCTTGGACCAATCTAAGGGTGGTTGTCTCCTCCTTGTCCAATCCAGGGGTGCTCCTCTCAATTTGGACCTATCTAAGGGAGCACGGCACCTCTTGGACCAATCTAAGGGAGTTCGTCTCATCTTTTTCCAATCGAAAGGAGTTCGTCACCTCATTGCTAATCTATGGGAGTTCGTCTCCTCTTGGACCAATCTAAGGGAGCTTTTCATCTCTTGATCCAATCTAAGAGAGTTCGTCACCTCATGGTCCAATCTTAAGGAGTTCGTCTCCTCATTGTCCCATCTAATCGAGTTCGTCTCCTCTTCGACCACTCTAGACGAGTTCATCTCCACTTGGACCAACCTAAGGGAGTTCCTCTCCACTTGGACCAATCTAAGGGTCGTCGTCTCCACTTTGTCCAATCCAAGGGAGCTCCTCTGAACTTGGAGCAATCTAAGGGAGCTCGTCTCCTCTTGGACCAAGCTAAGGGTGTTCGTCTCATCTTTTTCCAATCGAAACGAGTTTGTCTCCTCTTGTACCAATCTAAGGGTGTTCATCTCCTCATTGTCCAATCTAAGGGAGTTGGTGTACTTTTGGACCAATCTAAGGGAGTTCGTCATCTGTTGGTGCTATCTAAGGCGATTCGTCACCTCTTGGTCCAATCTAAGGGGGTTCGTCTCCACTTTGTCCCATCTAAATGAGTTCGTCTCCCCTTCGACCAATCTAAAGGAGTTAATCTCCACTTGGACCAACCTAAGGCAATTCGGCTCCCCTTGGACCAATCTAAGGGTGTTCGTTTACTCTTGGACCAATATATAGGAGTTCATCTCCTCTTTGTCCAATCTACGGGAGTTCCTCTCATCTTGGTCCAATCTAAAGGAGTTC
Organism: Melaleuca quinquenervia; assembly: GCA_030064385.1. Lineage (NCBI taxonomy): Eukaryota > Viridiplantae > Streptophyta > Magnoliopsida > Myrtales > Myrtaceae > Melaleuca > Melaleuca quinquenervia. The sequence continues at coordinate 12,870,317 of CM057718.1, forward strand.
GTCTTCTCTTTGTATAATCTAAGGGAGTTCGTCTCCTCTTGGTCCAATATAAGGGAGTTCGTTACCTCTTGGGCCATTCTATGGGAGTTCGTATCCTCTTTGTCCAATCTAGTGGAGTTCATCTCCTCTTCGATCATTCTAAGGGAGTTCCTCTCCATTTTGTCAAATCTGTGGGCATTCGTCTCCTCTTTATCCAATCTAAGGGAGTTGATCTCATCTTGGACAAATCTAAGGGAGTTCGTCTCGTCTTTGTCAAATCTAAGGGAGTTTGTCTCCTCATGGTCCAATCTAAGGGACTTCGTCACCTCTTGGTCCATTCTATAGGGGTTCGTCTTATCTTGGACCAATCTAAGGGAGTTCGCCTCCTCTTCGACCAATGTAAGGGAGGTCGTCTCCTCCTTATCCGATCTAAGGGAGTTCGTCTCCTCTTTATCCAATCAAGGGGAGTTGATCTTATCTTGGACCAATCTAAGGGTGTTCGTCTCCTCTTGGTCCAATCTAAGGGAGTTCGTCTCCTCTTGCTCCAATCTAATGGAGTTTGTCTCCACTTCGACCAATCTAAAGGTGTTCGTTTCCACTTGGACCAACCTAAGGGAGTTTGTCTCCACTTGGACCAATCTAAGGGAGTTCGCCTCCTCTTGGACCAATGTAAGGGAGTTTGTCTCCACTTGGACCAATCTAAGGGAGTTCGCCTCCTCTTGGACCAATGTAAGGGAGTTCGTCCCCTATTGGTCCAATCTAAGGGAGTTCGTCTCCTCTTGGTCCTATCTAATGAAGTTCGTCTCCTCTTCGACCAATCTAAAGGGGTTCATCTCCTCTTTGTCCCATCTAAACGAGTTCGTCTCATCTTCAACAAACCTAAGGGAGTTCGTCTCTACTTAGACCAATCTAAGGGAGTTCGTCTCCTCTTGGACCAATCTCAGGGAGTTCCTCTCCTCTTGGACCAATCTAAGGGTGGTCGTCTCCTCCTTGTCCAATCCAAGGGAGCTCCTCTCAACTTGGACGAATCAAAGGGAGCACGGCTCCTCTTGGACCAATCTAAGGGAGTTCGTCTCATCTTTTTCCAATCGAAAGGAGTTCGTCTCCTCATTGTTTAATATATGGGAGTTCGTCTCCTCTTTGACCAATCTAAGGGAGTTCATCAGCTCTTGGTCCAATCTAAGGGAGTTTGTCACCTCTTGGTCCAATCTAAGGGAGTTCGTCTCCTCTTTGTCCCATCTAAACGAGTTTGTCTCCTCTTCGACCACTCTAGACGAGGTCATCTCCACTTGGACCAACCTAAGGGAGTTCGTCTCCACTTGGACCAATCTAAGGGTCATCGTCTCCTCTTTGTCTAATACAAGAGAGCTCCTCTCAACTTGGAGTAATCTATGGGAGCTCGTCTCCTCTTGGACCAATATATGGGTGTTCGTCTCATCTTTTTCCAATCGAAAGGACTTTGTCCCCTCTTGTACTAATATAAGGGAGTTCGTCTCCTCATTGTCCAATCTAAGGGACTTCGTCATCTCTTGGTCCTATCAAAGGGAGATTGGTTGCGTCTTGGTCCAATCAAAGAGAGTTCATCTCCACTTTGTCCCATCTAAACGAGTTCGTCTCCCCTTCGACCAATCTAAAAGAGTTAATCTCCACTTGGACCAACCTAAGGGAGTTCGGCTCCCCGTGGACCAATCTAAGGGTGTTCGCCTCCTCTTGGACCAATATAAGGGAGTTCGTCTCCTCTTTGTCCAATTTAAGGGAGTTCCTCTTCTCTTTGTCCAACCAAAGGATGTTTGTCTCCACTTGGACTAATCTAAGGGAGTTCGTCTCTTCTTGGACCAATCTAAGGGTGGTCGTCTCCTCTTTGTCCAATCCAAGGGATCTCCTCTCAACTTGGACCAATCAAACGGAGCTCCTTTCCACTTGGACCACCCTAAGGGAGTTCGTCTTCACTTGGACCAATCTAAGGGAGTTCGTCTCTTCTTGGACCGATCTAAGGGAGTTCGTCTCCTCTTTGACCAATCTAATAGTGGCCGGCTCCTCTTTGCTCATCCAAGGGAGCTCGTCTCAACTTGAACCAATCAAACGGAGCTCGTGTCCTCTTGGACCAATCTATGGGAGTTCGTCTCCTCTTTCTCCAACCTAAACGAGTTCATCTCTTCTTCGACCATTCTAAAGAAGTTCGTCTCCACATGGACCAACCTTGTGGAATTCGTCTCCTCTTTATCCAATCAAGCGGAGTTTATCTTATCTTGGACCAATCTAAGGGTGTTCGTCTCCTCTTGGTCCAATCTAAGGGAGTTCGTCTCCTCTTGGTCCAATCTAATGGAGTTCGTCTCCACCTCGACCAATCTAAAGGTGTTCGTCTCAACTTGGACCAATCAAAGGGTGTTCGCCTCCTCTTGGACCAATCAAAGGGAGTTCGTCTCCTCTTTCTCCAATCTAAACGAGTTCGTCTCCTCTTCGACCAATCTAAAGAAGTTCGTCTCCACATGGACCAACCTTGTGGAGTTTGTCTCCTCTTTATCCAATCAAGGGGACTTGATCTTATCTTGGACCAATCTAAGGGTGTTCGTCTCTTCTTGGTCCAATCTAAGGGAGTTCGTCTCCTCTTGGTCCAATCTAATGGAGTTCGTCTCCACTTCGACCAATCTAAAGGTGTTCGTCTCCACTTGGACCAACCTATGGGACAATCTAAAGGTCTTGGTACAATCTAAGGGCCTTCGTCACCTCTTGCTCCATTCTTTGGCAGACCGTCTCCCCTTCGCCCAATCTATTGAAGTTCATCTCCTCTTTGTCCATTCTAAGGGAGTTCATCTCCTCTTTATCGAATGAAGGGGAGTTGATCTTATCTTGGACTAATCTAAGGGAGTTCGTCTCCTCTTTCACCAATCTAAAGGTGTTCGTCTCCTCTTGGTCCAATCTAAGAAAGTTCATCACCTCTTGGTCCATTCTATGGGCGTTCGTCTCCTCTTTGTCCAGTCTAACGGAGTTCGCCTCCTCGTCGACCAATCTAAGAGTGTTCGTCTCCTCTTTGTCCAATCTAAGGCAGTTCGTCTTCTCTTGGACCAATCTAAGGGAGTTCGTCTGCTCTTTGTCCAATCTAAAGGGAGTTCCTCTCATCTTTGACCAATCTAAGGGAGTCGTCTCCTCTTGGTTGAATCAATGGTAGTTCGTCTCCTTTAGGTCCAATCTAAGGGAGTTCGTCTCCTCTTCGACCAATCTAAAGGTGTTCGTCTCCACTCGGACCAACCTAGGGGAGTTCGTCTCCTCTTGGTACAATCTAAGGGCGTTCGTCTCCTCTTGGTCCATTCTTTGGGAGACCGTCTCCTCTTTGTCCAATCTAATGGAGTTCGTCTCCTCTTGGATAAATGTAAGGGAGTTCCTCTCATCTTTGACCAATCTAACGGTGGTCGTCTGCTCTTTGTCCGATCTAAGGGAGCTCGTCTCCTCTTGGACTAATCTAAGGGAGTTCGTCTCATCGTTTTCAAATCGAAAGGAGTTCGTGTCCTCTTGTGCCAATCTAAGGTAGTTCGTCTCCTCATTGTCAAATCTAAGGGAGTTAGTCTCCTCATGGGCCAATCTAAAGGAGTTCATCATCTCTTGGTCAAATGTAAGGGACTACGTCACCTGTTGGTGCAATGTAAGAGACTTCATTTCCTCTTTGTCCAATCTAAACGAGTTCGTCTCATCTTCGACAAACCTAAGGGAGTTCGTCTCTACTTGGACCAATCTAAGGGAGTTCATCTCCTCTTGGACCAATCTCAGGGAGTTCGTCTCCTCTTGGACCAATCTAAGGGTGGTCCTCTCCTCCTTGTCCAATCCAAGGGAGCTCCTCTCAACTTGGACCAATCTAAGGGAGCACGGCTCCTCTTGGACCAATCTTAGGGAGTTCGTCTCATCTTTTTCCAATCGAAAGGAGTTCGTCTCCTCTTGGACCAATCTAAGGGTGTTCGTCATCTCTTGGTCCAATCTAAGGGAGTTCGTCACCTCTTGGTCCAATCTAAGGGAGTTTGTCTCCTCTTTGTCCCATCTAAACGAGTTCGTCTCCTCTTCGACCACTCTAGACGAGTTCATCTCCACTTGGACCAACCTAAGGGAGTTCGTCTCCACTTGGACCAATCTAAGGGTCGTCGTCTCCTCTTTGTCCAATCCAAGAGAGCTCCTCTAAACTTGGAGCAATCAAAGGGAGCTCGTCTCCTCTTGGACCAATATATGGGTGTTCGTCTCATCTTTTTCCAATCGAAAGAAGTTTGTCTCCTCTTGTACCAATCTAACGGAGTTCGTCTCCTCATTGTCCAATCTAAGTGAGTTCGTCATCTCTTGGTCCTATCTAAGGGAGATTGGTCACCTCTTGGTCCAATCTAAGGGAGTTCATCTCCACTTTGTCCCATCTAAACGAGTTCGTCTCCCCTTCGACCAATATAAAGGAGTTAATCTCCATTTGGACCAACCTAAGGGTGTTCGCCGCCTGTTGGACCAATGTAAGGGAGTTCGTCTCCTCTTTGTCCAATCTAACTGGATTCCTCTCATCTTGGACCAAGCTAAGGGAGTTTGTCTCCTCTTTGACCAATCTAAAGGAGTTCGTCTCCACTTGGACCAACCTAAGGATGTTCGTCTCGACTTGGACCAATCTAAGGGAGTTCGTCTCCTCTTTGTCCAATGTAAAGGAGTTCCTCTCATCTTGGACCACTCTAAGGGAATTCGTCCCCTGTTTGTCTAATCTAAACAAGTTCGTCTCTTGTTCGACCAATCTATAGGGGTTCGTCTCCACTTGCACGAACCTAAGGGAGTTCGTCTCCACTTGGACAATCTAAGGGAGTTCCTCTCATCTTCGACAAATCTAAGGGAGTTCGTCTCCACCTTGACCAATCTAAGGGAGTTCGTCTCCTCTTGGACCAATCTAAGGGAGTTCGTCTCCTCCTGGACCAATCTATCTTGTACCAATCTCATGGAGTTCATCTCATCTTGGACCAATCTGAGGGAGTTCATCTCAACTTTGTCCAATCTAGCGGAGTTCGTCTCTTCTTTGTCCAATCTAGAGGAGTTCGTCTCAAGTTCGACCAATCTAAGTGAGTTCGTGTCCACCTGGACCAATCTAAGGGAGTTCGTCTCCTCTTTGTCCAATCTAATGGAGTTCGTCTCCTCTTTATGCAATCTAGGGGAGTCGATCTCATCTTGGACCAATCTAAGGGAGTTCGTCTCCTCTTTGTGCAATCTAAGGGAGTTCGTCTCCTCTTGTTCCAATCTAAGGGAGTTCGTTACCTCTGGGTCCTTCCTATGGGAGTTCGTATCCTCTTTGTCCAATCTAGTGCAGTTCATCTCCTCTTCGATCATTCTAAGGGAGTTCCTCTCCTTTTTGTCAAATCTATGGGCGTTCGTCTCCTCCTTTTCCAATCTAAGGAAGTTGATCTCATCTTGGACAAATCTAAGGGAGTTCGTCTCGTCTTTGTCCAATCTAAGGGAGTTCGTCTCCTCTCGGTCCAATCTAAGGGACTTCGTCACCTCTTGGTCCATTCTATGGGTGTTCGTCTCATCTTGGACCATTCTAAGGGAGGTCACCACCTCTTTGACCAATCTAAGGGAGTTCGTCTCCACTTTGTTCGATCTAAGGGAGTTTGTCTCCTCTTTATCCAATATAGGGGAGTTGATCTTATCTTTGGACCAATCTAAGAGTGTTCGTCTCCTCTTGGTCCAATCTATGGGAGTTCGTCTCCTCTTGGTCCAATCTAATGGAGTTCGTCTCCTCTTCGACCAATCTAAAGGTGTTCGTCTCCACTTGGACCAACCTAAGGGAGTTCGTCTCCTCTTGGAACAATCTAAGGGCGTTCGTCACCTCTTGGTCCATTCTTTGGGAGACCGTCTCACCTTTGTCCAATCTAATAGAGTTCGTCTCCTCTTCGACCAATCTGAAGCAGTTCGTATCCTCTTTGTCCATTCTAAGGCAGTTCGTCTCCTTTTTATCGAATGTAGGACTAATCTAAGGGAGTTGATCTTTTGTTGGACTAATCTAAGGGAGTTCGTTTGCTCTTTCTCCAATCTAAGGGAGTTCATCTGCTCTTTGTCCAATCTAAAGGAGTTCATCTCCTCCTCCACCAAGCTAAGGGAGTTCGTCACCACTTGGACCAATCTAAGGGAGTTCGTCTCATTTTTGTCGAATCTAAGGGAGTTCCTCTCATCTTGGACCAATCTAAGGGTGTTCATCTCCTGTTTATGCAATCTGGGGGAGTTGATCTTATCTTGGACCAATCTAAGGGAGTTCGTCTCCTCTTGGTCGAATCAAAGGGAGTTCGTCTCCTCTTGGTCCAATCTAAGGGAGTTCCTCTCCTCTTCGACCAATCTAAAGGTATTCGTCTCCGCTCGGACCGACCTAATGGAGTTCGTCTCCTCTTGGTACAATCTAAGGGCGTTCGTCACCTCTCGGTCCATTCTTTGGGAGACCGTCTCCTCTTTGTCCAATCTAATGGAGTCTCCTCTTTGACAAATCTGAGGAAGTTCGTCTCCTCTTTGTGCATTCTAAGAGAGTTCGTTTCCTCTTTATCTAATGTAGGGGAGCTGATCTTATCTTGGACTAATCAAAGGGAGTTTATCTCCTCTTTGTCCAATCTAAGGGGGTTCGTCTCCTTTTTGTCCAGTCTAAGGGAGTTCGCCACCTCGTCGACCAAACTAAGGGAGTTTGTCTACTCTTTGTCCAATCTAAGGGAGTTCGCCTTCTCTTAAACCAATCTAACGAAGTTCGTCTCCTCTTCCACCAAGCTAAGGGAGTTCGTCTCCACTCGGACCAATCTAAGGAAGTTCGTCTCCTCTTTGTCCAATCTAAGGGAGTTCCTCTTTTCTTTAACTAATCTAACGGTGGTCGTCTCCTCTTTGTCCAATATAAGGGAGCTCGTCTCATCTTTTTCCAATCGAAAGGAGTTCGTGTACTCTTGTGCCAATCTAAGGGAGTTCGTCTCCTCATTGTCAAATCTAAGGTAGCTAGTCTCCTGATGGACCAATCTAAGGGAGTTCATCATCTCATGGTCTAATCTAAGGGAGTTCGTCACCTGTTGGTCCAATCTAAGGGTGTTCATCTCCTCTTTGTCCCATCTAAACGAGATCATCTCCACTTGGACCAATCTAAGGGAGTTCGTCTCCTCTTGGACCAATCTAAGGGTGGTCGTCTCCTCTTTGTCCAATCCAAGGGAGCTCCTCTCAACTTGGACCAATCAAAGGGAGCACGGCTCCTCTTGGACCAATCTAATGGAGTTCGTCCCATCTTTTTCCAATCGAAAGGAGTTCGTCTGGTCTTTGTCCAATCTAAAAGGAGTTCGTGTCCTCTTGGACCAATCTAAGGGAGTTCGTCTCTTCTTGGACCAATATAAGGGAGTTCGTCCCTTCTTTGTGAGTTCGTCTCCTCTTCGACCAATCTAAAGGACTTCGTCTCCACTTGGACCAATCTAAGGGTCGTCGTCTCCTCTTTGTCCAATCCAAGGGAGCTCCACTCAACCTGGAGCAATCTAAGGGAGCTCGTCTCCTCATGGACCAATCTAAGGGTGTTCGTCTCATCTTTCGTCAATCGAAGGGAGTTTGTCTCCTCTTGTACCAATCTAAGGGAGTTCGTCTTCTCATTGTCCAATCTATGGGAGTGGGTCTACTTTTGGACCAATCCATGGGAGTTCATCATCTCTTGGTCCAATCTAGTGGAGATTCGTCACCTCTTGGTCCAATCTAAGGGAGTTCACCTCCACTTTGTCCCATCTAAACGAGTTTGTCTCCCCTTCGACCAATCTAAAGGAGTTAATCTCCACTTGGACCAACCTAAGGGAGTTAGGCTCCCCTTGGACCAATCTAAATGAGTTCGCCTCAACTTGGAGCAACCTAAGGGAGTTCGTCTCTTCTTGAACCAATCTAAGGAAGGTCGTCCCATCTTTGTCCAATCTCAATGAGTTCGACTCCTCTTCCACCAATCTAAAGGAGTTCGTCTCCACTTGGACCAACCTAGGGGAGTTCGTCACAACTTGGACCAATCTAAGGGAGTTCGCCTCTTCTTTGACCAATCTAAGGGAGTTCGTCTCCTCTAGGACCAATCTAACGGAGTTCGTCTATTCTTGGACCAACCTAAGGGTGTTCGTCTCATCTTTGTCCAATCTAAACGAGTTCGACTCCTCTTCGAACAATCTAATGGAGTTCGTCTCCACTTGGAGCAAGCTAAGGGAGTTCGTTTCAAGTTGGACCAATCTAAGGGGGTTCATCTCTTCTTGGACCAATCTAAGGGAGTTCGTCGCCTCTTGGACCAATCTAAGGGTGGTCGTCTCCTCTTTGTCCAATCTAAGGGAGTTTCTCTCATGTTGGACCAATCAAAGGGAGTTCGTCCCATCTTCGTCCAATCTCAACGAGTTCGTCTCCTCTTCGACCAATCTAAAGGAGTTCGTCTTCACATGGACCAACCTAAGGGAGTTCGTCTCTACTTGGACCATTATAAGGGAGTTCATTTCCACTTGGACCAATCTAAAGGTGTTCGTCTCGTCTTTTGCCAATCGAAAGGAGTTCGTCTCCTCTTCGACCAATCTAAGGGAGTTCGTCTCCTCTTTCTCCAATCTAATGGAGTTCGTCTCCTCTTCGACCAATCTAATGGAGTTCATCTCCTCTTGGACCAATCTAAGGTAGTTCGTCTCCACTTGGACCAATCTAAGGCAGTTCGTCTCCTCTTTGTCCAACCTGAGGGAGTACCTCTCATCTTGGACCATTCTAAAGGAGTACGTCTCCACTTGGACCAACCTAAGGGAGTTCGTCTCCTCTATGACCAATTTAACGGAGTTCGTCTCTTCTTGGACCAATCTAAGAGTGTTCGTCCCATCTTTGTCCAATCTAAACGAGTTCGACTCCTCTTCGACCAATCTGAAGGAGTTCGTCTCCACTTGGACCAACCTAAGGGAGTTCGTTTCAACTTGGACCAATCTAAGGGAGTTCGTCACTTCTTGGACCAATCTAAGGGAGTTCATCTCCTCTTGGACCAATCTAAGGGAGTTCGTCTCCTCTTGGACCAATCTAAGGGTGGTCGTCTCCTCTTTGTCCAATCTAAGGGAGTTTCTCTCATCTTGGACCAATCTAAGGGAGTTCGTCCCACCTTTGTCCAATCTAAACGAGTTCGTCTCCTGTTCGACCAATCTAAAGGAGTTCATCTTCACAAGGACCAACCTAAGGGAGTTCGTCTCCACTTGGACCAATATAAGGGATTTCGTTTCCACTTGGACCAATCTGAGGGTGTTCGTATCGTCTTTTTCCAATCGAAAGGAGTTCGTCTGGTCTTTGTCCAATCTAAAAGGAGTTCGTGTCCTATAGGACCAATCTAAGGGAGTTCGTCTCTTCTTGGACCAATCTAAGGGAGTTCGTCTCATCTTTGTCCAATATAAGGGAGTTCGTCCCTTCTTTGTGAGTTCGTCTCCTCTTCGACCAATCTAAAGGAGTTCGTCTCCACTTGGACCAATCTAAGGGTCGTCGTCTCCTCTTTGTCCAATCTAAGGGAGCTCCACTCAACCTGGAGCAATCTGAGGGAGCTCGTCTCCTCATGGACCAATCTAAGGGTGTTCGTCTCATCTTTCGTCAATCGAAGGGAGTTTGTCTCCTCTTGTACCAGTCTAAGGGAGTTCGTCTTCTCATTGTCCAATTTATGGGAGTGGGTATACTTTTGGACCAATCCAAGGGAGTTCATCATCTCTTGGTCCAATCTAGGGGAGATTCGTCACCTCTTGGTCCAATCTAAGGGAGTTCATCTCCACTTTGTCCCATCTAAACAAGTTTGTCTCCCCTTCGACCAATCTAAAGGAGTTAATCTCCACTTGGACCAACCTAAGGGAGTTAGGCTCCCCTTGGACCAATCTAAAGGAGTTCGCCTCCACTTGGAGCAACCTAAGGGAGTTCGTCTCTTCTTGAACCAATCTAAGGAAGGTCGTCCCATCTTTGTCCAATCTCAATGAGTTCGACTCCTCTTCCACCAATCTAAACGAGTTCGTCTCCACTTGGACCAACCTAAGGGAGTTCGTCACAACTTGGACCAATCTAAGGGAGTTCGTCTCCTCTAGGACCAATCTAACGGAGTTCGTCTATTCTTGGACCAACCTAAGGGTGTTCGTCTCATCTTTGTCCAATCTAAACGAGTTCGACTCCTCTTCGATCAATCTAATGGAGTTCGTCTCCACTTGGAGCAAGCTAAGGGAGTTCGTTTCAAGTTGGACCAATCTAAGGGGGTTCATCTCTTCTTGGACCAATCTAAGGGAGTTCGTCGCCTCTTGGACCAATCTAAGGGTGGTCGTCTCCTCTTTGTCCAATCTAAGGGAGTTTCTCTCATGTTGGACCAATCAAAGGGAGTTCGTCCCATCTTCGTCCAATCTCAACGAGTTCGTCTCCTCTACGACCAATCTAAAGGAGTTCGTCTTCACATGGACCAACCTAAGGGAGTTCGTCTCTACTTGGACCACTATAAGGGAGTTCATTTCCACTTGGACCAATCTAAAGGTGTTCGTCTCGTCTTTTGCCAATCGAAAGGAGTTCGTCTCCTCTTCGACCAATCTAAGGGAGTTCGTCTCCTCTTTCTCCAATCTAATGGAGTTCGTCTCCTCTTTGACCAATCTAATGGAGTTCATCTCCTCTTGGACCAATCTAAGGTAGTTCGTCTCCACTTGGACCAATCTAAGGCAGTTCGTCTCCTCTTTGTCCAACCTGAGGGAGTACCTCTCATCTTGGACCATTCTAAAGGAGTACGTCTCCACTTGGACCAACCTAAGGGAGTTCGTCTCCTCTAGGACCAATTTAACGGAGTTCGTCTCTTCTTGGACCAATCTAAGAGTGTTCGTCCCATCTTTGTCCAATCTAAACGAGTTCGACTCCTCTTCAACCAATCTAAAGGAGTTCGTCTCCACTTGGACCAACCTAAGGGACTTCGTTTCAACTTGGACCAATCTAAGGGAGTTCGTCACTTCTTGGACCAATCTAAGGGAGTTCGTCTCCTCTTGGACCAATCTAAGGGTGGTCGTCTCCTCTTTGTCCAATCTAAGGGAGTTTCTCTCATCTTGGACCAATCTAAGGGAGTTCGTCCCACCTTTGTCCAATCTAAACGAGTTCGTCTCCTCTTCGACCAATCTAAAGGAGTTTATCTTCACATGGACCAACCTAAGGGAGTTCGTCTCCACTTGGACCAATATAAGGGATTTCGTTTCCACTTGGACCAATCTGAGGGTGTTCGTATCGTCTTTTTCCAATCGAAAGGAGTTCGTCTGGTCTTTGTCCAATCTAAAAGGAGTTCGTGTCCTATAGGACCAATCTAAGGGAGTTCGTCTCTTCTTGGACCAATCTAAGGGAGTTCGTCTCATCTTTGTCCAATATAAGGGAGTTCGTCCCTTCTTTGTGAGTTCGTCTCCTCTTCGACCAATCTAAAGGAGTTCGTCTCCACTTGGACCAATCTAAGGGTCGTCGTCTCCTCTTTGTCCAATCTAAGGGAGCTCCACTCAACCTGGAGCAATCTAAGGGAGCTCGTCTCCTCATGGACCAATCTAAGGGTGTTCGTCTCATCTTTCGTCAATCGAAGGGAGTTTGTCTCCTCTTGTACCAGTCTAAGGGAGTTCGTCTTCTCATTGTCCAATTTATGGGAGTGGGTATACTTTTGGACCAATCCAAGGGAGTTCATCATCTCTTGGTCCAATCTAGGGGAGATTCGTCACCTCTTGGTCCAATCTAAGGGAGTTCATCTCCACTTTGTCCCATCTAAACAAGTTTGTCTCCCCTTCGACCAATCTAAAGGAGTTAATCTCCACTTGGACCAACCTAAGGGAGTTAGGCTCCCCTTGGACCAATCTAAAGGAGTTCGCCTCCACTTGGAGCAACCTAAGGGAGTTCGTCTCTTCTTGAACCAATCTAAGGAAGGTCGTCCCATCTTTGTCCAATCTCAATGAGTTCGACTCCTCTTCCACCAATCTAAACGAGTTCGTCTCCACTTGGACCAACCTAAGGGAGTTCGTCACAACTTGGACCAATCTAAGGGAGTTCGTCTCCTCTAGGACCAATCTAACGGAGTTCGTCTATTCTTGGACCAACCTAAGGGTGTTCGTCTCATCTTTGTCCAATCTAAACGAGTTCGACTCCTCTTCGATCAATCTAATGGAGTTCGTCTCCACTTGGAGCAAGCTAAGGGAGTTCGTTTCAAGTTGGACCAATCTAAGGGGGTTCATCTCTTCTTGGACCAATCTAAGGGAGTTCGTCGCCTCTTGGACCAATCTAAGGGTGGTCGTCTCCTCTTTGTCCAATCTAAGGGAGTTTCTCTCATGTTGGACCAATCAAAGGGAGTTCGTCCCATCTTCGTCCAATCTCAACGAGTTCGTCTCCTCTACGACCAATCTAAAGGAGTTCGTCTTCACATGGACCAACCTAAGGGAGTTCGTCTCTACTTGGACCACTATAAGGGAGTTCATTTCCACTTGGACCAATCTAAAGGTGTTCGTCTCGTCTTTTGCCAATCGAAAGGAGTTCGTCTCCTCTTCGACCAATCTAAGGGAGTTCGTCTCCTCTTTCTCCAATCTAATGGAGTTCGTCTCCTCTTTGACCAATCTAATGGAGTTCATCTCCTCTTGGACCAATCTAAGGTAGTTCGTCTCCACTTGGACCAATCTAAGGCAGTTCGTCTCCTCTTTGTCCAACCTGAGGGAGTACCTCTCATCTTGGACCATTCTAAAGGAGTACGTCTCCACTTGGACCAACCTAAGGGAGTTCGTCTCCTCTAGGACCAATTTAACGGAGTTCGTCTCTTCTTGGACCAATCTAAGAGTGTTCGTCCCATCTTTGTCCAATCTAAACGAGTTCGACTCCTCTTCAACCAATCTAAAGGAGTTCGTCTCCACTTGGACCAACCTAAGGGACTTCGTTTCAACTTGGACCAATCTAAGGGAGTTCGTCACTTCTTGGACCAATCTAAGGGAGTTCGTCTCCTCTTGGACCAATCTAAGGGTGGTCGTCTCCTCTTTGTCCAATCTAAGGGAGTTTCTCTCATCTTGGACCAATCTAAGGGAGTTCGTCCCACCTTTGTCCAATCTAAACGAGTTCGTCTCCTCTTCGACCAATCTAAAGGAGTTTATCTTCACATGGACCAACCTAAGGGAGTTCGTCTCCACTTGGACCAATATAAGGAATTTCGTTTCCACTTGGACCAATCTGAGGGTGTTCGTCTCGTCTTTTTCCAATCGAAAGGAGTTCGTCTGGTCTTTGTCCAATCTAAAAGGAGTTCGTGTCCTCTTGGACCAATCTAAGGGAGTTCGTCTCTTCTTGGACCAATCTAAGGGAGTTCGTCTCATCTTTGTCCAATATAAGGGAGTTCGTCCCTTCTTTGTGAGTTCGTCTCCTCTTCGACCAATCTAAAGGAGTTCGTCTCCACTCGGACCAATCCATGGGTGTTCGCCTCATCTAGGACCAATCTAAGGGAGTTCGTCACTTCTTGGAGCAATGTAAGGGAGTTCGTCACTTCTTGGAGCAATCTAAGGGAGTTCGTGTCCTCTTGGACCAATCTAAGGGTGGTCGTCTCCTCTTTGTCCAATCTAAGGGAGTTTCTCTCATCTTGGACCAATCTAAGGGAGTTCGTCCCTTATTTATCCAATCTCAACGAGTTCGTCTCGTTTTCGACCAATATAAAGGTGTTCGTCTTCACTTGGGCCAACCTAAGGGAGTTCGTCTCCACTTGGACCAATCTAAGGGAGTTCGTTTCCACTTGGACCAATCTAAGGGTGTTCGTCTCATCTTTTTCCAATCGAAAGGAGTTCGTCTCCTCTTCTACCAATCTAAGGGAGTTCATCTCCTCTTTGTTCAATCTAATGGAGTTCGTCTCCTCTTCGACCAATCTAACGTGGGTTGTCCCCTCTATATCTAATCTGGGGGAGTTGACCTTATCTTGGACCAATCTAAGGGGGTTCGCCTCCTCGTTGTCCAAGGGAGGTCGTATCTAAGGGAGTTCCTCACCTCCTTCTCAAATCAAAGGGAGTTCGTCTCCACTTGGTCCATTCTAAGGGAGGTCATCGCCTCTTGGTCCCTTCTATGGGGGTTCGTCTTCTCTTTCTCCAGTCTATGGGAGTTCGCCTCCTCTTCGACCAATCGAAGGTGTTCGTCTCCTGTTTGTCTAATCTAAGGGAGTTCGTCTCCACTAGGATCAATCTAAGGGAGATCGTCTCCACTTTGTCCAATCTATGGTAGTTCATCTCCTCTTGGTCCAATCTAAACGAGTTTGTCTCCTCTTCGACCAATCTAAGGGAGTTCGTGTCCTATTGGACCAATGTAAGGGAGTTCGTCACCTCTTGGTCTAATCGAACGGCGTTCGTCAACTCTTGGTCCATTCTATGGTAGTTCGTCTCCTCTTTGTCCAATCTATTGGTGTTCGTCTCCTCCTTATCAAATCAAGGGGAGTTGAAGTCTTCATGGACCAATCTAAAGGAGTTCGTCTCCTCTTTGTCCAATCTAAGGGAGTTCGTCTCCTCTTGGTCCAATCTAAGGGAGTTCGTCACCTCTTGGTCCATTCTATGGCTTGTCGTTTCATCTTTGTCCAGTCTAAGGGAGTTCGCCTCCTCTTCGATTAATCTAAGGGAGTTCGTTTCCTCTTTGTCCAATCTATGGTTGTTCGTTTTCTCTTGGACCAATCTAAGGGAATTCATCTACTCTTTGTCCTAAGAGTAGTTCGTCTCCTCTTGGACCAATCCATGGGAGTTCGTCTCTTCTTGGACCAATCTAAGGGAGTTCGACTCCTCTTTGTCCAATCTACGTGAGTTCGTCTCGTCATTGTCTAATCTAAACGAGTTCGTCTCCTCTTCGACGAATCTAAAGGAGTTCGTCTCCACTTGGACCAATCTATGGGTGTTCGTCTCATCTAGGACCAATCTAAGGGAGTTCGTCTCTTCTTGGACCAATCTAAGGGAGTTCGTCTCTTCTTGGACCAATCTAAGGTAGTTCGTCTCCTCTTTGTCGAACCTAACGGAGTTACTCTCATCTTGGACCAATCTAAGGGAGTTCGTCCCATCTTCGTCTCCACTTGGACCAACCTAAGGGAGTTCGTCTCCTCTTTGTCCAATCTAAACGAGTTTCTCTCCTCTTCGACCAATCTAAAGGAGTTCGTCTCAACTTAGACCAATCTATGGGAGTTCGTCTCATCTAGGACCAATCTAAGAGTGTTCATCTCTTCTTGAACCAATATAAGGTAGTTCGTCTCCTCTTTGTCGAACCTAAGGGTGTTACTCTCATCTTGGGCCAATCTCAAGGAGTTCGTCCCATCTTCGACCAATCTGAAGGAGTTCGTCTCCTCTTTGTCCAATCTATTGGTGTTCGTCTCCTCCTCATCAAATCAAGGGGAGTTGATGTCATCATGGACTAATCTAAAGGAGTTCGTCTCCTCTTTGTCCATTCTAAGGGAGTTTGTCTCCTCTTGGACCAATATAAGAGAGTTCGTCTCTTCTTGGACCAAACTAAGGGAGTTCGTCTACTCTTTGTCCAATCTAGGGGAGTTCGTCCCATCTTTGTCCAATCCTAACGAGTTCGTCTCCTCTTCGACCAATCTAAAGGAGTTCGTCTTCACATGGACCAACCTAAGGGAGTTCGTCTCTACTTTGACCATTCTAAGGGAGTTCATTTCCACTTGTACCAATCTAAGGGTGTTCGTCTCGTCTTTTTCCAATCGAAAGGAGTTCGTCTGCTCTTTGTCCAATCTAAAAGGAGTTCATCTCCTCTTTGACCAATCTAAGGGAGTTCGACTCTTCTTTGGACCAATCTAAGGGAGTTCGTCTCGTCTTTCTCCAATCTAGGGTGTTCGTCCCATCTTTGTGAGTTCGTCTTTCTCCAATCTAAGGTAGTTCGTCTACTCTTGGTCCAATATAAGGGAGTTCGTCACCTCTTGGTCCATTCTATGGGGGTTCCTCACCGCTTTGTCCAATTTAAAGGAGTTCGCCTCCTCTTTGACTAATCTAAGGAAGGACATTTCTTCTTTGTCCAATCTAGGGGAGTTCGTTACCTCTTCGACCAATCTAAAGGAGTTCGTCTCCACTTGGACCAACCTAAGGGTGTTCGTCTCCAGTTGGACCAATCTAAGGGAGTTCGTCTCATCTAAGTCACATCTAAGGGAGTTCATTTCTTCTTGGACCAATCTAAGCGAGTTCGTCTCCTCTTTGTCCAATCTAAGGGAGTTCCTCTCATTTTGGACCAATCTAAGGGAGTTCCTCTCATTTTGGACCAATCTAAGGTAGTTCGTCCCATCTTTGTCCAATCTAAACGAGTTCGTCTCCTCTTCGACCAATCTAAAGGAGTTCGTCTCCACTTGGATCAATCTAAGGGAGTTCGTCTCCTTTAGGACCAATCTAAGGGAGTTCGTCTCTTCTTGGACCAATGTATGGTAGTTCGTCTCCTTTTTGTCCAATCTAAGGTAGTTACTCTCATCTTTGACCAATCTAAGGGAGTTCGTCCCATCTTTGTCCAATCTAAACGAGTTCGTCTCCTCTTCGACCAATCTAAAGGAGTTCGTCTCCACTTGGACCAACGTAAGGGAGTTCGTGTCCACTTGGACTAATCTAAGGGAGTTCGTCACCACTTGGATCAATCTAAGGGTGTTCGTCTCGTCTATTTCCAATCGAAAGGAGTTCGTCAACTCTTCTACCAATCTATGGGAGTTTGTCTCCTCTTTGTCCCATCTAATGGAGTTCGTCTCCTCTTCGACCAATAGAAGGGACTTCGTCTCCTCTTTGTCCAATCTAAGGTCGTCTGCTCTTTATCTAATCTGGGGGAGTTGACCTTATCTTGGACCAATCGAAGGGAGTTCGTCTCCTGTTTGTGCAATCTTAGGCAGTTCGTTTCCTCTTGGTCCAATCTAAGGGAGTTCGTCACCTGTTTCTCAAATCTAAAGGAGTTCGTCTCCTCTAAGTCCAATCAAAGGGAGTTCATCTCCTCTTGGTCCATTCTATGGGGGTTCGTCACCTCTTTCTCTAGTCTAAGGGAGTTCGCCTCCTCTTCGACCAATCTATGGGTGTTCCTCTCCTGTTTGTCCAATCTAAGGGAGTTCGTCTCTCCTTGGACCAATCTAGGGGAGATCGTCTCCTCTTTGTCCAGTTTAAGGGAGTTCATCTCCTCTTGGACCATTCTATGGGGGTTCGTCACCTCTTTCTCTAGTCTGAGGGAGTTCGTCTCCTCTTCGACCAATCTATGGGTGTTCCTCTCCTGTTTGTCCAATCTAAGGGAGTTCGTCTCTCCTTGGACCAATCTAGGGGAGATCGTCTCCTCTTTGTCCAGTTTAAGGGAGTTCATCTCCTCTTGGTTCAATCTAAATGTGTTCGTCTCCTCTTCGACCAATCTAAAGGAGTTCGTCTTCACTTGGACCAATCTAAGGGAGTTCGTCCTCTCTTGGACCAATCTAGGGGAGTTCGTCACATCTTGGTCCAATCTATGGGCGTGCGTCACCTCTTGGTCCATTCTATGGGAGTTCATCTCCTCCTTGTCCAATCTACTAGTGTTCATCTCTTCCTTATCCAATCTAGGGGAGTTGATCTCATCATGGACCAATCTAAGGGAGTTCGCGTCCTCTTTAACCAATCTAAGGCACTTCGTCTCCTCTTTGTCCAATCTAATGAAGGTCGTCTCCTCTTTATCTAATCTAGGGGAGATCGTCTCATCTTTTGTCCAATTTAAGGGAGTTCATCTCCTCTTGGTCCATTCAATGGGAGTTCGTCTCCTCTTTGTCCAATCTACTAGCGTTCATCTCTTCCTTATCCAATCTAGGGCAGTTGATCTCATCATGCACCAATCTAAGGGAGTTTGCGTCCTCTTTATCCAATCTAAGGCTCTTCGTCTCCTCTTTGTCCAATGTAAGGTAGGTCGTCTCCTCTTTATCTAATCTAGGGGAGATCGTCTCCTCTTTGCCCAGTTTAAGGGAGTTCATTTCCTCTTGGTCCAATCTAAACGTGTTCGTCTCCTCTTCTACCGATCTAAAGGAGTTCGTCTGCACTTGGACCAATCTAAGGGAGTTCGTCCCCTCTTGGACCAATCTAAGGGAGTTCATCACCTCTTGGTCCAATCTTACGGCGTTCATCACCTCTTGGTCCATTCTATGGGGGTTCGACTCCTCTTTCTCCAGGCTAATGGAGTTCGCCTCCTCTTCGACCAATCTAAGGGTGTTTGTCTCCTGTTTGTCCAATCTAAGGGAGTTCGTCTCCACTTGGACCAATCTAAGGGACATCGTCTCCTCTTTGTCCAATCTAAGAGAGTTCATCTCCTCTTGGTCCAATCTAAACGTTTTCGTCTCCTATTGGACCAATCTAAGGGAGTTCCTCTCATCTTGGACCAATCTAAAGGAGTACGTCTCCACTTGAACCAACCTAAGGGAGTTCGTCTCCACTTGGACCAATCTAAGGGAGTTTGTATCCTCTAGAATCAATATAAGGGAGTTCGTCTCTTCTTGGACCAATCTAAGTGAGTTCGTCTCCACTTTTTCCAATCTAAGGGAGTTCCTCTCATCTTGGACCACTCTAAGGGAGTTTGTCCCATCTTTGTCCAATCTAAACGATTTCGTCTCCTCTTCGACCAACCTAAAGGATTTCTTCTCCACTTGGACCAACCTAAAGGAGTTCTTCTCCACTTGGACCAACCTAAGGGAGTTCGTCTACACTTGGACCAATCTAAGGGAGTTCGTATCCTCTTGGTCGATTCTAAGGGAGTTCGTCACATCTTGGACCAATCTAAGGGAGTTCCTCTCATCTTGGACCAATCTAAGGGAGTTCGTCCCACCTTGGTCCAATCTAAACGAGTTCGTCTCCTCTTCGACTATTCTAAAGGAGTTCGTCTCTACTTGGACCTACCTAAGGGAGTTCGTTCCACTTGGACCAATCTAAGGGGGTTCGACTCCTCTTTGTCCAATCTAAGGGAGTTCCTCTCATCTTGGACTAATCTAAATGAGTACGTCACCACATGGACCAACCTAATGGAGTTCGTCTCCACTTGGACCAATCTAAGGTAGTTCGTCTCCTCTAGGACCAATCTAAGGGAGTTCATCTCTTCTTGTACCAATCTAAGGGAGTTCGTCCCTTCTTTGTCCAATCTAAATGAGTTCGACTCCTCTTCGACCAATCTAAAGGAGTTCGTCTCCACTTGGACCAATCTAAGGGAGTTCGTCTCCTCTTTGTCCAATCTAAGGGAGTTCCTCTCATATTGGACCAATTAAGGGAGTTCCTGTCCTCATTGTCCAATCTAAGGGAGTTCGTCTCATCTTGGACCAATTAAGGGAGTTCCTCTCCTCATTGTCCAATCTAAGGGAGTTCGTCTCTTCTTTATCCAATCTAGGGGAGTCGATATCATCTTGGACAAATCTAAGGGAGCTCGTCTCTTCTTTATCTAATCTAGGGGAGTCGATCTCATCTTGGACCAATCTAAGGGAGTTCGACTCCTCTTTGAGCAATCTATGGGAGTTCGTCTCACCTTGGTCCAATCTAAGGGAGTTCGTCACCTCTTGGTCCATTCTATGGCGGTTCCTCTCCTCTTTATCCAATTTAAGGGAGTTCGCCTCCTCTTCGACCAATCTAAGGGATGTCATTTCTTCTTTGTCCAATCTATGGGAGTTCGTCTCCCCTTCAACCAATCTAAAGGAGTTCGTCTCCACTTGGACCAACCTAAGGGAGTTCGTCTCCACCTGGACCAATCTAAGGTAGTTCGTCTCCTCTTCGACCAATCTAAAGGAGTTCGTCTCCACTTGGACAAACCTAAGGGAGTTCGTCTCCACTTGGACCAATCTAAGGGAGTTCGTCTCCTCTAGGACCTATCTAAGGGAGTTCATCTCTTCTTGGACCAATCTAAGGGAGTTTGTCTCCTCTTTTTCCAATCTAAGGGAGTTCCTCTCATCTTGGACCAATCTGAAGGAGTTCGTCTCATCTTTGTCCAATCTAAATGATTTCGTCTCCTCCTCGACCAATCTAAAGGAGTTCTTCCCCGTATGGACCAACCTAAGGGAGTTCGTCTCCACTTGGACCAATCTAAGGGAGTTCATCTCTTCTTGGACCAATCTAAGGGAGTTCGTCTCCTCTTTGTCCAACCTAAGGGAGTTCATCTTCTCTTGGACCAATCCAAGGGAGTTCGTCTGCTTTTTGTCCAATCCAAAGGAGTTCGTCTCCTCTTCCACCAATCTGTGGGAGTTCATCTCAACTTAGACGAATCTAAGGGAGTTCGTCTGCTCTTTGTCCAATCTAGGGGAGTTCCTCTCATCATGGACCAATCTAATGAACATCTCTTCTTCGTCCAATCTAAACTTGTTCGTCTCCTCTTCGACCAATCTAAAGGAGTTTGTCTTCAGTTGGACCAATCTATGGGAGTTCGTCTCCTCTTGGACCAATCTAAGGGAGTTCGTCTCGTCTTGGACCAATCTAAGGGCGTTCGTCATGTCTTGTCACTTCTTGGTCCACTCTATGGGCATTCGACACCTCTAGGTCCATTCTATGTGAGTTCCTCTCCTCTTTGTCCGATCTATTGGTGTTCGTCTCCTCTGCGACCAATCTAAGGGAGTTCGTCTCCTCTTTGTCCAATCTTTGGGAGTTCGACTCCTCTTTATCCAATCATGGGGAGTCGATCTCATCTTGGACCAATCTAAGGTAGTTCGTCTCCTCTTTGTGCAATCAAAGGGAGTTCGTCACCTCTTGGTCCACTCTATGTGGGTTCCTCTCCTCATTGTCCAATTTAAAGGAGTTCGCCTCCTCTTTGACCAATCTAAGGAAGGACATTTCTTCTTTGTCCAGTCTAGGGGAGTTCGTCTCCTCTTCGACCAATCTAAAGGAGTTTGTCTCCACTTGGACCAACCTAAGGGTGTTCGTCTCCAGTTGGACCAATAAAAGGGAGTTCGTCTCATCTAAGTCACATCTAAGGGAGTTCGTCTCTTCTTGGACCAATGTAAGGGAGTTCGTCTCCTCTTTGTCTAATCTAAGGGAGTTCCTCACATTTTGGACCAATCTATGGGAGTTCCTCTCATTTTGGACCAATCTAAGGTAGTTCGTCCCATCTTTGTCCAATCTAAACGAGTTCGTCTCCTCTTCGACCAATCTAAAGGAGTTAGTCTCCACTTGGACCAATCTAAGGGAGATCGTCTCCTCTTTGTCCAATCTAAGGGAGTTCATCTCCTCTTGGTCCAATCTAAACGTGTTCGTCTCCTTTTCGACCAATCTAAGGGAGTTCCTCTCATCTTGGACCAATCTAAAGGAGTACGTGTCCACTTGGACCAACCTAAGGGAGTTCGTCTCCACTTGGACCAACCTAAGGGAGTTCGTGTCCTCTAGGACCAATCTAAGGGATTTCGTCTCTTCTTGGACCAATCTAAGGGAGTTTGTCTCCTCTTTTTTTAATCTAAGGGAGTTCCTCTCATCTTGGACCAATCTAAGGGAGTTCGTCCCATCTTTGTCCAATCTAAACAATTTCGTCTCCTCTTCGACCAACCTAAACGAGTTCTTCTCCACTTGGACCAACCTAAGGGAGTTCATCTCCACTTGGACCAATCTAAGGGAGTTCGTGTCCTTTTTGTCGAATCTAAGGGAGTTCCTCACATCTTGGACCATTCTAAGGGAGTCCCTCTCATCTTGGATCAATCTAAGGGAGTTCGTCCCAGCTTGGTCTAATCTAAACGAGTTCGTCTCCTCTTCGACTATTCTAAAGGAGTCCGTCTCCACTTGGACCAACCTAAGGGAGTTCGTTCCACTTGGACCAATCGAAGGGAGTACGTGTCCTCTTTGTCGAATCTAAGGGAGTTCGTCACATGTTGGACCAATCTAAGGGAGTTCCTCTCATCTTGGACCTAAAGGAGTACGTCTCCACATGGACCAAACTAAGAGAGTTCGTCTCCACTTGGACCAATCTTAGCGAGTTCGTCTCCTCTTGGACCAATCTAAGGGATGTCATTTCTTCTTTGTCCAATCTAAGGGAGTTCGTCTCCTCTTCGACCAATCTAAAGGAATCCGTCTCCACTTGGACAAACTTAAGGGAGTTCGTCTCCACTTGGAATAATTTAAGGGAGTTCGTCTCCTCTAGGACCAATCTAAGGGAATTCATCTCTTCTTGGACCAATCTAAGGGAGTTCGTCTCCTCTTTTTCCAATCTAAGGGAGTTCCTCTCATCTTGGCCCAACCTGAGGGAGTTCGTCCCATCTTTGTCCAATCTAAACGATTTCGTCTCCTCTTCGACCAATATAAAGGAGTTCTTCTACACTTGGACCAACCTGAGGGAGTTCGTCTCCACTTGAACCAATCTAAGGGAGTTCGTGTCCTCCTTGCCCAATCTAAGGGAGTTCCTCTCATCTCGGACCAATCTATGGGAGTTCGTCCCACCTTGGTCCAATCTAAACGAGTTCGTCTCCACCTCGACTAATCTAAAGGAGCTCGTCTCCGCTTGGA